>OY720456.1:48451106-48466106 GCA_963082715.1 Harpalus rubripes | reverse complement strand
CCTAGTCCAGTATCTACATGGGTTCATGCAAAAATTTCATACCTGAATATTTCGTACAATTCTATTCTTCTCTGGGGTTTCAAAAGAAACCAGATTTATAAAATAATTTAAACGTCAACTTTCATTCGTTAGTCATACCATACTAAATGTGCAGCGTTATATAGTACAAGTCGATAGCATAGTCGACCAATCTTGAGCTTTGACTTGGTCCAGTCCAAAGTCTAACCACAGAACAAGGAAGAATTTTTTCTTGTTCTTTGGCCTAACTCTATTTCCAGTCAATCTTTGAGTCGGGATTGAAGACAGTTGAAAATTGCTTTACGAATAATAGGAATAGGAGCATAGAAGTAAGAGAATTTCAATGCTGAGACTTGTTGCCATGAGATTTCCATGTTTTTGACCCATTGAAATAATCGGTAAAAGGGTAGCCGTCCAATTCGGACATTGATGTAGAGTTTACAGTCCGACAGTGGCGGATTTACGCATGGGCACAGTAGGCAGGTGCCTACGGCAGCAAATTTTCGGAGGCGGCAATTTTTTTAGAAATGTAAATTTTAATAAATATTCGTCGATCAAAAAGCGCGACGGAAACATTTTCTGATGGTAAATTCATATAAAGTTAGGTTTTGTAAATACATTTTATTATTTTACTGAATTCGTAATTATCGTGTTTTTCAGGGACTTAGGTGATGGAATATGTGCTCTATTTTCAACAAATATCCAAATAATTGAATTTATGTTTCATACTTTTCAGGGCCGGCTTGAGGCAGGTGCGAATGGTGCAACGCAACCGCACCAGGCCCCAGCCTTCAAAGGAAAAGGGCCCCGCGATTTGTAAACAATTCATATTTATTTACTACTAATTAGTTCAATATTTTTGTAGTCTTTAAATTTTTAATCTTACAGCTCTTCAGTTTAAAAAGAAAAATTTGATTACAACAATAAATTTATTGATTACAATAATGAAAATTTTTCACAATCTTCTTAATTTGCCGTCCATAGTAAATGTCTAAGCAGCGTAATGCCTTGGCGGTCATTCAATTTCAAAATCTTATGTACCTAACATAAAATTAAAATAGCAAGAAGTATTGTGCTAGTCACGACATTTTTTTTTAAGTTGGCAATCTGGTAGTGCATGTCTTAAATGTTCGAAGAAACTACCTATACAAAAATAATTTGAATATGAATTAGAAATATTTTTACTGAAGTTTTTTTTTCTTTTTAAAGATTTCTGTTATTTTCAAGGGTCCCACGGTAAAAATTTGCACATTGCCCAGCAAAAGATCAAGCCGGCCTTGTCGGTAATTGTAACGTATCTTTAATTTTACATTTATTAAATTATTCAAAATTCAAACTACTTTTAATTTAATCAAAAGTAAATTAAGAGCGAAAAGTAGAAACATTGAAAAAATAGTTATTAACGTCATAAGGCTGATATGTAGCAAATAACAGATGAGGTTGAATGTTGTAAAATCGAGGCGATAGCCGAGATTTTATAATCAACCGTGTCTGTTATTTGTATATCAGCCGTGTGACGTTCAATATTTTTCATAATAACATAAAATATCTTCTTAAAATTTTATTTTCTATGGCATATTGACAGATGACAGCTCTTCATGATAATTTCATGATGCTGAGATTTTTTTTAGGAACACATGATTTTTAATAATTGTACTGTTATAAAAAATAACGGCCGTGGCTGTTTTGATGCATATATCGGTTGAGCATACAGTACTGTTCAAGCACATTTAACAGTATGGTATTATCAAAATAATATTTCACCATTTCTATTATAATTTTTGGTGAAATTTAAAAATTAATTTTATTTTGTCTGTTAAAAAAGTGCACTTTCTCATTAAAATGGGTTCATAAAGTATGTAGGTATTTTTCAACATAATAAAAGCAGAAAGAAAGGTACATTTTTTTAAAGCAAACGGATGAAAAAATCAAATGATATGGCAATTTTTTATTCACGCTTATATTGTAAACGAAAAAAAAATTGTATACAACTAGAGTAAAACCTACTGCTCGTGTGGTCAAACTTCCTATTCATGAAATAAGACTATACTTTTAATGTCTTAATATTCTAAAAAGGCGGCAATTTTCTGGGTTCCTACGGGCGGCAAAACTCTAAATCCGTCCCTTCAGTCCGAGGATGATTGCGCAAACAACCACACTTGCAGTGGCGTAATTAAGAGTTCGGGGGCCCGCCGGCAAAAAGTTTTTGGAGCCCTTTTAAATTGTAGCGTTTATCATGAGGAACTACATACCACAGGAACTTGTGGAAATTGTGACTAGGGTCACTTTCATTTGAGTTGACATATTAAGAAGCAAAATAACAAATAAAGGGAGGCCTGAAAATCCAAGATTAGGCACCTTTACATCCCATCAAAGTCATTGTATGTTGTGGCATTTACTATGAAAATGTGATTGGCCCGTATTTCTTTTTTTAAATGAAAATGGTGGCACAGTCCACTGGTGAAAGTTACAGGGAATTAATTCATACATTTTTGGTATTCCAAATGAAAGAACTTGGACAAATTATGGTATTAACATCGTATCGTTTTTTTAATCCCACGTTTTGGTAATATACATTGGCCGCCAGGTGTCCTGATTTGACAGCCCCAGACTTCTTTTTATAGGGTTATTTTAAAGGAAAACTCTGGATCAGTTGCAGGAAAATATTTGCTAAGAAATCGAAATTCTACCGGCCGAAATGTGATAGAAAATAGTTTGATTTTGCATAATCTTCAGTTTAATTCTTAAATAATGATTAATAAACTGTCAATTTAACTAGAGGTGGTAGGGCCTAAATAAAAACTGCTACAGCCTCGAAACGTGTACCTATTGAGCAATCCCCTTACATTTCGTAAGACTTTAAAATTCTTTTCTACTTTGAGAATATCAGCTTCTTGACATTGCTCTCGTTGACCACACTTCCACTTCAAAGATGAAGTTATCGAACGTTAAAAAAGCGATAAAATGTAAATTGAATATCCAGGAATATAAAAACAGTGCGGGTATCTCCTCAAAGGCCCGCACTCACTGGGACATCTCTCCTCGTCCCGGCCACAATGAATGCTGATCGCGATCAGGTTCATGTATTATTAATGCTTCCGTTTGTTCGAGATAAGAGAGCGTACACTGTTTGTTTACTTCACCATTCGATTCTTTTGACTCTGTAATTACAGCCGAGTCGAAGCTATCGAACGACTACGGATGCAGATATTAAGTACTAATTATGCTACCCAACTTTCAACTACAATAATAATTATTTACCTTAATGCAAGAGCAACCAAACAACTCAATACCAAACATTAATTTTATAAAAACAAGTTGGGATGTATTGGGCCAGTATTTAAGGTTTTTGGCTTGATTTGACTAAAAAAATTCTTTCATTTTCATTTGATACTACAACACGAGCATGTTTTGGTTGAGACTCCTCTTAAGTCAATATACATTTCCATTGATACTCCAACATCTTTAACCCATTCAAAAAAAATACTTGCTAGGCAAAATAAACTTGTTCGAAGCAAGTTCGCCTTTCGTAGTCCAATGTTTTCATTGTTCCTTCGTCTCAGAAGTACAGTGGTGGATCCAACTATCATCAAAAGTTAAAATTTGATACGAAAATCAAGCTTGTTTTATTTAAATTGCTCCAACAAGGCCTTGGAAACGTTCATTCAATATTCGGCCTGATTCTACTTGTTTACAAAACAATATTGTATACGAAACAATTATTGTTTTGAATACAATAATAGCTATTAACATACCTAGGAATGTTATGTATATCATAACTGCCGAAGATGTCGGTTTGAAATCCGAGCTCGTAGAGCGAGGATTTGAAGACATCTAAGGCTTGTTATGATTCATAACATCCGTGGTTTGTTTAATAGTTTATCTGTTTCAGAAAATTAGGACATTATTGATAAATACCATTTTTTGAAATTCTCATTAATGCTACTTTCAGATTGCTATGGTTAACAGAACAATTATTTTGACATATGTCAATATGACAAATATTCAAATTAAGTGCTTTATTCCTCATGTTTATTACTTTAGATTAAAGTAGACCGTATTTAGAAAGATAGGCTAACGGTATCTGTATGTATTAATGAAGAGCATTCTATTTTCATTTTATTTTATTTTCATTTTGTAGACCGTTGTTGACAAGTCAGTATGGTAATAATATTACCGTACAGATACAGTTATTACTTAGTTACCAGCCTACTTTTGTACATGTAAACAATGGAATAATTTCCTGAAACCGGTAAATTATTTTAGGCTCTTTCTTTTTAGGGGGAAAATGAACTGATCTTATCTCGTACTGAACTGAACTACTCCTAAAAAGAACAGCTTATTTTTTTGTAATATAAGAAGTAGAAGATAAAAACATATATAGCATTATATTTATAATATAATAATATGCTGAATTTGCTTGTGGTTATAGGCTGTTGTATATGTGATTTGATTTTGACATTAAATTCTTTTACCTTTGAGTATTTAAATATGGATGTATTTCTTATGGTAATGAAACATGATATAACATTTCAAACTAATTAATTTCTTCTATTTATGTCATTTTAATATCAAATACTTACAAAAAAGACAAAATACACAGTGATCTATTTGATCCTGTTTTAAAGGTGGTGCTTCGCGGGGGCGGGGAGCAAGAAAATGGGTAGTACAATATCATTTATCCTCTTTTAAAAAGAATGATTTAGGATAGATGCGTGCTACTCGGAGTGATCTTCTTGATAAAAAGAAAGCGGCTAATATTGATATTCACGTGAACATTGATTCTGAAACAATATTGTATACAAAACAATAATTGAATTGTCAAAAATTTATTGTAAACTATACAATTTTTGGTATTCAGATGACCAAAATTACGTTGTATAGAAAACAATAGTATATTAAAGAACGGGTTTTATAAGACATGTTGCGAAAGACAGTCTTATAAAATGAGTTCTTTATATTATTTTTTATATTTTGCGCCTTCTACAATAACATTTACTTACTCAATTTGTGATTATATTTGTAATCATTTGTACATTTTCATGTAAATAATCTTCCCTAAATAAATAAAAAATAATAATTTCGACATTATATTATTAAAATGAATTGTCAATTAACTAAAAATAAATTAGGTAAAGAAACGTCATCTAGAACCAACCGTCTAAAACAAAAAATTGCGTATCGAAATGAAGGTCATTACGATACGCAATTGCGTATCGTAATGACTTCATTATGAACGCAAAATATAAAATAATGTTTTCTAATATTGCAAACTGAACAAGGAACACAGCTACTTGTTACGAAACAATAAATTTTAAAATATTATTTAAATTGTGAATAAAGATTAATACAAATTTAATTATACTAGTTAATGATATTATTAATGCCGAAAAGAGCAATTATTACATTTTGGAATAAAATATACCCTAAAAAATTACATTCATATGCAATCTACACTAATGAAATATTTTAGACATTGTGCTCATAATTAAACAAATATTTAAAGAGCAAAATGATTCTTTATTCTAGCGAAAAACAACGTCTAGAACCATAAAGTTTCATCTTCGCTGAATTAACCAAATCCAGATCTGTTTTTATAACAATAGAACTATCTTAATGAACTGTCTTTTCTTTATTCACTTATAAATATTATATTTATTCATCAAAGACGTTATTTAAAAGTTATTGGTGTTAAACAGTTATTTTTCATAAACTAGTTATTAGTTAGCGGCTGCTTACATCTAGTAAAAATGTAATCAATGATTACATTATTAATTTCAACAAATTTCTACTTTATGATGAAAATCAACAGATAGAAATACAAACGTAAACTTTTTCAGTGGATTCCGAAAATGAGAATATATTTGTCGTTAATACTATTATTAGTTTATAAGATTCATGAATATATGTATATTTCTCAAGAATTTAATAATATAATAGGTAGTTAGGAGTAGTTATTCTGGTTTATACAGCCATTGTTAATTTCATCAAATTGTAATAATTAACTATTTCATCAATCATTTACTCGTATATGCCGTTTTCCAGTTTTTTTCGTCTTTGAACGGTCCGTTTTCACATGAATCTACTATTGCTTGTCTAACGTAATACATATTCTGAACTTATATTTGTTGTTAGTGTACGGGATTTAAATAGTCTTATACATAAACTGCTATTGCGTCTTTCATACTATCTTCTTTCTTTAATGTATGTGAAGATATACAACCACCATTAATAACAAATATAATATTTCTTTTGGATTTAGGAAATGTCACTTATGTCAAAAATTAAATAAATGTCAAATAAGGAAACTGACTAACTTCATACTTGTATGCATTACAATAGGGCGCGAGCAGACACGTGACTCGGGCGTCCTTGACGTATTTGGAATCAGCTGATTTGTGTGCGCATGTCATTTTGACAAGAACAGTGTCACTTTGACAAGACCAATGTTTTGACTTATTTTGATTTTGAACTGCTAAAATGTTATTAATGTACAATTTTCAGGCAGTAAAACACATGAAATAAAAAATAATAACTTCTCAACAGTTCAAAATTAAAATAAGACAAAACATTGGTCTTGTCAAAGTGACATTGTTCTTGCCAAAATAACAAGCGCAGACAAATCAGCTGATTCCTAGCACGTCAAGGACGCTCGAGTCACGTGTCTGCTCGCGCCCTATAGGGCGCAAGAATACACGTGACTCGAACGACCTTGACTTGCTTGGGATCAGCTGATTTGTGTGCGCATGTCATTTTGACAAGAATATTAGGTGCGTTCAATAAAGTAAGCAAATCTAGCAAATGCTAGGTAAGCAAACGAGACTTGTTGCTGAACGATTTGCTAGCTATATGACGAACTGTCATCCACAACTGTCATCGGGAAATGTATGTAGATGTCAAATATAACATTCTATAATTGTGTATCTGTCGTATCTCTTTTCTTGATCTGCGAACATATGGATAATGAATTTATATATTTATTTTCAGATAGTGGGATTAATTTGGAAGAAGCTATGTTGACTATAACAAAATATTTCAAATTTAATAATGTTATAAACATCCATCATAAAAATTTCAAAGCCTTTTTTACATGTGGTTGATAGACACACTCCATATAAAGAAATAGAATCAGTTCAAGTTAACTTCATGTATGTAAAATTTGTATTTCCCGTCAATATATTTGATACTTAGCAAGACAAGCGAGAAAGTTGTGGCTTGGATTGCTTGCGAGCAAATCAAGCAAATGCTAGCCTAGCAAAGTCGTTCAACAAATTTTACTTCCGGTTGCTTGTTTTGCTGGGCTTATTGAACGTACCTATTGTCAATTTGACAAGACTAATGTTTTGACTATTTTGATTTTGAATGGCTAAAATGTTAATATTTTACAATTTTTAGGAAGTAAAACACATGTAATTAAAAATAATAACATTTTAGCAGTTAAAAATCGAAATAAATCAAAACATTGGTCTTGTCAACATGACATTGTTCTTGTCAAAATGACATGCGCACTCAAATCAGCTGATTCTAAGCACGTCAAGGTCCCTCGAGTCACGTGTCTGCTCGCGCCCTATACAATAAATTGCATAGAGACCGTTAACAAGGGAGTCACGTGAATAGGAATTTTATACAATATCTTAAACTACATTGTTTTCAATATTGCATACGAAACAATATTGTTTTGTAAACAAGTGTCACGAGAATCAAGCAGATTATCTGGTGAACGGTGAACTTGTTTGATGCCATCGACCACGTTTAAATTCAGCTACCCATGTTTTCACGGTGGCAAATGATGGAGCAGAGTCCCTGTAAACAGTGTCCAACTCGACTTTAATTTGCGCAGACAAATTGTCTTTTAAATACAAGCAGTTAACCAGGGCACGATTATTGATTTTACCATTTTTATAATAACACTGAATTCCACTGAAAAACAATAACTAAGCGTCGAAAATGGCTGAAATTGCAAGCATATATTTCGGAACATAGTAGTGCCAAAATAATTGTGATAAATAAAGGCAGTTGAAGGTAAAACAAAACTCACGAATACCCTCTCCTACACGCCCTTCAGTGGCCAAAAACTGAATATCTTTGTATAGATTTTCCTCCAATAATGTCATTTTCCAACTTTCACAACTGTAAATATGTTTGACAGAAGCATCACTACTAAAACAATCAATATAAACAAATGAATTCCATGCGATTAGAATTACCCGTTCTACTGTAAAACGATTGCGCCAAACAATTTGTCCACACAACTGTCCATATTAAACTGTATGTTTATCCATATCCATATCAATACCCGGTATTGTTTATCTCCGTCGTCACAAAGCCATAAATTAAATATCGATTGCGGGATTACCCCTCTAAAATTTCTAATATAAACACAATCGTGTGTCTGTGTAGTTTACAAGTGAATTATCACGTATAACACAATGAGCTTGCGGGATAATCAGCTCTGTCCTAACACAACAATCACTATCACGTGTTCTCGTCCCCAGATGGCGCAAGACACGTGCCACACACGTGCAAGAAGAGAGGGGAGATAAGCACCTTAAAGGAGGTGTAACCAAAAATCAAAATTGTAGAATGAAAAATTCTAAGAACAAATTTTCAAATCGCATATTTCTATTGTTAAAGACAGAAGAATTATAAGCCGGCGGTCTCACTGGTACAGTCGTGTCGTGTAGTGTAGTATCGACTCATGTCGTGTCGTTTAAAAACTGACGGTCCAGTCTCACTGGTCGAGTTGCATATATCATTATTTGGTGTCGAGTAAACCTTAATATATTAATCTAAATTCATAAATTAATTTCACTCGTGCTCCGCTCTTTCTAAATAACCTTTGTTGTTTCCATTTTCAGGAATACTTCTATTTGTCAGTGTCAAATTAAATCATATTTGATTGATATTAACCAAATTAACAGGTTATGTACATTTACGCATGCGTCATGGCATCGAGTGGCATCAAGTATCGAGTAAAAATCAAACAAATCGTCGGCACTCGATAGAAAACAATGGCTCAATGTGACACATTATTATTAGAATACACGTGTTTGAAAAATACACGACAGCAAACGATGGATAGTACTCGGTCAGTGAGACCGCCGCCTAAGAGTGACGTCATACCGACATCAGCCGGCCGAACCAGCATTGGCAGTAATGCAGAATATGCGTATTGAATTGCGTTATTTATATTATGTGTGTTCTACCTTTAACCCTACTGTGGTAGTGTGGAGTCTATGAGACTCCAAAGATTTTAATTGTTCGTGTATTTCGGTAATTAATTTGAATATGTTCGTGTTTGTTTCTCTACCTTCCTAACTTTGTAGTATACTACAGAATATTATGCGCAAGTAGCGAATGGTTACTTTTGCTTACTTATAAATATTTCTTTTTCTGTGCATGTACTATTTATTCCATATAAAAAATATGAATTTCGATAAAAAGAGAAAAATTAAAAAGTTTTTTCAACGAAATAGACACAGGGGTGTTCAAATAAGTATGTGTTTAAAACATGCAAATATGATTTATTAACGTTGTGTAAATAAACATTATTAGATGTTAATTTAATTATTTTTCTGTAGGTACATGCATATACTCAAAAGAAATATAGTTTATTTTTACCTCCCGCTAAGAGAGGTATTGAATTCATGCTAAAAATCGCATATCCAAATTTTAGTGAATAAGCACGTTTTAAGGTCCCTAGAATCCGATTATAACATTTTTACGGTGAGGTGTGTGTGTGTGTTTGTGTGTGTATGTGTGTGTGTGTGCGTGTGTGTGTGTGTGTGTGTGTGTGTGTGTGTGTTTGTGTGTGAGGATGTGTGGATGTTGGATCCACGATTTCTCAAATACTATAAGACTTAAAACATTTTTAACTACGGATTCCTCAATCTAACAATAATGGGAAGAGTTGAAAAAATCATGTAAATATTATTTATCGAAAATTTATGTAAATACTTATATTGAAGAACGTTAAATTCTTTATTCGATAAATATAAATTCATTATTATATCTTCTATATATTTAGTGATAAAGAAATGCATATAAAATAATTTGATGTAAAAAATCTCAGGTCAAACTACTTCAAGGCAAGAAATTCAAATGTTTGTAATGTCACTGTCAAAAATATTTGTATGCCACTGTCAAAAATATTTCTACATCATTATGAAGATTATGAAAATAAAAAAAGTCAACAACGGAAAAAGAATATACGTAAAAAAGAATATAAAAGGAATTTGCGAAAAAATGACGAATATAAAGAAAAAGAAAAGCAAAGTAGAAAAAGGAAATTTCAGGATATTGATTATAAAGAAAATGTATGTATTGTACATAATTTATATTAAATTATCTCATAGATTTTGCAAATATATGTGAGAATTATTTTGTAGTGAGACATGAATATATGTATTTGTATTTAAAAATATTTTTTGTTTTATGCGTACCATAGATTTTGCAAATATATGTAAGAATTATTTTGTAGTGAGACATAAATATATGTATTTGTATTTAAAAATATTTTTATTAACAAAATCTGGCGAGAGGTTATGGGCTGGCCACATCAGATTTATTATGTATATTTTGTATGGATTATGTAGTTTATAAAAATGTGTGAATTTAAACTCAATACTTTCTAAAATGTAACAAACAACCAAATTTCATATTCAACTTTAATGTATGTTAAATGGTGTAATGTTAATACAAATACTATATTTAAAAAAATCTTTCAGGCACTAATATTAAAGGAGAATATATTAACGGAGTCTGTCAGACTCCGCGGCACCGGTAACTTTACATTTTTGTGCGCTATCACTGCAAGGTTAATATAAAACTCCAATATTTATTTTCATAGTCATCAATATTAAAATGTAAACTGCGAATTACATGGTTATGGGAGTAAAATGCTTCCGATTGACACGATTTTTCCAAGCGTTATATCGTTGGAGATCCTTTTATTTCCGGGGAAAATTATGTAATGTTTCTGGTAGAATTCTTTAAGTTGTTATTACAATTAGGCGGCATGACAACATATAGCGAAGAATATAATATATTTTAGCAAACCTTGTAAGGTCTACACAACCGAAACTACGCAACTGCACTCATATGCAACGGAACGGGCAAGCCGACCGAAGCATCCCGCGCGGTCGAAATCCACGCGGTCGAAATCCCATTAGCTCGAAATCCCACGCGATCGAAATTCCACTCAGTCGAAATATACCCCCACCACTTTGTCCGTTCTGCCGAAATACAAATATTTCCACCCCGTCGAATCCCACCCGGTCGAAATGTTACACGATACAAATGAGTATGTTCCGCGCGGTCGAAATCCCACGCTGTCGAAATTCCACGCGCTCGAAATTCCACGCGGTCGAAATCCCACGCGTTCGAAATATACCCACACCACTTTGTCCGTTCTGCAGAAATACAAATATTTCCACGACGTCAAATACCACCCGGTCGAAATGTTACACGATACAAAAGTGGTGGGGGTACATTTCGACTGCGTGGGATTTCGACCGCGTGGAATTTAGACCGCGTGGAATTTCGCCCGTGTGGGATTTCGACTGCGTGGGAATTCGACCGCGTGGATTTCGACCGCGCGGAACGTACTCATTTGTATCGTGTAACATTTCGACCGGATAGGATTCGACGGCGTGGAAATATTTGTTATTCTGCAGAACGGACAAAGTGGTGAGAGTACATTTCGACCGCGCGGAACGTACTCAAGCCGACTCGTGTCAGTATGACGTCACATGCTACTGTATCACTTATTCGCGGTTGAATATCTCAAGAAGTATTGGTCTGTAGCAAACTGAGATTTTCACTGTTGCTCTTAGATATTTTTTTTCTATTTTTTAGTGCATTTTGTTTTTTTTTTTGTTTACACCCCCTTTAAGTGTAAAAAAGAAAAGAATGAAATAACCAGTAATAACAACTCAATAAAATTCATCAAGCACGATTTCAAAAGATGGAATGTAGGTATGTTTCAGTAAAGTTATAAAACTGAGATATAAACAGATTATCGGTAGATAAATAAATTTCTAAGAAACAGTTAACTGACAATCGTCATCTCCCCCAATCAAAGAGCATCTTACAATTCAAACACCCTATCCGCAACGTGATTTTATTCGCCGTAAGATAAAACGGGTCGTAAACACACAACGTATTGGTTGTGTTTAGAAGAAGGTACGTATACGTAACGTATCGTAACGTATGTGATGCACCATCGATTACTAGAAGGGATCTTGGATATATTTCGCCGTGATGGAAATTTCTTATTGGATTTTTGTTTCAATATACTCTAGCAGAAATATTGGAAAAGTTAGTTTGGATACGAGTGAGTGACAATATTGGAAGGTTTTTACTATGGACGAATATATTATTACAGAGGAATACAGTCCGTACATAAAAATTTAGCCACAATATTTTCACGAAATTATATATATATATATATATATATATATATATATATATATATATATATATATATATATATATATATATACAGAGGTATTCATTTTAAATGGGCTACCATTGCTATCTCGAGAATTATAAGAGCTACAAAGATAGTTAAGTGGGCAAACAATTTCTATTTCACAAGATAAATTTATATAAAAGAAAAATTATTTTTTAGACTAGTGGTTCTCAAAATACAGGACATATTTTTTTATTTTTAAATGAGAACATATATTTTTTATTTGCTCATTTGTTAAAGAATTTAATTTAAAATTCAGTGATATAATATCTTTATACCTTTACATAACGATTTTTTTGAGAAAAATGCATGTAAAGTTTTATACTAATTTGATTAAAATAGGGCTATAATAAGAGTGCCACGAATGGAAGAAATGACTACATGTTGTTCTTATTAGAGTGCCCTGGCCTAAAGAAGTGAAAGTTTTATTCTTGTAAACAAAATATTCATATGTATTTCTTCCATGGCAATCTAATTATGTTAAAAAATTAGAATCATTATGTAAGGGAATAAAAATATTATATCACTAAATTCAGAATTAAATTCTCTAACGAATGAGCAAATAAAAAATATATGACCACATTTAAAATTTAGGTCCCGTATTTTAAGAACCACTTGTCCAAAAAGATAATTTTTCTTTTCTTTAAATTTGTCTTGTGAAATAGAAATTGTTTGCCCATTTAACCGTCTTTGTAACTCTTATAGTTCTCGAGATAGCAATGGCCCATTTAAAATGAACACCGTATATATATATATATATATATATATATATATATATATATATATATATATATATATATATATATATATACAGGGTGTCTCACAACTCGTGCTCCAGATGAAACTGACACTTGCCGACGACAACAGGTTGC
Source organism: Harpalus rubripes (assembly GCA_963082715.1). NCBI lineage: Eukaryota > Metazoa > Arthropoda > Insecta > Coleoptera > Carabidae > Harpalus > Harpalus rubripes. Next base: position 48,452,744 of record OY720456.1, on the reverse strand, counting down.
CAACAAATAGAAGAAAATAATTTGCGGCTGCTTGTATAACGGAGTTACAAGACTTTTTAATCCACCAATCCCGAAAAAATATCTTGAGGTGTGATGATATAATTACAAAATAAAACTGGTATATATATATATATATATATATATATATATATATATATATATATATATATATATATATATATATATATATACCGGGTGTCTTAGGCAAACCGACACATGGGGGATTAACATGGAAAAGTTAATTGTGAATAGTATCTCCCAATATTAAGTTGAAATTTTGTAATAATAGAAACAATTAAGAAAAATTTTCGAATTTTCAGCATTGTTGTTCAAATGTCGGAAAAAATTGTTTCTAAACAACGGTTCAGGTAGCATAAATGGTAGCGTGTGCGCTTGGTAATAAACAAAACTCGGACAGCGGTATTCACAGTAAAGCAGATAAACTAGTTTTAAATCAGGTCTACGTAGTTCTGCATTAAACCAGGTCTAAACTGGTTATTCATTGTCATATTTAGACCTGGTTTAAACCTGATCTTAGTAAATCGATCTTAAACCATTCTATTTAGTCGGCTATGATCATACATTGTTCTACTCATGCGTAGTGAATACAATTTTGAATTTTTTTGATCATAACTGATGTAGACTGCACTAATTTCTTATAACTAAAACTTCATTGGGAACTTTTTATTAGCTTTTAACTACGAAATACATACAATTAATTATTATCCATAAGTTGTTTCTTGATTGCGGTTACACACATTGATGATTTTAGTATATCAGGAATTGCAAGGAAATAGTTGTTATATATCATATTTTATTTATACATTATTTATTACCAGATTTACTTTAATAATTCCCTTTACAAACATATCTTATACCGTACAATGCTAAAAACTTTCACATATTGACTGAAACCGGTCTCCCTTTAAATTCTGCAGATTTTCTTTCTTAAATCTGCAAATTTAAATCACTTTTTAGTTTCTATAAAATGAACAACTGATCATTTTCTGAAAAACTAACATAAATTTTTCTATTCAATATAATTTAATTTCTAAATGGATAGGTATGATAAACACTCCGGTTTCTTCACCGATGTTCCACTATGTTCCTAATATCTTCTATATCATTAACATGATCAAAACCATTAATCTATTATGAACTCCCTAAAAATGAAATAATATAATATGATTTCAATCATAAATTATATTTTGGAAAATCTGAATCACACTGATTTCAACAAATATTCTTGGATTGGTTTAAATGGACCAATTAATTGGCCTGAAAGTTCTCCTGCCCCATAGATTTTTTCTTTGGGGTCATTTAAAATCAAAAATTTAGGGCAGGGCCATTATGAATTGACAACTTAAGATCTTAAAGCGGCCATGAGGAATGACTGCAGCCTTATTTCAAATCGACAGCTAAGCAAAGTGAGACAACAATGTTATGATCATCACGGATTTTGCTTAGTACAAAATGGCGGTCATTTTGAATACTTGTATTTCTTACTGTTTTATACTAGTGCCATTTATATTTTATAAAATAAATAGTTGTGATACTTATAATGTACTACTCATTTTATTAAATATTAAAGAAAGATTAAAAACAAATTAATAATAAAAAAAATATTTTGAAAAGTAA
>OY720456.1:48423606-48446106 GCA_963082715.1 Harpalus rubripes | reverse complement strand
GATAACCGGAAATGGCACTTTACTTGAAGCTCAAAATAGATTTTCTTCTAAAAATACCTCCAAATGTTATTTTTTCAAGATTTGTGTTATAAAAATTAAAGATTATTAAATTTTCTACAGATTTGCATAAATACTTTTTCTATATATTTTATGGATAAATTTATAGAATTATTTATAATTTTAATCTCGGACCCTACGCTTTAAACAAGCAAAACTCGTTGGTTACACAGTTCATATCTCAAATGTATGTATGTATACGCAATGGATTTTAATACAGTTTCTAGTATAACTAAATATGTAAGTATGTATATTTAAATTAATGAAAATTAAATTGCGGGAGGTGTTGTGTTGGCCACATCAGGTTTTTTTATAAGGTGTATAAGTCTATATAGAAACGCTTATAGAAATACCTACAACCCGTCTGTAACTATAAATTTCAATTTCATAAAAGTTATAATATGTAACATCGTAAAGATTTTATAGTGTTGGCATATTACTTCTCCATTTTATTTGGTTAATAGCCTTGCTATAAAAATATTAATACCTACCTTCTGTGTTGGAGTTTGGCTGTCAATTCGCATCTGTTTGGCATTAATCAAGTCAATTTGGTAGACGCATTGTGCAGATTAAAATATAATTCCATTATCGACCGAACCGTGTCTGGTGTAAGCTGTAAGGAACACGAGGTGCCGTTGTGGAAAGCTCTATAGCCAATGCGCAATGCCCCGGTCGGCAATCATCGAGCCTACTTTAATTGAGATTTTAATTGATCTCCAAGTCCTCCAGGAAATAAGAGGGCCACTAAATATTCACCCAAACTAAAGGAGGAAGTGATCTTTTCGAAAGAGAGCACTTCAATAAGAATTAAATAAAGAGAACAACCCTAACAATTGCCTTAAGACAAGATCAACCAGATTTTGTTCTTTTAATTTTTCAACAAATTATAAAACTTACACAAATGGTTAGAAATTTCTCAACACAACTATAAATATAAACAAAAACAATTGTGGGCCAAATGACCCGTGAGAATAGGACGGCCGGCATTTATGGTGTCATCTTCTGGTCCAGATTTATCTTCTCGAGACCTTTTAATTTTGAAACAATAAAAATCAATCACGTAAAAAACCAATGCGTACCTAACTTGCAAATCATGGGCCATTACTCTAACAGAAGAATGTGCAGGTGTTGTGGATAGTGTTGAATAGAATTGAATCAAATATTACTAATAAAGGTGATATAACCCTATATTAAACTTGAATAACATAATATATCCGGTTTTGTATGTTTAAAATATATATTTTTTTGTGCAACCGGACGCGAAATAAGCATTTCGCAGCCGCAATACAGGCCGCGAAATTGGATTTCGCGACCATTGTCATGGTAACGGCCGCGAAATTAGGTAAACAATCATTTTGACACTTGAGAATTGCATGGTTTTGTTTATCAAATGTTAATCCCATAGCCACCTTGAAAGCTAACTTTCTATTTATAATGAAACTGTTGAAAATTAATAAAATTTGTAATTACATATTTTTTACGGTTGCACAAAAAATATTGTGTACAGGGTGTCTCATTTTCGATGTTTTTTAAGGTATCTCGGGTAATATTAATGATAGAGCGAAACCGTTTGCACATTGCAGGGTCAACTTTTCGAGAAAAGTTTAATAGTCACCATAGGAATTTTTGATCTTCTTTTGTTTCTGAGCTACAGGCAAAAACTCGTTTTTCGCTCATTTTGGAAATATCTCATATCTTATTTATTATGATGGTTAGAGAAAAAATGTTTTTACAAAATTTTTACCGTTTTTTAAATCTGATTCTATATCTATTAATTTTGTTCTCAAAATTATTCTTAATCAATTATTTTCGGGTTAGTTAAATTACAATTTATCGACGTTACAGTTGGTTTTGACACAATCCGATCAAAATGGTTTAATATGCTTTTGAAGCAAATAAATTGAAAAAATGAGTAAAACTGAATCAAATAAAATACCATTAGAAATATGCAAATGATGATCTGGAATAGATTTTTTCATTTCTTTCTTAATAATTTCCAATATTTTCACCCAATAAATTAATAATTCGTCTTTTATTAATGTTTAAAACAAAAGAAAGTAGACTTGTTATATATCATTGAAAAGCTTATAAAATAAGCAAAAAATGAGACTATTTTCAACATAGTTTCCCATTTAAAAAATCATAAGTTTGTATTATATCTCAAGAATTATTAAGTTTTCAAAAAATCTAATTACGCCATTTTATTCTATTTAAAAAACGGTAAAAATTTTGTAAAAACATTTTTTCTCTAACCATCATAATAAATAAGATATGAGATATTTCCAAAATGAGCGAAAAACGAGTTTTTGCCTGTAGCTCAGAAACAAAAGAAGATCAAAAATTCCTATGGTGACTATTAAACTTTTCTCGAAAAGTTGACCCTGCAATGTGCAAACTGTTTCGCTCTATCATTAATATTACCCGAGATACCTTAAAAAAACATCGAAAATGAGACACCCTGTACACCTTGTCCGAGAAATCATTTAGCGCCCTCATGATTGTCTTGCCTCGGTTGAGCTTGAAATTTAATAACTTGCTCAAAAAAAATTAAAAATTATGAAACACTCTTTCAATTATGCAATATACATTTCTACGTAATTATACTAATTTTTATATTAATTAATATAAAAATAATGACTATACAGGTGCATGTTCATTATAAATGGGCCATCATTGCTATCTCGCGAACTATAAGAGCTACAAATATGGTTACATCGGCAAACAATTTATATTTCACAAGACAAAATTTAAATAAAAGAAAAAAATTTTTTTCGACCAATGGTTCTCAAAATACGGGACCTAACATTTTTATTTTAAATGAGAATACATATACATTTTTTAATTGCTCATTCGTTAGAGAATTTATTTTTGAATTCAGTGATATAATATTTTTATACCCATACATAACGATTTTTTGAGAAAAATGCATGTAAAGTTTTATACCAATTTGATTAAAATCTGACTATAAAAAGAGTGCCATGAATGGAAAAAATGACTACATGTCATTTACATAGAATTAGAGTGCCCTGACCAAAAGAAGTGAATGTTTTGTTCTTGTAAGTGATCATAAATGTCAACATAAACAAAATATTCATGTATTTCCACCATGGCACTCTAATTCTATGTAAAAAAAAATTAACACGTATTCGTTTTTGTTTTTTCCATTCATGACACTCTTATTATAGCCATATTTTAATCAAATTAATATGACACTTTACATGCATTTTTCTCAAACAAATTGTTATGTAAGGGAATAAAAATATTATATCACTGAATTCAGGATTAAATTCTCTAACGAATGAGCAAATTAAAATATATGATCTCATTTAAAATTAAAAAGTTAGGTCCCGTATTTTGAGAACCACTGGTCCAAAAAAATAATTTTTCTTTTTTACCTCTCGCTAAGAGAGGTATTTTATTCATGCTAAAAATCGCATATCCAGATTTTAGTGAATAAGCACGTTTTAAGGTTCCTAGAATCCGATTATAACATTTTTACGATGATGTCCGTATGTGTGTGTGTGTGTGTGGATGTGTGTGTGTGTGTGGATGTGTGTGTGGGGATGTGTGTGTGTGTGTGTGTGTGTGTGTGTGTGTGTGTGTGTGTGGATGTTGGATTCACCATAACTCAAATACTGTAAGACTTATGACATTTTTAACTACGGATTCCTCAACCTAACAATAATGGGAAGAGTCGAGTCAGTTTTGGTAACAATTGGACAACCGGAAGTAGTAGTTACAAGAAAAAAATCATCTAAATATTATTTATCGAAAATTTATGTAAATACTTATATTAAAGAACGTTAAATTCTTTATTCGATAAATATAAATTCATTATTATATCTTCTATAGATGTAGAGATAAAGAAATGCATATAAAATAATTTGATGTAAAAATTCTTAGATCAAACTACTTCAAGGCAAGAAATTCAAATGTTTGTAATTCACACATAAATGTCACTGTCAAAAATATTTGTATGCCACTGTCAAATATATTTGTACATCATTATGAAGATTATGAAAATAAATATAAAGTCAACAACGCAAAAGAATATACGTAAAAAAGAATATAAAAGGAATTTGCGAAAAAATGACGTATAAAGAAAAAAAAAGGAAAGTAGAAAAAAAAATTCAGGATACCGAATATAAATAAAATGTATTGTACATAATTTATTTTAAAATAATTATTTTGTAGTGAGACATGAATATATGTATTTGTATTTAAAAATATTTTTCGGTTTATGCGTACAACCAGGTAAAATATCTGGCGAGAGGTTATGTGCTGGCCACATCAGATTTTTTTTAAATTTGTCTTGTGAAATAGAAATTGTTTACTCATTTAACCGTCTTTGTAGCTCTTATTGTTCTCGAGATAGCAATGGTGGCCCATTTAAAATGAACACCCTGAATATAAAATGCCACCCATTTTTACCGCATTTCAATAAATGCTCAAATTCATTGATGTCTAATGTCGATATGTATGAATGGAAATATTTTAAATTTTAATATGTTGTCACCATAGGCTTTGTGAATATTTGCAACGTTAATTTATTTCGATTTATTTATATATTGTTTATAACAAATAAAAACATAAAAGTGTAAGAACTCAGCTTCTATTAATAATTAAGAATTTAAATTTGGCATGTTGATTCAAAATGCAGATTTTATGTATAATATTAATAAATTTTTATTTGAAATTAATTTGTTTAATTTTAATAATTTTTTATTACCTCCCGCTACCCTTGGTAAGGGAGGTATAGGGACCGTGCTAAAAATCGCATATCAAGATTTTGATAAATTACGTCGTTTTAAGATCCCTAGAATCCGATTTTAACATTTTCACGATGATGTCTGTGTGTATGTGTGTGTGGATCCTTTACTCTAACTCAAATACTATCATTCAGAAAATGTTAAAACCTTGTATTTCTACCTTATTCTAGTATGGGAAGAGACCATTAGATTTTGGTGTATATCAGATAACCGGAAATGGCACTTTATGGCTCAAAATAGATTTTCTTCGAAAAATACCTTCAAATGTTACTTTTTGAAGATTTGTGTTATTATAAAAATTAAAGATTATTAAATTTTTTACAGATTTGTATAAATCCTTTTTCTATATATACGCTTTAAACACGTAAAACTCCTTGCTTACACAGTTCATATCTCAAATGTATGTAACTGAGAGATAAATGTCACTGTCAAAGAACTAATCATTTCAAATTAATAATGGTAACGTTTTAAAAGGAAAATAGTAAATAGAACCATCGTTATATGGAATGAATCTTAATACAGTTTCCGCAATAACCAAATATGTATGTGTATTTAAATTAATAAAAATTAAAGAGCGGGAGATTTGATGTTAGCCACATCAGATTTTTGTAAAAGCACACCATGCGTTCAGGCGTGAAGACAGTAAAAAAATATTAAAATTGAACAAACCAATTTCGATTAAAAATTGATCAATATTTTATATATTTTTTTTTCTAGTTAATTTGTATTGAGAATTCAGAACTGGATTGCAGTTTATCCAGAATATTAGAAATTGCAATATTTTTGTTGTAATGTCTTATTTTAGCTAAAATATAATAAGGAAACATAAAATTGGAGCGCGGAAACAGGTATTTATATATTGTTTTTGGAATTTTTTTTTAATCCTGACAAGAACAATACCTAACGCACAGTAATGTTTTAAGAATTTTTTTAAAAACTCCTGGCAAAAACATTAACTAACCGCACATGTATTTTTTAAGAAATTTTTAAAAAATCCTGACAAAAACAATACCTCACGCACACCAGGCACACACATTCGACATCGCTCGGCCCACTATCTTCAGGTTAGTTTACAATAATTTGAGAGATGAACGCAAAATTATAAATTAAAAATGTTATAAAACGTAGGATAAGAAGGAAAATAAGACATAATTTTGCAAATATACATTAATTGAAACAGTATTATTCGTATGAAAGCGTAAGTACCTACTTAAACATGGAAATATATATGTAGCTCATCTAACCTAATTTTTTCAGAAAAAAATGCCAAAATCTCTATAAATATAGCTTTCCGCACCCAATTTTTAGCGGTATTTAGTGTTTTTAATGGTTTACCACGTATATATAACCAGTAATATAAAATTCTTGAATTCTGTATAAACTGCAATTTAGCTGATTTAGGAAGCTCTTGAATTCAAATCCCGATGAAATCCATGAATTTTTATCATTTTTTTGTATTTTTTTGACCCGTACGCATTAAAAATAAAAAATATAAAGTCTGTAAACCACCCTGAATATAAATAATAAACTTATAAATTTATTAAACTTGTAGTGTCTTTGGTGCAAAAGCCGACAAAGAACGATTATTTTCCAAGTATTAAATAAAATCCGACTTGTTTGATTACGTCATTTCGGTACTGGTTTGTGAAATAAAAGGTTGTGTGCGTCTTGGGCAGTGCTTAAAGTATTAAAAAGACTCCGTGTATTAAATCTGGATTCTAAATAATCCTGATATTTAAAGTAAATAAATAAATATTGTATCATCATTACCCATTATTGGTGTGCTAATCTGATCTAATAATGACATATTCGAACCGTGTGGGCGTTTACGAGGCATCACCTCACGAGCACTCATTGCTTGCGTGGAGAATGCACCATATATGTTAAGGTAAGTGGCACCAATATAACAAATCTCTTATTTGCATGAGATTTCAAAAAATTACAAATATAGTGCCTACCTTATTCATGATGACGTTGTCAATTCTTCTGGTTTCTTTTGTATCTGACGTTGTCTCTTTCGGCTGGAACAGTTCGTCCACAATTACACCAAAGCACAGATTTAAAACACAGTTCACAAATTCAAACTACATGTATATACTATTATTCACGAAAGATCAAGGTCATTTGTTCGAAGAAAGAATACACAGCATCTTATGGCGTAGCTTAGCAACATTTTGTACTAGAAAGAGAAAGATTATTTGACCTACGTCTATTTAATGTATGTGGTGTGACATATACGTAAATAGTGGCATTACTTTCTAACACACTATAAATAGTAATGACATATGTCGTAGAATTACAGATACCTAATTATCTGCTACACTGCCCTCTGTGCTAATATTTACCCAGTGGCGTTGACGTTTAACTCAAATTATTATGCCTTGGTTTATAAGTTAAGTCTATGTTATTGTATTTTGCAAAAACATAAGTGAAGAACATAAATCTTTCAGAAGGCGTTAGTTAGAAAGAAACATAATTTTCAAATGAATTACTCATATTTTTTCAGTTAAAATGTGGCCATAAATATTTTATGTTGCACGCCTATGCATATGAAATGCAATGAAGTTATCTGTAAGTAATATTATATCAGACGGCTCATAAAAGACCTTGAATAGTCATCTTTCGTGAATAATAGTTTATTTAAAACAATATATGTATTATTATAAAACAGTCATTGCGCTTATATCAGCTGGTGACCGAGAAATAGAAGCACGCACTCAAAATTATTGTACCATTTTGTAGGACTATAAAAACAATAAGACAAGTGGCCAATAGGGCCACAAATATTCACAGATTAAAGTCACTGTTTTTGGGTTGGGTCTGCATCTTAACACAAACTGCTTTATTTATTCACTGAAAACTTGACTGCAAAATTTGGTTGAAACTTGTTCCTGCTAGACTTTCTTCATTTGTCGGTACAATGCATTAATATTAATGTTATACCTCATTACAATTTGTCCGCATTTCAGTCTATAATCTGCGACCCGAACCGTAACGAAAGCGTGACCGAAAACCGCCCCAATATTTGACTTTTATGAAACCGTAACCGAAAACCGAAAACAATATTTTATTTCTTCAAATATGGAAACCGAAAACCGATACGAAATATAAATTTATTCTGTAACCGAAAACATAACCGAACCAAAATAATATCGGTACTAAAACCGTAAATTAAAATAGCTATTTGTGTATTAAGAGTGCAAAATGGGACATTGTCGATTGAGAGGTTGTTGCCGCGCGACGCAGGAGCGAGGCATTCTCTCGAAATCGACAATGTCCATCTGCGCTCGAAACACACACAAGATTTTTTCTACAGTCGCCACAATGGGGTCCTCCACCATAACAAAAAATTATTTTTTATTTATTTTTACTTATCGGTATTTTCCATTCTTCTTGAGCTATTGCTTCAATCTATTCTAAGCATTTTATACTTTCGTTTTTGCAAATGAATGCCCTATTTTATTTTCACAGCAGTGCGGCATTTTGTTTGGTTATGTAAGTGGGTAATGTGTAACTATAGTGTCATTAATTCCTGACTAAACGTTCCATTAAGAATGTAACCAAGTAACATTTCTCAACATTGTAGAGCGGCAAAGTGACATTTTGCGTTGACAAAAGAGAGCGCAAATGGCTACTTTGTATATAGACTGTAGAAAAAAGATATTTTTCACTAGGCCGCATCTTTTTTGAAGAAACACTTTGCATGCCTTCGAATTCATAAAAAATAGCTTTTTAATTTAAAAAAATTTTACTCCATTTTTCATTTTTTTTCTAATTATAATAAAAAAAATAGTCATTTATTAAGACCTTTTTCAATCAATCACAAATTACTATTAGAATAAAACTATTATTAAAACAAAATTAAAATATTAATAATTTACGAAATTTATTTATAGCATATAATTGATCCATGTGGTGCACTCTCCACGCCAGCAATGAGTGCCCGTGAGGTGTGGGGTGATGTCTGGTAAACGCCCGCACGGTACAAATATGTCATCATCATTACCGAAATCTGTGTACAAAGCAGATTGGCAAACCCTGCAATGGGTATAATATGCCGTGATGATATATTTATTTTATTTATTTATTTATGTTACACAAATAAGCTTAAGAACTTTAATGTGAAAACTTTAACCTACAGTTACTTTTTGAACCTTACATTAAAGTACCTAACTTTATTCTTTTACTTAGAATTACATACAAATTCTTTTCGAATTTTGAATTCCGAGCTAGCCGAATATATCTACTAGTACTAGTTGTTAGTAAAACGAGGAATTAAAAAGTTATTACATTACGAAATAGGTACGAAATGTATTTTATATAAATTAAAAATTAAATTAATTTTTCATTTAACCGAAACCGAAAACAACCGAAACCGTAACGAAAACGAAATTTATTTGTTTATTTAACCGAAACGAAAACCGATGTATTTTCAAAAAAATCGTTACCAATAACCGAAACCGAATTTTTATTAATGCAAAAACGGTTAACCGTAACCGAACCCCTAAAATTTTTCGGTTCGAGTCTCTGTCTATAACATAATCATTTTCAATTACTAACAAAACTAGTTTACCCATTTTTGGGTGTGCCAACCTGCTTCCATTCGCAGATTATATTAATCACAATATATTTCCACCTATGAGGATGGTAGTAGGCGTTACCTTACGAGCTTTTAAAACTGCGGTGGAGAGATAACCATAGAAAGAGGAGGAAAAATTTAAAAATATATTTGAAGTTTCAAGTGTGTCGATGGTTGGAATCGAACCCGCAACATTTTTTGCCATTACAGCGTAATTTCTTGCTCCATTTTACATATAGGTATGAATAAATAAATGTGCTACAAATTTTGATTATCTTTTGGTTTATTTATTCGATTATTTGGAAAATGGTTAGATTATAATCTAAGTACGCGTATTAGGGTAAAAGCTTATAAATTTTCTGCAAATTCAAATTAATAAGTTAAGCGTTAATCTGCAACTTACTATACCTACGTTCCCAAAGTTTTCTAAGGGTAGGTAATATATGTATAGTAGTAAGTTAACGTAGGGCGACGCATTAGGCCTCACAAGTTATAATAAATATAGATTCTTTCTTAGCTGGTAAACGCTCGCACGGTACAAAGATGTCATCAATACCGAAATCTGTGTACAAAACAGATTGGCACACCCAGCAATGGGTAATGCGCAGCATCCACAATAATGGGCCCGTCCAAGTCTACGACTTTTTAGAAATTACATGTCGCATATGAATTTTGAATATAAATAAATAAAAACGAAATAAAAATTGCTATATATTTTGTATTTTTTATACCTATATAAAACAAAGATGCTAACATCATACACTGATATCGTTCAAGTTTTCCAACTTTTTAATCTCAATTTCCATGTATTATGCATCTTGTAACATTTAACTAATATTATAAATTATAATATAAATTTAAATATGATAAAATGGTTTACAGAAATCAAACATATTTTGAGACAAATTACATTTTCTGCCACAGTACCTACCTTCGCTGGTGTTTTGACTTTTTTGATTGTCACATCACTTATATAGCATTTTAAATATTTTCTTTATTCATTTCAATATAATATGATGTATAATATTCATACACAATAGCAACAACTCAAAATAAAATTATAAATTGTATCACTTTCTCGAAATGTCAAAATTGATTCGGTACCCAAAAATGCCAATGTAGCCGTTAGAGGCGCTGACGCTCAAAATGTGAATATCGCCTATAGGGCGCGAGCAGACACGTGACTCGAGCGACTTTGACGTGCTTGGAATCAGCTGATTTGTGTACGCATGTCATTTTGACAAGAACAATGTCACGTTGACAAGACCAATGTTTTGATTTATTTTGATTTTTAACTGCTAAAATGTTATTATTTTTAATTTCATATGTTTTATTGCCTAAAAATTGTAAAATAATACTATTAAAGCAGTTCAAAATCAAAATAAGTCAAAACATTGGTACTGTCAACGTGACACTGTTCTTGTTAAAATGACATGCGCACACAAATCAGCTGATTCCAAGCACGTCAAGGTCGTTCGAGTCACGTGTCTGCTCGCGCCCTATACCGGTTGCAGAAACGTTTATCAACCCCTTGTTCAGTTAGCGGATCATCAAAGTGAACAAATTCGAATCAGTTATCTTGATCTTACATTTAAATCATTGCTGTCAAAAAATCGTTTTGAATTTGTTTGTTTTGATGAACCGCTAACTGAACAAAGTATTGATGAACGTTTCTGCAACCGGATATTAGACTGAACAAGAAGAAAAGAAATGCAAACCATGTTAAAAAATAATTCACAACTTTCGTCTACAATTCATTGATCTTTCGCTAGTCGTAACTCTTGCATTTGTATCTGTGTCTGTATCTATAGTCGCCCGTTGCACACAGTATTTCTAGTGTAAATCCTGGCGACATTTTCGCATTGAATTCCGTGCGAATCCCGTGATATTTCACAGCGCAGTTCGCGGTTGCTTCCGCTAAATATTCCATTGTTCGAATGGGTGGTAAAACCAGTCATAAATAATACTCGGCACCGCTTTTGCTCAAGAATAATCCGACCGGCCAGACTCACACTCAATGTTCGGTTAACCCTGACCACAGGACAGAACAGAACAGCGAACAGGATAATGGCAGGACACTAGGAAAGGGTGGTATTTTAAAATATCCAGGTTTAATAGTTTTTCAGAAAAATATTATTTTAAATAGTTTTTACCTCCCGTCATACCGTAAGTAAGAAAGCTAATATAATTGTGCCAAAAATTCGATTGGTGAGTTTTCAGTAAATAAGCACGAATTAGGATCCCCACAACACATTTTTACTATTTTTACGATGATGTCTGTGTGTGTGTGACGATTTTTTCGTCCACGATAACTCTTATAAAAAACTTCCAAATGTTTCTATTTTCCGTATTTAAGCTTCCTGCATTAATATAAAAAGCTAATTGAATTTTGGGTAAAAACAATATTAAAATATAATCCAAAATTTTTCAATTTCAGTATTTAAAACTTCTATATCAAGGGGAACAACATATTAGATTTTGTTTAAAATTAATAAACCAGAAGTGACACTTTACTTGAAGCTCTGAACAGATTTTCGTGAAAAATATATTATGATATACTCCAAAACTTCTCAAATTTAGTATTTAAAATTTTTATATAAAGAACAACATATTAAATTTTGGCTAAAATTGATAATCCGGAAATGATACTTTACTTGAAATTCTCAACAAATTTTCGTGAAAAATATATTATGATATATTCCAAAACTTTTCAAATTTGGTATTTAAGATTTTTATATTAATGAGAACAACATGTTAGATTTCTTCAAAAATTGATAAATCGGAAGTGATACTTTACTTCAAGCTCTGAACAGATTTTCGTGAAAAATATAATATGATATATTCCAAAGCTTTTCAAATTTAGTATTTAAGATTTTTATATTAATGAGAACGACATATTAGATTTTTTCTAAAATTGATAAACCGGAAGTGATACTTTACTTCATGCTCTGAACAGACTTTCGTAAAAAATATAATAGGATATATTCCAAAACTTGTCAAATTTATTATTTACGACTTTTTTATAAAGGGAAGCAACAAATTAGATTTTGGCCAAAATTGATAAACCGGAAGTGATACTTTATTTGAAGCTCTGAACAGATTTTCGTGAAAAATAAATTGATACAATCCAAAACTTTTCAAATTTGGTATTTAAGACTTTTATATTAATGAGAACGACATATTAGATGTTTTCAAAAATTGATAAACTACTTTACAGGAAGCTAAAAACAGAGTTTTTTTGAAAAAATATATTAAAACATAATTCAAAATTTCTCAAATTTGGTATTTAAAACTCGTGTATGATTTGAAACAGCATTAGATTTTGATTACACCTATATGATAAACCGGAAGTGGTACTTAATTTGGAGCTCTTAAAAGATTTTAGAGGAAAAACATTATAAAATATAATCCAAAATTTGGTATTACAGACTTTTCTATTTATTGAATCAACAAATTAGATTTTGTTTATAAACGATTACCTGGAAGTGATACTTTATTTAAAGTTCATTGCTATTTCAAACATGGAATTGACGGGAGGTCATGTGTTGGCCACATCAGATTTTTTATTTAGCGAAAAAGTTTCTTTCTTCATTAAAAGAATTTTTTTATTGAAACTTTGACATAAGGGGTTGTTCCTATAAAGTAAGGAGATAAGAAATCTAGTTTTACAACACTGATAGGAAACCATTATCTTCAATGCGATGCAGTTTTTTAATACCTTATTGTCTCATTGATATCTGGATGATGTTAAATCTACTTCCCAAATCGTCAGAAATATTCTTGTCTCTAATTGTTGATCGTTTTGGTATTCTTAGCCATTATTTTATTTTATTTTGTGCTAAGAAATGCCCACTAGTCTTAAATTAGTCGCGCTACATTTGAGAGATTATACGAGTCCAAATTCATATTATTTAGGCCGATTAATATTTTCAAGAAACAAATTAGAAAACCTACCCTAATGGTGAGAAATTTCTACAAATTTCTTTGAAGTAATTTAAAATAGATTTTAAACTTACAAAAACTGAATTTTTTATTCAAGTACTCCGCCATTTAGTATTGGTTAGATCGCCTTTATTAGTAATATCAGCTTTAATGGGGTCCTGGACTCTGATTTTTACCTCCCGCTACCCTTGGTAAGAGAGGTATAGGGATCGTGCTAAAAATCGCATATAGAGATTTTGGTAAATGACCACGTTTTAAAGTCCCTAGGATCCAATTTTAACATTTTAACGATGATGTCTGTGTGTATGTGTGCATATGTGGATCCTCCACTCTAACTCAAACACTATCATCCAGAAAATTTTTAAACCTTGTATTTCTACCTTATTCTAATATGGGAAGAAGCCATTAGATTTTGGTGTAAATCCGATAACCGGATAAGGTACTTTCCTTGAAGCTCAAAATAGTTTTTCTTTGAAAAATAACTTCAAATGTTATTTTTCGAGATTTGTGTTATTATAAAAATTAAAAATTATTAAATTTTCTACAGATTTGCATAAATACTTTTTCTCTATATTTTATGGATAACTATATAAAATTTTCTATAATTTAAATCTCGAGACCTACGCTTTAAACAAGCACAACTCCTTGGTTACACAGTTCATATCACAAATATATGTAACTGACAGATAAATGTCACTGTCAAATTAATAATAGTAAAGTTTTAAAAATAAAAAAGTAAATAAAACCATAGTTATATGGAATTGATCCAACGACCATATACACTGAATAGATCTTAATACAGTCTCCAGCATAACTAAATATGTAAGTATGTATATTTAAATTAGTAAAAATTAAATAGCGGGAGGTATTGTGTTGGCTACATTAATTTTTTTATTATTGTAAATGAAATTTTATTTAATTTTGAGCAATTCGTAGTATTAAAAAATCTTAATTGTTTTTAGTTTAACTGCATTTAATTTTTAATGTCAACATGCTATATCTTTCTCTCGCACAAGCTCTATAGTAGGTAGCGGGAGAAAGATAGCACTAATGTGACGACACAGTGACACTGACAACATACCTCTAATATCTCGCAAAATAATTAATAAAAAATTGTATTTTCATCTTAATCGCTGTTTATTGATTAATACTGACCCAAGAGATGTTTCAGCCATCTGTCAAACTAACCTATAAATAGATTTGCGTATTTCATGTTTGTATATCATCTTTCAAAACTTTGACTGGCAATATTTAGATGGTATATCATGAAACAACTATTATGTATTTATTGTGTCCAGTGACAACTAGATTAGACCTTAATTAATAATAAAAAAAAATCTGATGTGGCCAGCACATTACCTATATGAGGTATTTACGAAAATTCTAACGGTGAACTGTTACCGGTAAACAGCTTTTTATCAGGTTATAGCTACCGGAATCGATATTTTAAGAACGCAAGTGGTAAACAGGGTAGATCCATAACCTATGAAAAAATTTGAAAATTTAAAACAGGTTAGAAATTTGACGTAGTTAACTCTATATCCATTTAATATGAAGTATAAAAGGCAGTCAATTCGTATAGATAGACTATAGAGAATAAAATGTTCTTTAATATTTATAATAACAATAAATGTGAAAAAATGATATTTACCATCGTTTTTTCAAGAAAATCTGTTAAAATCTTCAAATGAGGGTACTTCCGGTTGACCAATTATAACCAGTATCTAATCAGGTCTTTATATGGATGCAACGAAGAGGAATACGAAAGAATTATAATTTTTGGAATTGTAGTATTAGAGTAATCGTAGATGAAAATTTTGTTACACACATACACACACACACACATCCACACACACACACACATCCACACACACATCCACACACACACACACACACACACACACACACACACACACACACATCCACACACATCCACACACACACACACATACAGACATCATCGTAAAAATAGTAAAATCGTATTCTAGGGACCTTAAAACGTGCTTATTCATTAAAAAACCACCGAATTTTTTGACCAAAGACAATACCTTCCTTACCTAAAGGTGATGGAAGGTAAAAAATTAGAGCGTAAAATTTTCCTCTAAAATTTTGTTACATACGTTCTCCAGTGTTTTGTTTTTGTATGCGTTATGATTAATTTGTTTCCGAGCAACATGAGTATCGTCCGTTTTCTCTATCGACAACTTAAAAGCATTTCCGCTTCCTCTGGAACAAATCTGACCGATCTATCTAGTGTCAAAAGCAGCCGAATAAAAACTTGAGCATGGTAAATATTTTATGGAGGCAATCAGAGTGCGTTGGAAACAAAAACGTCGCGTCGAAATACCAAATAAAGGTTATTTCTCACGAGAATTCACAATCGCTATCTAAAATCATGCAAAAAGTGGAACACCTTTTAAAGAACAAAATGATTTTAAAAGACATCATTATATTTCAAGGTTTGCGATAGACGTATTGTTTTAGCCTACACCTACTTATTTTAGGCGGAATAAGGACCTCCAGAACTATGACTATAAAATATCATCTATATCAGATTAGTATAGATAAAAAAATTAGTGTGGCCAACACAATACCTCACGCCATTTATGTCCCGAGTCACAAAAAATATTAAGCTAATCCTTATTTTTGGATTAGCGAATAATACTCTAATTTTGGAAGTTTATTTCTTAAAATATAGTCTGATCTAATCCAAGTAACTACATTTTTACCTCCCACTACCCTCGGTAAGGGAAGTAGGTATAAGGATCGTGCCAAAAATCGCATATCGAGATTTTGGTAAATGACCACGTTTTAAGGTCTCTAGAATCCTATTTTAACATTTTCACGATGGTGTGTGTGCGTGCGTGCGTGCGTGCGTGCGTGCGTGCGTGTGTGTGTATGTGTGTGTGTGCGTGCGTGCGTGCTTGTGTGTGTGTACGTGCGTGCGTGCGTGCGTGCGTGTATGTGTGTGCGTGCGTGCGGGCGTGCGCGTGTGTGTGTGTGTACGTGCGTGCGTGCGTGCGTGCATACTATCATTCAACCTTGTATTTCTACCTTTATGTAATATGGCCATTATATTTTAGTGTAAATCAGATAACCGGAAACGGTAGTTTACTTGAAACTTAAAATAGTTTTTCTTTGAAAAATACCTTCATATGTTATATTTTCGAGATTTGTTGTATTATAAAAATTAAAGACTTATATTTTCTACAGATTTGCATGAATACTTTTTCTATATATTTTACGGATAAATTTATAAAATTATATATAATTTAAATCCCGGAGCCTACGCTTTAAACAAGCGCAACTCCTTGGTTACACAGTTCATAGTGGTTCATATCACAAATGTATGCAACTGACAGATAAATGTCACTGTCAAAGAACTAATCATTTCAAATTAATAATAGCAAGGTTTTAAAAAGAAAATAGTAACCAAGGAGTTTTGTTTGTTTAAAGCGTAGGTTCCGAGATTTAAATTATCCATAAAATATGTAGAAAAAATATTAAAGCAAATCTGTAGAAAATTTAATAATTTTAAATTTTTATAATATCATTAATCTCGAAAAAATAACATTTAAAGGTATTTTTGGAAGAAAAACTATTTTGAGCTTCAAGTAAAGGGCCATTTCCGGTTATCCGATTTACACTAAAATTTAATGGGCTTTTTGCATATTAGACAAAGGTCGAAATACACGGTTTCAAAATTTTCTGAATGATAATATTTGGGTTAGAGCGAAGGAGCCATACATACACACAGACATCATCGTGAAAATGTTAAAATTGGATTCTAGGGACCTTAAAACGTGATCATTTACCAAAATCTCGATATGCGATTTTAGCACGATCCCTATACCTCTCTTACCACGGCTAGCGGGTGGTAAAAAGTATATGCCGATTTTGCGATCTGCGAATAGAACGAAGAAACTTTGGAACATATTATGTACAGTTCCGATTGAATAATCCGAGTTCATAAAGTTATGAGTAGTCAAACTCACTACTTATCTAATACATCTCTGCGATACCTGCATAATTAAGATGCAATCAAAATCTCAGTTAATAGCTCACGAATTTCCATCCCACCACGTTTGAAATTTTTCAAGCCAACGTTGTCACTCCTGATAAAACATTTTTCCTCAATTTACTGGTGACGTTGGCTCTAGACAGCTCATATAGCTTAAAAGCTTTGATTCATATTGTTGATACAGAGCACAAAACAAACAAAAGCTGCAAATAAAAAATAAACGCGTGAAAGACGCAGGAGGCTGGGTATCGATCTATCAGACAAGCGAACATGGAAGGGTGGGGGGTGCCACACCGTACACAGCTTGGGGTGCCAGATTAAAACGAGTTGTTAATCAACGCCGGTAATGAAATCTGGAAGAAAAAATATCAACCAGAGGGAGGAAAATGTCTTGTGGCAAATTGGAAGCAACCCTTTCTAATTGTCATTGTCGTCAGACAACACTTCCACAATTTACACAATGTACTAATACATTTTTTTTCTTTTATTTCAATGACAATTTTCATTTTTACAAGGGCCTTTTCGGATTTTTAACATGTAACGAGAACAGTAGCCTATTAACCAATTCGTGAGATATATCGTAATATAAGACAACTTGGAATATTTTCCATTAGTTTTGGTCATGGTGTAGTAGGCCTACTGTCCCACGTTGGGCGTCAATATTTGTAGCTGGGCGACAAGGGTTGTTTAGGGTTAGACGCTAGTGACAGTTGAATTAACGAACCTTCTCAATATACTTTAATTCGACACACAATACGGGAATGGACGTAAAGTGTACAGGATAAAAAAATGTCAAATTTAATCTCGTAGGCAATACGTAGGTATACTAAAAATGAAAAGCAGAAGAAGCACGTCATCAATAAATTTTACTATATAATGACGTCACTTATTACTACGTTTACATGGGATACTAATTTATTGTGGAAAATGCAATGGGTGTTGCATACAATACATGCAGATGAATTATCGTGTAATATACTTATTAAAACCAAGCAATAATACTCAGGGCCTGGTTTAGGTCGTCTTAGCTCCAAATTCAAATCAAAACGCCCCAAAAACTATAATAAAATGAGAAAATTGTGCGCCCTAGGCTACAGCCTAGTCAGCCTATCCAGCAATTGGGCACTTCAGTAATTCTGTGGCACAAGATACAACTCACAAATACTTAACTCAGAAGAAACTGTTGTAATTAGTACATTCGGTAGATAAATTAGAACGATATATTATATTGATATATTTTATTGACACCAAATTAACAGTTCTATATATTTTTTACAAAACAATAATAAACTATTATTCACGGAAGATGACTATTCAAGGTCATTTGTGAGCCGTCTGATATAATATTACTTCAAGTTAACTTCATTGCATTTCGTATGCATAGGTGTGCAACATGAAATATTTGTGGACACATTTTAACAGAAAAAATTAGAGTAATTTATTTGAAAATTATGTTTCTTTCTAAATAATGCCTTTCTGAAAGATTTATGTTGTTCACTTATGTTTTTGCAAAATTCAAAAACATAGATTAACTATAAACCAAGAAATAATAATTTGATTTAAACGTCAACGCTACTGGGTAAATATTAGCACAGAGGGCAGTATAGTAGATAATTAAGTATCTGTAATTCTACGACATACGTCATTATTATTTATAGTGTGTTAGAAAGTAATGCCACTATTGACGTATATCTGTCACACCACATAAATTAAATAGACATAGGTCAAACAATCTTTCTCTTTCTAATACAAAATGTTGCTAAGCTATTGCTGTAAAATGATGTGTATTCTTTCTTCGAACAAATGACCTTGAATAGTCATCTTTCGTGAATAACAGTAGGTATACATAACTACTTTAATATTTACAATTATTTATATTAATTCAAGTCACTTGTGCCTGGATGAGATGCGTTGACAATCCCTGACAATCAAGTGACAGGGACAGGATCGATATTTGATCGATTTTAAATTCAATGTAAATATGGACATTCTCACTAGTGCTACCGTTATGACACGAAATTCAACTACTTACAATTATTTCAAATAATTTTATTTTCCCTAAAAGGAATAAGGATTGACTTAAAAATAAAGGTAAATTTCATTAATATATACGTTTCTTAATACTATATTTTTTTTCTTGTTTAAAAAATAAATTACATCCAATAATTTCTATAAGTTATATTTCATTTTATAAGGTTTTTTTCAGGTTGATGACGTGCCTCTTCTGCTTTTTCATTTTTACCTCTCGCTAAGAGAGGTATTGAATTCATGCTAAAAATCGCACATCCAGATTTTAGTGAATAAGCACGTTTAAAGGTCCCTAGAATCTGATTATAACATTTTTACGATGATGTCCGTGGCTGTGTGTATTTGTTTGTGTGTGTGTGTGTGTGTGTGTGTGTGTGTGTGTGTGTGTGTGTGTGTGTGTGTGTGTATTTATGTGTGTGCGTTGTGCGTTGTGTATGTGTGTGTGTGTGTGTGTGTGGATGTGTGTGGGTGTGTCGATGTGTGTGTGTATGTATGTGTGTGTGTGTGTGTGTGTGTGTGTGGATGTGTGTGTGTATGTGTGGATATTGGATCCACGATTTCTCCAATACTATAAGACTTAAGACATTTGTAACTACGGATTCCTCAATCTAACAATAATGGGAAGAGTTGATTTAGTTTTGGTAACAATTGGACAACCGGAAGTAGTAGTTACAAGAAAAAAATCATCTAAATATTATTAAATTTATGTAAATACTTATATTAAAGAACGTTAAATTCTTTATTCGATAAATATAAATTCATTATTATATCTTCTATTGATTAAGAGATAAAGAAATGCATATAAAATAATTTCATGTAAAAAATTCTCAGATCAAACTACTTCAAGGCAAGAAATTCAAATGTTTGTAATTGACACATAAATGTCACTGTCAAAAATATTTGTATGCCACTGTCAGAAATATTTGTACATCATTATGAAGATTATGAAAATAAAAAAAAGTCAACGCAAAAGAATATACGTAAAAAAGAATATAAAAGGAATTTGCGAAAAAATGACGAATATATAGAAAAAGGAAAGGGAAGTAGAAAAAGAAAATTTCAGGGTATATAAAGAAAATGTATGTGTTGTACATAATTTATATTAAAATATCCCGTAGATTTTGCAAATATATATGAGAATTATTTTGTAGTGAGACATGAATATATGTATTTGTATTTAAAAATATTTTTTGTTTTATGCGTACAACCTGGTAAAATATCTGGCGAGAGGTTATGTGCTGGCCACATCAGATATTTAGTATAAAAAAGTGTAGCGCAATTATTCAAATAAAAGACAGTGACAATTAAATGGTTTGGACACTATTTACACAACTCTGTAGACCATCCGTCCTTGGTATTTATATAGTCAGTAACCTTTTTCTCTTTACTTGTGGAGTCATACTAATTTTTTTTTCTCTTCCTTATTTCGTGCACAAATTTTTGCTTCGTTTTTCAGCAGCGTTTTCTCTACGTTCTTCATCCCCTTTTATCTCTTCCCTCTCCACTTTTTTGGCTGTCCATTTTAATAAGATGACCCCATCATCAACTCAGCTATCTTTCCCTTACATCCCTGATTCTCATTCTATTTAATATCGTAACACCTTTGACCCTTTATTATTACTTCATTTTGAATGCTTATATTTTACTTTTTGTTCTTCTGTTTTTAAAATCCTTCCATCGTTCCGAACATTGTATCACAATCCAAATCTCGTCTCCAATCATCAATTAAAACAGTTCATGGAATCATTCCAGTTTCTAAATTTTTATTGGCTATAAACCGTTAATATCACCAGGGCTCTCTTGAGTTGAACCAAGGACTATAAAAGCTATTTAACAACAAAATTATAAACGGGTATGTGAGTGTGCGAGTGCAGTTGAATTGTGGTCGGGAGTATTGTGTTGCTCAGCTTAAATCTAGCAAAATAACTGCAACCAACTTCGAGTGGAGCGTGTACAATAGAACTATAGTATTTACCTTTGAATGCCGTGCTATATTGTCTGTGCTAATCTTTGCAATTTGCCAACTTTGCACTGGAATTGTCATATTTGGCTACATTAGTTCGATGACTTCCAGATTCTATCTTTAAGAACAACAATGAAGTTCCGATGTCGTTGGTGATGTTATCATGGCACATATATTCGGATTTTTAAAGACGAAATTTTTAGAACATCGTTCCGAATGTCCAAGGGCACAAAGCTATCGCATGTATTTATCTAATTTTGTTATTATACATAAATGGTTAACTCTCCCTACGGTCACAGCTGGGCCCTGTTTCTCAAAAATACAAGTCTACAAGTTAACAAGTTACAAGTTACTAGTAAACTACTCACAAGGACATATAAATTCTGTTTCTGAAAAAAAAAATTATAAGTCTAGTAACTTTTCTACAAGTGTAGTTTATTTTCACAAGTGATCATAGCTGTATTTAATTTGTGTGTATTTTATTTGAGTATTAGTTATATTTATCGAGAGATATTATTTTCGGACATTTTGATAAAATCTGTGTACAAAGCAGATTGGCACACCCAGCAATGAGTAATATGCCGGGATGATATATTTTTTATTTGATATAAAAGAAATAAAAGTAGCCGAATGGACAAAAATGTTAGAATCTTGTAAAGCTCTTGGGCTGGTGCACGCTGAAAACGATTGTTTATACATAAGGAATACCTTCTAGCCAAACATAAAACGATCAACATTGGTAAGTTTTGTTAATTTTGTTATGTCATAATATCATGATCTATTTCTATGTAGGGTCGCGTTAATGCTTGATTACAATAATGAAAATGACTAATCACGCAATAAATTTATTTTAGTAATTGTTGCTCAAGGCAATAATTTGGAGAGCATATGCCTCTTTATACAATATCCCTTCTGTTTATGAAAAAATTCTTGATTACAATAAAGAAAATTTGATTACAACAATGAAAATTATTAAATTGGCCCTAATGGGTTAATTAAATTTTTACATTTATGTGCTGTAAGACGATCTGTCCAGCTGTGAGCCATGACCCAACTTTGTAAAAAAAAAAATATAATTTAGAATCTAGGTATTCTATATCGGACCTGCACTTTTTGTGCCTTTTAGGGTAAAAGTTGTCGG
>OY720456.1:48118606-48421106 GCA_963082715.1 Harpalus rubripes | reverse complement strand
CATTTTATTGAATTTATTAATCCCATCTGTTTTTACTAGTCGTAGTGGCCAGCACCACTATAAAAGTTCTAAGGCCTTTTTTGTTGAGAACTAATAGTTCTTTGGCGTTTGTTGAGGGTGAAATGAATTCCTTCAACTACGGCTCGTAAAGCCTTATAACAAGTTAACAAGTAAACATTTGAGTGTTCGATAGCGTCTAATTGCCGAACTGCTAGTGTAGTGTCTGCAAAATGTCGGTTTTGAAATAAAACAAATATGATCCTGGTGCAAATAAGTTTCATTCGAGTGAAAACTATAAAGTTATAATGCGAATAAAATATTCCGGTTGCATTTTAGTGCCGTTCTGACCTTAGATATACATTTATGGCATTGTTGTACAGTTTAGATTTACCCCGTGTATAATAAAGTCTCTGAGTCCGGTAGATAAGCACATTAGTAAAACACAGGAGTAGCTACAAAGACAACGATATGATGCAGCTGCAGAATTTAATTAAATTTGTAATTCAGATCTCGGAGGGAACAAATATTTAGCAGAAATTTATTCTTACCCATTTTTAACCTAATTTATCCTGGACAAGACTCAAGGTGCTGAATAAAAAAGCATGTCCTAATTTTTACCCTATTTATGTTAGTGGATTCTTATGCTAATCGACATGAAAATTAGAAAAGGGATGTATTTAATTAATATGCAACGAAATGGTGCGGATTTTCCAAGCCAACAACTTGCAGCAATGAATAGGAAGTTTCAACAACAAAAGGACTCATTTCAGCAACATTATATGCGGAAACTAACTCCCATCCTTAAAAACAACAAAACTCGGACTACTGCTAGTCTAGAATTAACCACGACAAATGAGCATTGCTTCGTGTGGAGTCCACCACTATATCAGTTATATTACATGTCTGGGAACTTTCCTAAAAACTGAAAAAGGTCATTCATTTAAACTAACAAGTTAAATTCATGCACACGGCCAGGAAACCCCATTTTATCTACAGGCTGTCTCATTTTCGATGTTTTTTTACCTTCCGTCACCTATTGATAAGGAAGGTAGGGAAGACCGGTGTCAATTCTTACAAAAATTTTATTTTTCACGAGTTAACGTTATATTTCGAAATTTTGAAATTACCTATATGAGAACCTACCCACATTAGTGAATAATATTTTGAATTTTAAACTTTTGAAAATGTGACAAATATAAAAGTATAAGAATTTTTAGTCAGGCATTACAAATGTTACAATTGACACCTAACTGGTGTCAATAGTAACAGGGCCAGTGTCAATTGTAACAAATTTTAACAGTGATGTAATAAGATAAAATAACAGATAAAAGAAGAAATTATTTAAAAAATGAACATTTATATATTACCCCAGAAAATACAAAATTCAGATGACTCAACTAAAAGCAAACAAAATATATATTCTGTTGGTGATATGGACCATTTTGACCAATGGCTTTAGTCGCTAACGAAATTGCAGTTTAGGTAAACATAAAATAGGTCTTTCTTCGTACAATTAAACTTGCCCGGTGTCCAGATTTTACATTTTCGCCATTGCAGTTAATCTCCTGTGCTAAAAAAATATGGGCCAATACATATCAGAGAGTTTCCTCATCGGAGCCATCTGAAGAGTAATCTGCGACTGTTACTATCGGAAGTGTTTTTCATTTTTTTGGTATTCTTCTTTTATGTTTTCGTTAGCAGTGGTTTTTTCTTGTAAATTTTATCATGATCAATACTGTACTTAATTATTATACACGTTACAATCGACACCGTGGCATGTGTTACAACTGACACCGCTTCACTTATAAAGATTTTATTTGCTTTTTTGTATTTATTAGGTAATAATTCGAAATGTTTTTTAATGAAAAATAAAAGCAGATATAACTCACAAACTGATCCTTAACTTGTAATATTTCCGAACAAAGGACTTATAGTGTTTTAGAAACAATGTGTGTCACTACATGTATTTACTTTTTTGTCGATTTATAGACATTCGTCAGAAACAGACGCCGTATTTACGCGTATGTACTTACACTAAATACCAAAGAGCTATGACTCTTTCTGCTTCACTCTGCAAGCGCGTTTTAATCTACTTCGAAAAGATGGCCCTGTTACCTACCCTTGTTACTTTTGACACCGGTCTCCCCTACTGTCTTTGGTCATAAAAAATCGATGATGAGTTTTTAGTGAGTAAGTATGTTTTAGGTTCCCTAGAATGCGATTTTACTCTTTTTACGATGTCTCTATGTATGTATGGATGGATGGATGTATGTATGTATGCGTGTGACGATTTTTTCGGATCGCATAACTTCAATACCACCTTTCCAAAAATTATAATTTTTGCGTATTCCTTTTCTTTACATCTATATGAAGAGCTGATTAGATTTTAGTTACAATTGGTCGACCGGAAGTACCCTAATTTGAAGATTTTAACAGTTTTCTTGAAAAAACGGTGTTAAATATCATTTTTTCACATTTAATGTTTTTATAAATATTAAAGAATATTTTATTCTAAGATTTGATTACATTTTATACTTCATATTCAATGGATATAGAGTAATAAATTTATAAAGAAATTAAATTTCATAAAGTAGCAAGCTGTGCTATAACCATGGAAACATCTACTATATTAGGAAAATTCTGATTGACAAATGTCAGTGTCAAGTGCATTTGACAGTATGTTTGTGTTATAATTTTATTGGAAATAAATAATCTCTTACAAAAAACTTTATGTATGGAATTTGTACAAAATACATAGAACTGAAGGTAATGTACTGGAAATATGGAATCTTTTACAAGAAAATCTCTGTGTGGAATTTTTACAATATACACAGATCTGACCACGATCTGACGGAATGTAATGTGCTGGCCACATCAGATTTTTTTAAGGTAACTCGGGTAATATTAATGATAGAGCAAAACCGTTTGCACATTCCAGGGTCAAATTTTCGAGAAAAGTTTAATAGTCACCACAGTAGTTACATGCAAAAACTTGTTTTTCGCTCATTTTCAAAATATATCTTATCTTATTTATTATGATAGTTAGAAAAAATTGTTTTTACAAAAAATTTACCGTTTTTTAGATAGAATAAAATGGCGTAATTAGATGTTTTTAAAACTTAATAATTCTCTAGATATGACACAAACTTATGATTTTTTAAATGGGAAACTATGTTGCAAATAGTCTCACCTGTTTGCTTATTTCATAAGCTTTTCAATGATACATAACAAGTCTACATTCTTTTGTTTTAAACATTAATAAAAGACGAATTATTAATTTATTGAGGTGAAAATACTGGAAATTATTAAGAATCAAATGAAAAAAAAATTATAGATCATCATTTGTTTATTTTGATTCTATATCTATTAATTTCGGTTTAGTTAAATTACTATTTATCGACCTTGCAGTTGGCTTTGACACAATCCGAAAAAAAATGGTTTAATATGCTTTTGAGGTAAATAAATGGAAAAAATGAGTAAAACTTAAACAAATGCTATTAGAAATAAGCAAATGATGATCTGTAATAGATTATTCTCATTTGTTTTTTAATAATTTTTAATTTTTTTACCCCAAAAAATTAATAATTCATCTCTTATTCAAGTTTAAAACATAAGAATGTAGACTTGTTATATATCACTGAAAAGCTTATAAAATAAGCAAAAAGAAACAAGACTATTTTCAACATGGTTTCCTATTTAAAAATCATAGGTTTGTGATATATCTCGAGAATTATTAAGTTTTCAAAAAATTTACCAAAATCTCGATATGCGATTTTTAGCACGATCCCTACCTCTCTTACCAAGGGTAGCGAGAGCTAAAAGTATAAAAAATCAGTCCTGCACTTTATTTACCTACCTCGTATGCTCATACGAGAACTGCACTGAACCAATATTAATAAATTTGAAGGGGATGTTGATAAAGGTTGTCAAAAATAGTTTGGGTACTAATTCATAGATGGTGCTAAATCTTTACAGCCACATTGTGTATATACATGTTTTATAAAATTCATGAACAAGAAGTCTTAAAGAAAATGTGCTGCAACATTTTGAATTATACAGAAAATTCCTTGGTAAATCGTTAATTAATTTAGTTATTTTAATAATTTGTTCTTTAAAATCTGTTATTTTTCTTTGGTGGTGTATAATTGCGATGGATTCTTGATTGTTCTTGGCGGTATCTTTGGCTGGTGTTCCGCAAGGATTTAATTAATTACTTGAGCATTCAATATTGATCTTCCCCTTGCAAAAACCAAATGCGAATACTTCATGCATACTTTCCATCCTCGGCCGCTAAAGCTATGAATTAGTTCCCGCTGAGGAGTTAACTTGCCCAACTCAAACTGGGAACTTTAACCATACACTCTTTCGTTTCATCCAGGGGAAATTTGCCTTTTATTCATAACGCAAACTAGCCAAATTAAATTCCAAAGATACACAGATGATTTCGAAGAAATAAAAGGGCAGCAAAGACTTCCACAGTATACATGTGGATAATAGGTTAAACGTTGGTCATAAATTAGATATTAACAATAGTTAATTTATTCTTTTACACAACCAACGTTTCAGTATACACTCAAATTTGAAAGTAAACTGATATATATATATATATATATATATATATATATATATATATATATATATATATATAGGGTGTTCATTTTAAGTGGGCCCCACCATTGCTATCTCGAGAACTATAAGAGTTACAAAGACGGTTACATGAGCAAACAATTTCTATTTCACAGACAAATTTAAAAAAAAGAAAAATTATTTTTTTAGCCAATGGTTCTCAAAATACGGGATCTAACTTTTAAATTTTAAATGAGGTCATATATTTTTATTTGATCATTCGTTAGAGAATTTAATTCTGAATTCAGTGATATAATACTTTTATTTCATTACATAATGATTTTTTTGAGACTATTTTACTCATAAATATATAAACCAATCCAAATTCAGGATTCTACCTAGTTACCAAGTATCATTTCGACAAAATACCGTCATAAAAAATTTTTCGCACCCTTTAACCCAATAAGATGTAGCATAAGTGAGTTTTGATAAGCGAAATTTTTTGACGTTTTAGAAACATATTGTTTACATACCTGTCAAAGTCTGTATATTTTCACTGTTATCAGTTTTTATTAAAAACGAGTCGATTCGAAGAGGAATATATTTAAAACGTTGAAAAAGCAAACTGAAACATAATACCTCAAAACACAAAAAAAATTAGAAAATTTTTATCAAGAAAAAAATTATATAAATGATTACCTGATTTTTATTTTGGAAATAGTCATCCGAATACCATTCGTGGTTAAATTTTATCCCGGAAAAATTTTCCGTTTGCTTTACTCGAGCCCGTTGCTAATTTATCTTATGACATTGATTAAAAATCACTCGTTTGACAATTCGTGATTTTTTTGTCAATACCACTCAATAAACCGCTAGGCAACCGGCTCTCATAACAATCTGAAAATTTTTCCGGCAAAAATTTAACACTTATGATAATATACATGAAAAATGCATGTAAAGTTTCATATTAATTTGATTAAAATATGGCTATAATAAGAGTGTCATGAATGGAAAAAACGAATACGTGTTAATTTTTTTAACATAGAATTACATTGCCATGAAAGAAATACATGAATATTTTGTTTAAGTTGACATTTATGATCACTTACAAGAACAAAACATTCACTTCTTTAGGTCAGGGCACTCTAATTCTATGTAATAAAAATAACATGTCATTTTTTCCATTCGGGCACTCTTATTATAGCCATATTTTAATCAAATTAGTATAAAACTTTACATGGATTTTTCTCAAAAAAAATCTTTATGTAAGGGTATAAAAATATGATATCGCTGAATTAAATTCTCTAACAAATGAGCAAATAAAAATATGTTCTCATTTAAAATTAAAAAGTTATGACCCGTATTCATAGCAAGCTTTATTACAAAAATCAAAAAGTATATAATTTTAACCTCCCGCTATCCTTAGTAAGGAAGGTATAGGGATCGTGCTAAAAATCGCATATCGAGATTTTGGTATATGACCACGTTTTAAGGTCCCTAGAATCCGATTTTAATATTTTCACGATGATCTCTGTGTGTAAATATGTGTGTATGTGTGGATCCTCCGCTCTAACTCAAATACTATTATTCAGAAAATTATGAAATCTTGTATTTCGACCTTGCTCTAATATGGGTAGAACCCATTAGATTTTGGTGTAAATCGGAAATGGCACTTTACTTGAAGCTCAAAATAGTTTTTCTTCGAAAAATACCTTTAAGTGTTATTTTATTTGAGATTTGTAGTATATAAATTAAAGATTATTAAATTTTCTACAGGTTTGCATTAATACTTTTTCTACATATTTTATGGATAAATTTATAAAATTATCTATAATTTAAATCCCGGAGCCTACGCTTTAAACAAACTCAACTCTTTGGTTACATAGTTCATACCTCAAATGTATGTAACTGACAAATAAATGTCACTGCCAGAGAACTAATCATTTTCAATTAATAATAGTAAAGTTTTAAAAAGAAAATAGTAAATACAACCATAGTTATATGGAATGGAACTTAATACAGTTTCCAACATAACCAAATATATAAGTATGTATATTTAAATTAATAAAAATCAAATGGCGGGAGGTATAGTGTTGGCCATGTCAAATTTTTAAATTTACATTTAATAATACTTGATGCAGAATTTAATTCTCTGAAATTTGTATTTGAAGCACTTATTTCTAAAATCAAAATAAAACCATTTTATTCAAAGAAAAAAATCTGATGTGGCCAGCACATAACCTTTTGCCAGATATTTTTTTCTTTTTCTTTATATTCGTCATTTTTTCGCAAATTCCTTTTATGTTCTATTTTACGTATATTCTTTTGCGTTGTTGACTTTTTTTTATTTTCATAATGATGTACAAATATTTTTAACAGTAGCATACAAATATTTTTGACAGTGACATTTATGTGTCGATTACAAACATTTGAATTTCTTGCCTTGAAGTAGTTTGATCTGAGATTTATTACATCAAATTATTTTATATGCATTTCTTAATCTCTAAATCTATAGAAGATATAATAATGAATTTATATTTATCGAATAAAGAATTTAACGTTCTTTAATATAAGTATTTACATAAATTTTCGATAAATAATATTTAGATGATTTTTTTCTTGTAACTACTACTTCCGGTTGTCCAATTGTTACCTAAACTTAATCAACTCGTCCCATTATTGTTAGATTGAGGAATCCGTAGTTAAAAATGTCTTAAGTCTTATAGTATTTGAGAAATCGTGGATCCAACATCCACATACACACACATCCACACACGGACATCATCGTAAAAATGTTATAATCGGATTCTAGGGACCTTAAAACGTGCTTATTCAGTAAAATATGGATATGCGATTTTTAGCATGAATTCAATACCTCTCTTAGCGAGAGGTAAAAAAACTATTAACAACTTCAGGTTATATATCACCTCCGGTTAGCCTATTTTAACCAAAATCTATTGTGTTATTGCCATTGACATAAAAGTCTTATATACTAAATTTGAAAAGTTTTGGATTATATTTTAAATAGTTTTTCATTAAAATCTATTATAGGCTTCAAGTAAAGTACCACTTCTGGAAATTATGTAATGACCAAAAAAGGGGGTGCACAACGAGATGTTATAGCAGTCCTAAATACAAACTTTCATCTTTCTACGGCTTACCGTTTTTGAGTTATGCGAGATACGTACATACAGACGTCACGACGTAATTAGTCAAAATGGATTCAGGAATGGTCAAAATAGATATTTCCGCAGAAATCTGAAAACCGAATTTTTTCGCGATTACAATACTATGTACAAGGAATCCTAAAGAATTCCACCATACTATTTTTAAAGTTTGGAAGTGCAAAGTGTTTTACAAACATTTTCCTGAACTTATTAAAGATTTTGTAGAATAAAAAAATCTCCTCGACTTTTATAAATCAGTTCGAAAACAATCGCTTTATTTGTTGAAAAAGGGGATTCCCGATTTGAAAAGACTCATTCGTTTATTAATTATCCACACTCCATTAAATATAAAAGGCTTTTCTTTAAGAATATCTGTTTTAAGCAAAGGGCAATTATTTATCGCCTTTGAAGATATATTCCTCCAACTTTTTATTCTTGAACTTTTCTATCTAGTGGCTGGTGACAGGTCAATTTCCCGGCATGCATTGCTCGGTACACACCTTAAAGTGTTGTCATATCCTTCCCTGTTCGGAAAATACGTCTGAGACCGAGTATGTGGCAAAATAATAAAATTGAAAACTGAATTTTTAAAATCTTGTTGGCGATGGAATATATTTGTGGGATGGCTAACTAGTCAACTGCATTGGATTTATTATAAACATATGCAAATAGATTCTAATTAAATTATTCTAGTTAATTAATGTTTACCTGATGTATTAAAATATTTAAATATTTACATTAATCCCATTCCCAGCATATATTTGCAATGGAGGAATAATTCAATAATTGCAAATTTTCATCATTTAATTTTTGTATTTATATTATTCATTCACAGTTTTATAAATTTAATTTGCATTTGTTTGTTTAATTTTATAAATAAATATTTAAAAATGGCAAATGTATAAAATGCATTAATTTTCATATTTACTGCCGCAAAACTGATATAGTTAAATCCATAGGCGAAGTTAGACTTTAAAATTAGGGGGTGCTAAAGTCCCTTACCTTAAAAAAAAGTTGGTTTACAAAATAAAAAAATCCGTCAGTTCTATGTATTTTATATAAATGTTATACATAAAGTTCTTTGCAAAAGATTATATTTCTTGTACATTACCTTAAGGCAGTTGTATGTATTTTATACAAATTCCATACAGAAAGTTTCTAACAAAAGATCCTATATTTCCAGTAAAATTATAACATAAACATACTGTCAACTGCACTTGACACTGACACCTTTCAATCAGAATTTTCTTAATGTAGCAGCTGTTTCCAGAGTTATAGCAAAGCTGACTAATATATATGATATTTAATTTCTTTATAATTTTTTAACTCTATGTCCATTTAATATGAAGTATAAAATGCATTAAAATCGTATAGACAATGAATAATTCTTTAATATTTATAATAATATTAAATGTGAAAAAATGATATTTAACACCGTTTTTTCAAGAAAAACTGTTAAAATCTACAAATGAAGGTACTTCCGGTTGACCAATTATAACCAAAATCTAATCAGCTCTTCACATGGATGTAACGAAGAGGAATACGGAAGAATTATAATTTTTGGAATTGTAGTATTAGAGTTATCGCATTAGAAAATTTTGTCACACACACACACACACACACACACACACACACACACACACACACACACACACACACACGTACACGTACACGTACACGTACACGTACACGTACACGTACACGTACACGTACACGTACACGTACACGTACACGTACACGTACACGTACACGTACACGTACACGTACACGTACACGTACACGTACACGTACACGTACACGTACACGTACACGTACACGTACACGTACACGTACACGTACACGTACACGTACACGTACACGTACACGTACACGTACACGTACACGTACACGTACACGTACACGTACACGTACACGTACACGTACACGTACACGTACACGTACACGTACACGTACACGTACACGTACACGTACACGTACACGTACACATACACATACACATACACATACACATACACATACACATACACATACACATACACATACACATACACATACACATACACATACACATACACATACACATACACATACACATACACATACACATACACATACACATACACATACACATACACATACACATACACATACACATACACATACACATACACATACACATACACATACACATACACATACACATACACATACACATACACATACACATACACATACACATACACATACACATACACATACACATACACATACACATACACATACACATACACATACACATACACATACACATACACATACACATACACATACACATACACATACACATACACATACACATACACATACACATACACATACACATACACATACACATACACATACACATACACATACACATACACATACACATACACATACACATACACATACACATACACATACACATACACATACACATACACATACACATACACATACACATACACATACACATACACATACACATACACATACACATACACATACACATACACATACACATACACATACACATACACATACACATACACATACACATACACATACACATACACATACACATACACATACACATACACATACACATACACATACACATACACATACACATACACATACACATACACATACACATACACATACACATACACATACACATACACATACACATACACATACACATACACATACACATACACATACACATACACATACACATACACATACACATACACATACACATACACATACACATACACATACACATACACATACACATACACATACACATACACATACACATACACATACACATACGTGCGTGCGTGCGTGCGTGTGTGTGTGTGTGTGTGTGTGTGTGTGTGTGTGTGTGTGTGTGTGTGTGTACCAAAATTTTCGTCTACGATAACTTCCATACTACAATTCTAAAAATTATAATTCTTTCGTATTTCTCTTCGTTACAGAGTGAAGAGCTGATTAGATTTTGGTTAGAATTGGACAACCGGAAGTACCCTCTTTTGAAGATTTTAACAGTTTTTCTTGAAAAAACTATGTTAAATATCATTTTTTCACATTTAATGTTATTATAAATATTAAAGAATATTTTATTCTCTATACGATTTGACTGCATTTTATACTCAATATTAAATGGATATAGAGTTAAAAAATTATAAAGAAATTAAATTTCATAAAGTAGCCATAGCTATGGAAACAGCTACTATATTAATAAAATTTTGATTGAAAGATGTCAGTGTCAAGTGAAATTGACATAGTGTGTTTGTATTATAATTTTACTGGAAATATAGGATCTTTTGCTATAAATTTTCTGTATGGAATTTGCATAAAATACATGCAACTGCCGGAAGGTAAAGTACAAGAAATATAATCTTTAGCAAGGAACATTCTGTATGAAATTTGTACAAAATACATAGAACTGACGGAAGGTAATGTGCTGGCCACATAAGATTTTTTATTTTTGTAGTTTTAATAGGTTCAATTCCAATATTGTTATTTTTGAAGCAATTTCAATATCTCTCCGTGAGTACAAAAAGGCATATTCAGTTCGCTTTTCTTCTAATATTTTTTTATTACATCATTAATGATAGTTAAATTCCCTACTTAGCTTTGAAGGTTCTTTTTTAATATGTTGATAATATTTAATATAACAGTCAATATGAATAGATATGTCTAAAATGAAATTATTAAAATTTATAGAAATTTTGTTTGGGGGTGCTAATTTAAAATCTGGGGGTGCTAAGCACCCCCAAGTACCCCCCCCCCTAACTACGCCTATGGTTAAATCGAGAAATTTTTATTTCGACCACGGTGGAATTTGAGAGCAAACTGATGTGTACGTACATTTTTTTTAAATTTTTTAGCCTGTTGAAATACTGAATGTATTTTGGGTACATGAGAATATGTAAATTCGTCTTACCCAGATAGTGGTTGGAAGTACAGGAGTGTACCGAAACGTCGATTGCGTAAGAGAATAAATGGTAAGTACAATAATTATATTGAGTAATTAAGAATTGGTCGCAATTATTTTTGAAATTAACAATAGAATGCGATAGGATTTACGTATAGTAAAATTTTTCAAAGATGTCCAATCAAGGGATCAAGGTCATCTGTATCATGAACGAATTAACAAATTGGCATATATTTATCTCTCTCATAAGAAGCGTGTGCGATAGCGATGGATATAACACGCTTGTCCTCCAATAATAATAATAATAATAATAATAATATTGTTTCAATTAAGATAGGACATTCCATTTTAAAACGATGCTTGTTGTTGACATTACTTTCTCTGTAACGTAAGTTTATTTATTAATTTACATATATTACTTTCATTCATTACCGTACGAATAATGTTATTTTCTGTCACTGTTACGGACACTGGCTCTGGGCCAGTAGGAAAATATGCAATAAACATGTTCAACTGGAGGATACCAAGCATTGTGGTCAAGAACTAACAATGGCCCACCTGCTCACGTGCGCTAACTTAGAAGAGGAATGCACGAGACGAGAGAATATCTGGCTAAGGCAACACCAGCTGCTAAAAACTGCGCAATTTTTTGGATGATTACTATTTAGCTAGGCCACTTATATCCCAATTTGTGCGGTCGGTTTTTCCTTTGGCATACGGAGAGAATCTCCAGAGAAGATGCATCCTCTCCGTCCTAGTTTATGCCGGGCGATGCATCAGGCCTATGATATCCAAATTTGACTATTTATATGGTTTTAACAACAAGTGCTCAGCACACTCACTCCATGTGGTCTGGATGCGGTATTTCGCTACCGAAAATCGATCATTAAGGAGTGAGAAAAATTTATTGTATATTTTTAATTATTTATGTATATTGTATATGGTTTGAAAACGAATAATAATAATAATGGGCCAGTATCTTATTTTTCACATACTTGCTTTTACATTTGCTAATAAACTTACTAGTTGGCTTAGTTTTGAATTTTGAATGCTTTTACTGCAAATTCGTAGATGACCTTAATGGGCCCGTCCAACTTTTTTTGTTTTTTTTATATGTTACGAAGAATTTAAAAATAGAAATTCCGTATTTTTTGTTTTCTTGAAATCACGCTTAATAACGCCTAAAATAATTATTAATGTTTTGGCGCGAAAGTTCTGACGTTAGCGTCACTCCGTCAGAAGTAGAGAGAACCGACATACGTTACTGTTAATATGGCAATATACAATAAATGTTGCATGAATAAAAATACGTATTCATTACAAACTGTGATCAAAAATCTTTAGAGCTAATGGTAATAAAGTAAGCCAGATATTTCAAAATATATATTTGTTTGATTTATTTACATTAATATGTATAGGAGTAGAGTTAAATGTTAATTTATGTAAAACATCGATAGTACATATTATACATAAATAAAAATTAGGTAAGTAAAATTAATAATTTTTGCTGGTTTTCATAATCAGGTTAATTATTCCATACTACAATTCTAAAAATTATAATTCATTCGTATTTCTCTTCGTTACATCCATGCGAAGAGCTGATTAGATTTTGGTTAGAATTGGACAACCGGAAGTACCCTCATTTGAAGATTTTAACAGGTTTTCTTGAAAAAACTATGTTAAATATCATTTTTTTACATTTAATGTTATTATAAATATTAAAGAATATTTTATTTTCTATACGATTTGATTGCATTTTATACCTAATATTAAATGGATTAGTCGAGTCAATGAAGCGTAAAAATCTTTAAAACTTCTAAACCCACTAAAACAGATCCGATCTTGATGATTTTTTCTTTTAAATGTTTGTTATATTTAATTATTCAAAATCAGAAACATTTCAGCTGGGGCGCTCAATTATTTATACAGGCTGTCCGGATTTTGAAAGCCGCCATTGGGGTCTCGGGAACTATAAGAGATACGATTTTAGTTATATGGGACTTATGGTGCGCCTTTGGGAAGCCATCTTAGATGTGCTTTTGTTTTGCCAAAAGTTCTCATAGGTTACTAGATAATGGGGGAGTACTGAAGTAGGTCGAATTTTTTCATTTTGAAATTATTCCTAAACTATCAGTAATCGAGAAAAATGTTTCAAATAGAAAAATTAAATAATTTTATTGTCTATCCAGTGGTATACGAAAATAATTTTCTTATCGGCAAATTTTCGAGATATAACACAAAATTACATTTTTTTAAATGGAAGCCATATTTGATTATTACTTTAGGAAAATACTTATTTTTTATTTCTTTCGATTAGTATAAAGGTTATTGTATTTTAAATATGTTTCACCCTTCAAACCATAGATTTTTAGCAATTTTTTTATAATATTATATTGCTAAGTAATATAAAATATAATGGAATTAAATGGTTTTTGTAGTGTGTACTTTCTATATTTACGTACAGTAATAGGCTTACCGTTGTGATATCGGAAAACCCCAATACTCAGATCTGGGTACAAAAATATTTTTTTTCTTTCATAATATACTTAAGATTGGTCTAATATAGTCGAGTCAATGAAGCGGACAAAATATTAAAACTTCTAAACCCTCAAAAATAGATCCGATTTTAATGAATTTATTTTTGAATGTTTGTTATATTCATTTATTCAAAATAAGAAACATTTAAGCAGGGGCGCTCAATAATTTACCTAGGATGTCCGGACTTCGAAGGACACCATTGGGATCTCGGGAACTATAAGAGATACGACTTCAGTTATATGGGACATGTGGTGCGCTTTTGGGGGGCCATCTTAGATGTGATTTTGTTTTGTCAAAAATTCTCATAGGTTCCTAGATAATGGCGAAATACTGAATTTGGACGATATTTCATTATTTCTAAAGTATCAGTAATCGAGAAAAATGTTCCAAATAGAAAAGTTAGATAATTTTATTGTGTAAAGATTAATCTTATATATAAGGTGAAAATTTCGTTGGTTTCGGTATGCTTTACTTCTATGGAGAAGCATAATTATATTATACGCTTTTAGTTTAATTTTTTAGGAGACCACTATTCTGTCTTGCTTGGTCCAACCTAGCAAAGGACTCTTCGATATTGTTTTTTTTTTTTATTATTTTCTTAAAGTAGTAATCAAATATGACTTCCATTTAAAAATATAATTTTGTGTTATATATCAAAAATTTGCGATAGGATAATTATTTTTGTACACCACTGGGTAGACAATAAAAATATCTAACTTTTTTATTTGAAACATTTTTCTCGATTACTGATACTTTAGAAATAATTTCAAAATGAAAAAACGACCAAATTCAGTATTTTGCCATTATCTAGTAACCTATGAGGATTTTTGACAAAACAAAAGCACATCTAAGATGGCCTCCCAAAGGCGCACCATATGTCCCATATAACTGAAGTCGTATCTCTTATAGTTCCCGTGATCCCAATGGTGTCCCTCAAAATCCGGACATCCTATATAAATAATTGAGCGCCCCTGCTTGAATGTTTCTGATTTTGAATAAATGAATATAACAAACATTTAAAAATAAATTTATTGAAATCGCATCTGTTTTTGAGGGTTTAGAAGATTTAATGTTTTTTCCGCTTCATTGACTCGACTATATTAGACCAATCTTAAGTATATTATGAAAGAAAATTTTTTTTTTTTGTACCTAGATCTGAGTATTGGGGTTTTCCGATATCGGAACGGTAAGCCTATTGTTGTACATAAAGATAGAAAGTACATACTACAAAAAACATTTTATTCCATTATATTTTATATTACTTAGCAATATAATATTATTTAAAAAATTGTAAAAAATCAAAGTTTTGAAGGGTGAAACATAATTAAAATACAACAACCTTTATACTAATCGAAAGAAATAAAAAATAAGTGTCTTCTTAAAGTAATAATCAAATATGGCTTCCATTTAAAAAAATGTGATTTTGTGTTATATCTCGAAAATTTGCCGATGGGAAAATTGTTTTCGTACACCACTGGATAGACAATAAAATTATCTAACTTTTCTATTTGAAACATTTTTCTCGATTACTGATAGTTTAGGTATAATTTAAAAATGAAAAAAATCGACCTACTTTAGTACTCCCCCATTATCTAGTAACCTATGAGAATTTTTGGCAAAACAAAAGCACATATAAGATGGCCTCCCAAAGGCGCATCATAAGTCCCATATAACTGAAATCGTATCTCTTATAGTTCCCGAGACCCCAATGGTGGCTTTTAAAATCCGGACAGCCTGTATAAATAATTGAGCGCCCCAGCTGAAATGTTTCTGATTTTGAATAATTGAATATAACAAATATTTAAAAAAAAGATCATTAAAATCGGATCTGTTTTTGTGGGTTTAGAAGTAAAAACTTTTATTGACTCGACTAGATATAGAGTTAAAAAATTATAAATTAAATTTCATAAAGTAGCCATAGCTGTGGAAACAGCTACTATATTAAGAAAATTTTGATTGAAAGATGTCAGTGTCAAGTGAAATTGACATAGTGTGTTTGTCTTAATCAAGGTCTTAATAATAATTTTACTGGAAATAGGTATAGGATCTTTTGCTTTCTGTATGGAATTTGTATAAAATACAATACAACTGCTTTAAGGTAATGTACAAGAAATAATAATAATAAATCTTTTATTTTTGCAGATACATTACACTGTATATAGAAAACGTCACAAAATAATAATTTTTTGTATGAAATTTGTACAAAATACATAGAACTGACGGAAGGTAATGTGCTGGCCACATCAGATTTTTTTATTATTTTGTTCATGTTTCTATTATATATATATATATATATATATATATTATTTATTATTTTTTTCTCGATATTTTGAAGTAATAATGGTAAAATAAATGACTCCATTTACATTTATTACTTTATTTATAATAATAATTATACATATTCATTTTGGCACCCACAAAAGTAAAGTTCTGCGGACGCCTATGCTAGCATTACAGTAGTTTTAAGCATATACTTAAATCTTGCATATCTCATAGTCTCATTTGAATCGTAATGAAAATGTGTCAGCTGTCTTTGTGTTATAATAAGTAACAAGTTGGTGACACAAATCCCCATGTGTTAACAGCTGTCATCTACATGCGCTTTCCAACTAGGTGCAAACTACAAACTTACGCTGAACGCTGAAATCCCGAGCCTTGGCAAATAAACACAGCTTTCACCCACTTTTCTAATCAAATTACGACTTCCTTCGCCAACTATCGCAAACTTCAGCCTTTGTTGCACATTAACACAGAATTTGTCTAATAAATTATCAACTTCGATGGACAACTTCAAGCCCCCGTAACTTCTAACGATAAATCAATTCATGCAGACCAGTTACACACAATTATTTATAAATTTACCCCAGGAAGCACTATACGTGTAAGCAGCCTAATAATAATCGTTATGCGGTCATTAGCCTGTATTCGAGGAATTGAATTGCCTGGTACAAAACCCGACAAATACATTTATGACCAAAAATTAGTATGATACTGGAACGGGTACGTTTTGTCGTGTCCAGGACTTGGTATGGTATTTACGTAGCAAAACTCAACAAATGATGAACTTGAGCGATGGTCAACTGTAGAATGGATTCATACTTAAGACTATCAATGCAGTAAC
This sequence comes from Harpalus rubripes, assembly GCA_963082715.1. Lineage (NCBI taxonomy): Eukaryota > Metazoa > Arthropoda > Insecta > Coleoptera > Carabidae > Harpalus > Harpalus rubripes. The sequence continues at coordinate 48,403,729 of OY720456.1, read as the reverse complement.
ACGTGTCTTATTTAAAAAAATATATATTTTTTCTACAGTCTATATAGAAAGTAGCCATTTGCGCTCTCTTTTGTCAACGCAAAATGTCACTTTGCCGCTCTAGAGCGACAAAGTAGAAAAACGCTCGCTCCTCAAATTTCTAACTATACAATAGGTTTGTTCGAACCGTCAGTTCTAAGCAGTTCGCGAACTAGTGAGCCTGCGCATTTCACTTAAAAGCGTTCGTACCCCGTAGTTCTTAAATTCGAAATTCTGAGAACTATCAGTTCAGCGTTCGGACGTGTTGAATTTTAAATTCAAATTCTCATGGAACGGTTCTACCAGTTCTTGCTAGAGAGCAAGTATTTCAAATTCTGAGCATGCGCAATGAAAAGTATAGGAATTTTGTTTGAAATTTAGAAGCAGAAGCTTGAATGCAAGGAAATAATAGCTAGATTAATGTACTAGTTTCCTTCATTTTCTATTGTTATTTATTTTTCTTAAGGTAAGTTTTTTTGTGTAATGTCTGTTATTAATTTATTATCAATGTTATTAAATTATTATCAATGTTGAATAATATTTTATTAGGATTTACACTCGAAAAACTATAATAAAATAAATGATAGGGTTGGTGCAGCCAGAAGAAATTATATAGCAGAACTGCTGTTTAATAGAAGAGATAATTAATTTTTGTTTGTGTTTTTGTATCACAAGATAATTATTATTATTATAATGAGTAATAAGCCGTGATGATATATTTATTTTATTTATTTATGTATTATTATTAATAATTATTATTATTATTTTGGGCTAATATGTTAAGGAATTTTAAATATTTAAAATAAAATTAGATTTTGTTGAAATAAAATTAAACTCTTTTTATTAGGAAACAAAAAATTAAATTGTATTGTACGCTAGATAAATATAAAAAAAATCCATAAAATAATAAGTTTATATGTTACACAAGAACAAATTAAATTTGTTGTCCATTCTTTATACTCCTTTTGTGGGGTATGCACAATAATTACATCTGAAAATATAATATGTATTTATAATTACTTAATAACAATTTATTATTTCATTTCATGCATACCTTCTCCATGACCACTCATTTTTAAAAATAATTTTAGGTTGGTTATACAAAAGTCAAAACAAATGCATGTGCCAAATTACATATTGCACCGGCAAATTTAAATCTATGCGAGCGTTCGAACCTGTCCAAGAGAGAACAGTTCAGAATTTGTTTTTCTACATGCCATGCGCAGAACTCCTAATTCTGGAACAGTTCCGAACTGACGGTTCGAACAAACCTAATGTTGAGAATTGTTACTTGGCCACATTCTTAATGGAAACGTTTAGTCAGGAATTAATGACACTGTAGTTACACATTACCCACAAGTCAATCTGACATATAACTGCTCTGTCGGTATGTTACATAACCAAACAAAATGCCGCACTGCTGTGAAAATAAAATAGGGCATTCATTTACAAAAACGAAAGTATAAAATGCTTAGATTATATTGAAGCAATAGCTCAAGAAGAATGGAAAATACCGATAAATAAAAATAAATAAAAAATAATTTTTTGTTATGGTGGCGGGCCCCATTGTGGCGACTGTAGAAAAAATCTTGTGTGTGTTTCGAGCGCAAATGGACATTGTCGATTTCGAGAGAATGCCGCGCAACAACCTCTCAATCGACAATGTCCCATTTTGCGCTCTTAATACACAAATAGCTATTGTGTGTGTGTGTGTGTGAGTGTGTGTGTGTGTGTGTGTGTGTCTGTGTGTGTGTGTGCGTGGATGCGTGCGTGCGAGTATGTGTGTGTTTCACAATTTTTTCTCCGCCGATAACTCCAACACTACAATTGTAAATGTTATAATTGTTTAGTATTCCTCTTCGTTACATCCATATGAAAAGCTGATTAGATTTTGGTTATAATTGGTCAACTGGAAGTACCTTCTTTTGAAGATTTTAACAGTTTTTCTTGAAAAAACGCTGTTAAATATCATTTTTTCACATTTAATGTTATTATAAATATTAAAAAACATTTTAATCTCTATAAGATTTGATTACATTTTAGACTTCATATTCAATGGATATTTAGTTTAAAAATTATAGAGAAATTACATTGGACACAGCTACTATAATTTAAAAAATCTGATGTGGCCATTACCTTCCGTCAGTTCTATGTATTTTATAAAAATTCCAAACAGACAGTTTCTTGCGAAAGATTCTATATTTCCAGTACATTACCTTCCCTCAGTTCTATGTATTTTGTGGAAATTCCATACAGAGAGTTTCTTAGAATTGATTCCATATTTGCAGTAAAATTATATTATAACACAAACATACTATCTTAATTGCACTTGTCATTGACATCTGTCTATCAGAATTTTTTTATTTATATTAAATGTTTCCAGTGTTATTGCATAGCTAGCTGCTTTATGAAATTTAATTTCTTTATAATTTTTTAACTCAATATCCATTGAATATGAAGTATAAAATGTAATCAAATCATATAAATCCTATAAATATTCTTAAATATGCATAATAACATTAAATGTGAAAAAAATGATGTTTGTTAGTGTTTTTTCAAGAAAAACTGTTAAAATCTTCAAATGAGGGTACTTCCGGTTGACCAATTATAACCAAAATCTAATCAGCTCTTCATATGGATGTAACGAAGAGGAATACGAAAGAATTGTAATTTATACCTCCTGCTACCCTTGGTAAGGGAGGTATAGGGATAGTTCTAAAAATCGCATATCAAGATTTTGATAAATGACCACGTTTTAAGGTCCCTAGAATCCGATTTTAACATTTCCACGATGATGTCTGTGTGCATGTGTGTGTATGTGTTTTATATGTTTAACTCAAATACTATCATTAGATTTTGGTGTATATCAGATAACCGGAAATGGCTCTTTATTTGCAGCTCAAAATAGATTTTCTTCGAAAAATATCATCAAAAGTTACTTTTTGAAAATTTGTGTTATTTTAAAAATTAAAGATTATTAAATTTTCTACAGATTTGTATAAATACTTTTTCTATATATTTAATGGATAAATTTATAAAATATCTATAATTATAATCCCGGAGCCTACGCTTTAAACTAGCAAAACTCTTTGGTGTAACTGACAGATAAATGTCACTGTCAAAGAACTAAGCATTTCAAATTAATAATAGTAACGTTTTAAAAAGAAAATAGTAAATAGAACCGTATTTATACGGAATGGAACTTAATACAGTTTCCGCAATAATTAAATATGTAACTATGTACATTTAAATTAATAAAAATTAAATAGCGTCGTATACACACATATACACACAGACATCATCGCAAAAATAGTAAAATCGGTTTCTAGGGAATCTAAAACGTGCTTATTCATTAAAAACACCATCAAATTTTTTGACTAAAAACAATACCTTCCTTACCTAAAGGTGTGACGGAAGGTAAAATATAACTTTGTTATAGTTTCAGAACCACTGGTTAAAAATATTATTTTCTTCAATAAGTGAATGTCTCCCTTCATCTATTACAACTTGTATTTGAATGGTTTTCTTGTATTTCCAATAAATATTCATATGGAACATATCAAAACAGGATCTTGAAATTTCCCAAAATATGACATAAGTGGATTTGTCGAGTTTAAAACTAGACTATTTAACCCTAGTTTCATCTCTTTCTGAAAACTGCATCAAATGAACCTCATGGGATTAATACAAACAATCATCTATCATTTAACTGACACACCGGTGTCTGCATTGATATAAACGTCATGTAGTCATTTAGCCGGTTTGCATAGCTGCATAAAAATCACGCTAACGCTCACGCTTCGTTCGCCGCGTGACGGCTGACGGATGCAGTGTAGAAACAAAGACGCATCTGAGGGGAGAACAATAGAGAGTAGTCGTTGTTCAACTGTTCCCCCATCTTGCCAGATTGGAATGGCAAAAATGTGCGCTGTACACGCATGCCACTGATTTGTGTATGAGTTGATTTAATACAGACTGATGTATTATCTAGTAATAATTTAATTATAACGCGGTTTATTCAATCATTAATTTCGTGAATAGTAAATGTAAATAACATAGTAATTATGCGATTATCGATATAATTTTAATTTATTATCATTAAGCTTTAAATCTGTATAAATTTTACGCCAAATTGTCAAAAAGGGATTATAAACATCTGAAAATGTTAAATTAATTTTACAACTTTATTCCAAGCGGTTTGTGCCCTGGCACTGGCGTAGCTAGCGGGGGGCGGAGGGGGCGGTCCGCCCCGGATGGCACTTTTTTGGGGGGCGGCACTTTTTATTACATAAATAATAATTCGTTTTTAAAAACTATACTTGAAACTAAAAATACCAGTTGTATATTTGAAATCTTTTATATAGGGAATACAATGTATTTTTTACCTTCCGTCACCTTTAGGTAAGGAAGGTATTGTCTTTGGTCAAAAAATTCGGTGGTGAGTTTTTGATGAATAAGCACGTTTTAGGGTCCCTAGAATACGATTTTACTATTTTTACGATGATGTCTGTATGTGTGTGTGTGTGTGTGTATGTATGTATGTATGTATGTATGTATGTATGTGTCCGTGTGTGTGTGTGTGTAACAAAATTTTCGTCTACGATAACTTCCATACTACAATTCTAAAAATTATAATTCTTTCGTATTTCTCTTCGTTACCTCCATGCGAAGAGCTGATTAGATTTTGGTTAGAATTGGACAACCGGAAGTACCCTCATTTGAAGATTTTAACAGTTTTTCTTGAAAAAACTATGTTAAATATCATTTTTTCACATTTAATGTTATTATAAATATTAAAGAATATTTTATTTTCTATACGATTTGATTGCATTTTATACCTAATATTAAATGGATGTAGAGTTAAAAAATTATAAAGAAATTAAATTTCATAAAGTAGCCATAGCTGTGGAAACAGCTACTATATTAAGAAAATTTGGATTGAAAGATGTCAGTGTCAAGTGAAATTGACATAGTATGTTTCTCTTATAATTTTACTGGAAATAGGTATAGGATCTTTTGCTTTCTGCATGGAATTTGTATAAAATACATACAACTGCTTTAAGGTAATGTACAAGAAATAATAATAATAATAAATCTTTTCTTTCTGCAGATACATTACACTGTATATAGAAAACGTCACAAAATAATAATTTTCTTTATGAAATTTGCATAAAATACATGCAACTGCCGGAAGGTAATGTACCTACAAGAAATAGAATATTTAATTTAGCAAGGAACTTTCCGTATGAAATTTGTACAAAATACATAGAACTGACGGAAGGTAATGTGCTGGCCACATCAGATTTTTTTATTTTGCTGTAGTTACAGAATTACCTATACATACTCATTAAAATTTTTACAAAAATGTGTCAAATAAAGGTAACAGATAAAAAAATTATACTTAAATCACTAATCAAATTTTATTTTTGCACGTTTTGTAACCTATAAAACCGAATTTGTAATTTTATAAATATATCTCATTTGCGGTGAAAGCCATGGAATTGAAACAAAATAACAAAAAAAGCATATCGTTTGAACTGTCTGAAATTTGATTTTATAGGTTACAAAATATGAAAATAATCACAATACTTACAGGGCGCGAGCAGACACGTGACTCGAGGCACCTTGACGTGCTTAGAATCAGCTGATTTGTGTGCGCATGTCATTTTGACAAGTACATTGTCAATTTGACATCACCAATGTTTTGACTTATTTCGATTTTGAATTGCTAAAAAGTTAACATTTTATAATTTTTAGGCAGTAAAACACATTAAATTAAATATAATAACATTTTAGCAGTTAAAAATCAAAATAAGTCAATATATTGGTCTTGTCAACATGACATTGTTCTTGTCAAAATGACATGCGCACACAAATCAGCTGATTCTAAACACGTCAAGGTCCCTCGAGTCACGTGTCTGCTCGCGCCCTATTAGTTGCTGAATATGTAACATATTATTTGAAAACAGAATTTCTGAAAGTTCAAACATGCATTTGTTTCTAATTTTGTTTCATTTTCATAACAATCACTACAAATAATGAGCAATATTAATAAAATTTTAAATTCGATTTCACTTTGACTTTTTCTAGTACAGAGTGATCAAAAATAACTGATACAGTTGACATTAAAAAAATACTTGAAACTAGCAAGATTGATACATAAAATTTATTTCCTATTGTTGCCACTGTTGACAGTGACATTTAACAATTTAAATTCGAATACATTTACAATTATTTATTAAAATAGTCGTTGTTTTACTTACCCACATCATTTTATTTCTTACATTACCCACAGAACAATAATCTAAAATATTTCATTCACTCGAAATAATATTAGCTGTCAGGCTCATGCTCTGACGTAACCTATATGTATTTATTGTAAAAATGACATGTCAAATAGTATTTCCTTCTTTATCTGGCGTTGCATAAACAGAAATAAAAAGATCCCCAGAATTGTATTGCCAACTGAATCAGTTATTTTTGATCACTCTGTATTTTTGGGGTATTGAGAGGGGCGGCAAACCTATGGACCGCCCCGGGCGGCAACAGTTCTAGCTAATACGAGGGCTGTTCTCTTTCCACTGAGCTTATCTAGCAGGCTACGATATTTTGAAACAAATTCTAGTTGTTTACAAGATTAATTATAGTGACGGTTATTATTTAAATACATAATTATTAAGTAATCCTTTTCCCAAGAAATCATTGAATTGAGCAAAGAGCATTATTGAGCTGTGATTTTTTACAATTTCAAGCGTGGATTAAGCAATCAAGAATATTTTGAGGAAATCCATCGAGTGTTTGGTGACAAGTCGTGTTCCTTAGGTACCGTAAAACGGTGGTACAATGAATTTCAGCGTGGCCGACTTTCCTTAAATGACAGTTTTTGAACTCCTAAGCCAAAAACGGCAGTTACCGAAAAGAATATATGTCTTGTACAGAATATGATTAAAGAGGACCGGCATGTTACTGTCAGCAATATTCAAGCAACTTTAAAGATTGGTGTGAAAGCAAGTGAAACCATCTTAGACCAACATTTGAAGGTACGAAAGCTTTGTTCTTGTTAGATTCCCCACAATTTAACTCCAGTCAAAAAGACAACCGTTTGGGATGGTGCAGATCTACACTAGATTGCTTTGGCAATGGATCGTTTCATTTTCTGTACAACTTCATTAGAGGTGATGAAACATAGGTATATTGCTATGATCTCGAAAAAAAGCAACAGTCCACAGATTGGGTCTTTGAGATTGAATTGGCTCCAACAAAAGTTATTCGCGCAAAAAGCCGAAACAAAAAAATGGTCGCCACATTTTTTGGAATTATTGGACATGTTTGCACTGTATCACTGGAGGATCATCGTAGTGTTAATGGTGAATGGTACACTACCGTTTGTTTGCCTCAAGTTCTCCAAAATGTTCGCGAAAAACGTCAACGGGGAAGGATTGTCTTGCATCAAGAAAACACTCGGCCGCACCCTACTAATTATTTGAATGCCCAAAACATTGAAATAATGGGTTATTCGCCGTATAGTCCAGACCTGGCGCCTAATGATTTCTTTTTATTTCCACGTGTAAAGGATAAGTTACGGGGTTTACGTTTTACATCGGCCGAAATAGTTGTTGACGCATTTAAAAATGAAATAAATAAACAAACACAGGAAGATTGACCTTGAAAAATTGTAAATATATGTGTTTTGCAAGTAAATTGTGTGAAAATATTAAGTTTTTATATTATTATTTTGTTCATGTTGCTATAATATATATTTTATTTTTTATTTTTTCTGGATATTTTAAGTAATAATGGTAAAATAAATGACTCCATTTACATTTATTACTTTATTTATAATAATAATTATACATATTCATTTTGGCACCCACAAAAGTAAAGTTCTGCGCACGCCTATGCTGTGTAACACGAGGGGGGTGTGGACTGGATGATGCTACTAATACTGATGACTGCAACGATGATACACTGACTCTAACTGACTGGTGATAAGGAACTTCGTGAGATGGACTCAAGAGAAGGAATTCCTGATAAGGAAGAACACACATATACTTCACTTTAACTTTATGAACACTACGGACATTTACGATTTACGGACATGGACACTACTTGTGATTTACTAACTAACTAAACTTTATATACATGATTATTAATTAACACTAAGCCTAACATACACAACTAATTCTGTAACCCAGCGGGCGGGCTGCATGTTTCGTCAACAGCAAACGTCTGTACCACGCGACGATCTAATTTTGACTTTTACATATTAATTCCACGAGTCTCTAATGTCAACTATCTTTAAAAACAAAACGCTATCTTCAGGGCAGGATTATCTTAGGGGTACGGGGTGCATAGGGTAGAGCATCCAAAGTCACGCACGTATACATAATAATTTCCAGACTTAATTATCAACAAATAAATGTCGTGACTATCATAATACGAAAAGAATTTCCAAACTGAATTTTGACTTAAATACATAAACAGAGTTAAAATATGAATATTGAAACTATAATTTAGAAAAGTTTATAAAAAGTTATTTATCTATTATTGCTCTTACCCTCGCCTTAGTATTATTCGTTTCCAAACCATATACAATATACATAAATAATTAAAAATACACAATGATTATTATTATTATTCGTGTCCAAACCATATACATAATATAAATAATTAATACACAATAAATAAATAAACCATTATAACAAATATTTCTCACTCCTTACGAACTGAAGTGACTGATTTTCGGTAGCGAAATACCGCATCCGGACCACATGGAGTAAGTCTGCAGAGCACTTGTTAAAACCATACAAATAGTCAAATTTGGTTATCATAGGCCTGATACATCACCCGGCTTAAACTAAGACGGAGAGGATGCATCTTCTTCGGAGAGGATGCATCTTCTCCGGAGATTCTCTCCTTATGCCATAGGAAACAGCGTCCGCAAAAACTGGTAGAGGAGTAGCCTAGCTAAATAGTATTCATCCAAAAAATGGCAGCTGGTATTGCCCTAGCCAGATCTTCTCTTCTGCATTCCTCTTCTAAGTTGGCGCACGTGAACAGGCGGGTCATTGTTTGTACTTTAGAACTATGCCAAGTATCTATACTGATCTTTGTCTTCTGAAATAACGTCTACAGTAAAAATTTTGAGAGAAGTCTGATCAAGGTCGTCTGTATCATGAAATTGACGTACATTTAACTCTCTCTCATTCGCAATAACTAGAATCGTGTGCAATAAGGTTGAATATAACCAGTGTTGTAATAATCATATTTGTATCTAGATAAAGATAAAGATAACTAACATTATATGTAAAGTTATCTAGATAATAGATAATAGATAATTAACTATTATCTACATACATATCTAGATATAGGACGGAATAAATTATTTTGCATATTTAGAAATATTCTTTTATAGTAATTTAATGTGTATTAATATAATGTAATTTAACAAAATTGCACGCCAAATAAATAATGGAATTCTGTGCAAATATGTCCATTACCTAATTATGAAACTGTAAACAATTTACAAAATCGTACCTTCTTAATATCTTGACAAAAAAAAGTAATCCTATTTATACTTTCATAGATTAAGGTTCTGTAAAATTTCAAAATTTTCACAGAATTCTACCAAAATTACAGTTGTACGCTTGCGCAGCTTTATTTAATTTAAATTGGATTTGTATTAGAAAAGAATTTTTTTATTGTTTTATTAAAATTTTTATCTAGATGATTTTCAAAAAATAGATGAAGATAATTTTTATTTTTATTTAGATAAGATAATTCGAAAATAATTATCTAGATAAGATAATAGATAAAACTATATTATCTAGATGATTTATCTAGATGAAATTATCTAGATAAGTTACAACACTGGATATAACACGCTAGTTTTTAAAATTTTTATATTGTTTAGACTAAATTAGGACAGTCCATTTTAAAACGATGTTCGTTGTTTGACATTACTTTCGCTGTAACGCAAGTTTATTTATTAATTCAGGTATATTACCTTGATGTATGGCCGTACGAATAATATTATTTTCTGTCAATGTCACTAACACTGTGTCGGTATCTTATTTTTCACATATTTGGTTTTACATTTGCTAATAAACTTACCTACCAGTTGACTTAGTTTTGAATTTTAAATGCTTTTATTGTAACATATATTTTTAGATTAATAAAATAACAGTAGTATCCTCATAAAAACTAAATAAATGACACTACTGAATTTGACAGAATGGGCGGAGCCAAAATTTGAAAACATACAATTCGTAGACGACCTTGACAGGATTTCTTTAAAAAAATTACTGTATGTAAGATTGGTATAACTGAAAACAGTATCTGTCAACTCTGCAAAAAGGACAAAGAAACTTTGGAAAACATTATATACAAGGTCTGTTAGAAAAGTATCCGACTTTTGGCCGGGCATACCTGGAGCGTTGGAAACCTAATCACCTTCAAAGTAGTCTCCTTGGAACTCCACACACTTCTCTCAGCGGTGCCGCCATTGTTGGAAGTATTCCGAGAAAGCCTCTTTCGGAATGGAGTTTAGCTCGGCTGTCGTTGCAGTCATAATGTCCTCTCTTGTCTGAAATCGCGTTCCTTGCAATGGCCTCTTGAGTTTCGGGAACAGCCAGAAGTCGCAGGGGACCATATCAGGAGAGTAAGGAGCCTATTGAACCACAGGAGTCTTGCTTTTCGCCAAAAAAATTGAATCAAGTGCGAGGAATGTGCTGGAGCATTGTCGTGATGGAGGCGCCAATTTCCTGTTGACCACAACTCCGGTCTCTTGCACCGCACAGCATCACGTAGGCGACGGAGGAGGAATTTAAATTAAAAATAATATGAAAGGTATATAATGAATTTATTTTCTTTTTTTATAATTCATTACAATAATAATAATAAAGATTGATTACAACAATTAATACATTAATTGATTGCAACAATTAATATAAGAAAACAGCTTCGGAGGACATCCCTGTAGTACTCTTTGGTGATTGTTTGGCCCTGTGGTGCGTACTCGTGGTGTACCACACCGCGGGAGTCAAAGAAAGCAGTCAGCATCACTTTGACGTTGCTGTGCACTTGACGGGCTTTCTTAAACTGTGTGATGCCCGTAGCATCGTTACCGAAAGACATCTGAACCTTCCGAATGGTTTCCACCTGGCTGTCGCCCAGTTTCAGACAAAATTTGATGCAATAGCGCTGCTTCAGTCGTTCCGTCATTTTCCTTGCAATGAAAAACAGACGAGAGCACTCACACTACCTCACTCAAATGCTGCTTGCCAGCAACAGACGCTATCGACAGGCGGGAAAAAATTCACGCATGCGCACGAAGGTTTAAGGTCGGCTCATGCAAACGCGCTTGATTAAAATGCATAAGGTTTTCGCAAAAAAAATAAGGTCGGTTACTTATGTAACAGTCCTCGTAAAACAGTCCAATTTTTACCGTGAAGATTATTTGATAACAAATAAGTAGCGATCGTCTCTAAAACTTTTATTTACTTTTATATTATCTCTTTATCACTTCCTTAAACCATTTAGTAATAAAAATAATGTCCAAATAAAAACTCTTACTCCAAACTGCAATTCCTTCCTTGAAAGTGCTGTTTTATTTCTTGTTAATCCTTCGTAACGTTCTTTCCTTTATTGACGCTTAAAAATTATCGGGTCCTGGGCGAATTTTCGACGCTGTGTCACTTGTATTTCTTGCAAAGTGAAAAGTTCAGGAAGTATTTGTTATTCAGATTCCGTTATCTGGAGAGTTGTAAAGGGTTTCCGTAAATGAAGACATTCTCAAGGAGCTCTTGACACGCTCTAAGACTTGGCTACTGGGTGCTTCAAGTTATTCTAATGGCGAATGACGTCAAGGACTCTACACAATAGTTTTTAAGAAGAAATTAACGGAGAAATACTCGTTTGTCTCGAATTGCAATCCACTACCGTGTGTCACTAAAGTGTTCGGAAATTTTTTAAATGGACGATTGTGTGTTTTAATGAAACTGTATTAAATCTGCATATTACTACAATAAGTAACAATAGTTTTCTTTAACCTCACACAGTAAAGTTTTGACGTAGCCGCAGCTATGTTTTTGGGTTGAAACTATTTACATATAGTTTCAACCCAAGGTTGAACATTTCTTCCTTTTTAATAGGTCGATGTACCAATCTCAGTTTAGGGTAGGAAAGCCTGTCTCATTCCCAGGTAGACACGAAGTGACCCTTCATATAGTGGGATGCAAATACTTTAAAGTGATTTGGTATTTCCGTAACACAAGTTACCTGTAAATGCCTACATGGTTGTTAAAAATGCTTTATAGTGATACCCTATAAATGCGGTGAACAATACCGTTACTCTGACTTTCGGGAAAATCCTTCGGCTGTTGCTGTATGCTAACGCTAACCATAATTTTTGAGAAATGAGTAACTTTCATCATCATTTTCAAATAAGTAACGAAAAAACGATTACGGTATTGTAAAAATATAATAATTTTAATTTGATTTGTAATAATAGTGTACAATAAGTTATAAAACACAGCAAACCAGAATATTTTATATAATTTTTGCATATTGTATTATTATTAATGTAAAATTCATATTATTACCTCCCGCTACCTTTGGCAAGGGAGGTATGGGGATCGTGCTATAATTCGCATATGGAGATTTTGGTAAATCAACACGTTTTAAGGTCCCTAGAATCCAATTTTAACATTTTCACGATGATGCTGTGTGTGTGTGTGTGTGTGTGTGTGTGTGTGTGTGTGTGTGTGTGTGTGTGTGTATGTGTGTGTGTGTATGTACGTGCGTGCGTGTGTGTATGTGTGTGTGTGTGTGTGTGGATCCTTGACTCTAACTCAAACACTATCATTAGATATTGGTGTAAATCAGATAACCGGATATGGCACTTTACTTGAAGCTCAAAATAGTTTTCTCCGAAAAATACCTTTAAATGTTTAAATAAAAATTAAAGATTATTATATTTTCTACTTGTTTGCATTAATACTTTTTCTATATATTTTATGGATATATTTATAAAATTATCTATAATTTAAAGGTGGATTTATGCAGTTTCGATTTTATTTTGCTTTTTCTTTTCGCTTTTACTTTTACTTTAAGTTTGGTACTTTATGCAGCTATACTTTAAAGCCTTCGATACACATGCGCAGAAGTGATTTTTCAGACATATAGTCGTAAATGCAAATAGACAATAATATGACCTGTTAAAATAGAAAGGAATGTAATAATTTGTCCATACAAAAATAATATTACATAGTAAGTAAATATACTGTTTCATTTAATACAGACGCTGTAATATCCAAGCATTCTTTTTGGCCACTTTATCCATGAACAAAATATCTGTTTTATCATATGTGGGGATATTTAAATTAAATCTAATTTTGTTCTTTACTCATTTTTCGTTTGCATAACCTAAAACTTACACACAAAAATAAATACATAACACGCTGACGTTTGTGAATTGTAGCTCATGCGCAGTTGTGATATTCTTTTACTTTAACGGTGTTAAGTTGAAAGTTGGCCAACTTAAGGTCTTAAAATAAAATTTAAAGTGTACACATGAAGCAGTACATATATTAACACACATTTAACTTTTATAAGGTAAAAGAAAAATGTAAAATAAAAAGTAGGCTGCATAAATCCGCCTTAAATCCTGGAGCCTACGCTTTAAAGAAACAGTAAACACAACTCCTTGGTTACGCAGTTCATATCTCAAATGTATGTAACTGTCAAATAAATGTCACTGTCAAAGAACTAATCATTTCAAATTAATAATAGTAACGTTTTAAAAAGAAAATAGTAAATAGAACCACAGTAAAATAGAACGAGACTTAATACAGTTTTCAGCATAAATAAATATGTAAGTATTTATATTTGAATAAATAAAAATTAAATGGCGGAAGGTATTGTGTTGGCCACATCAGATTTTTATGATAGGTACTGTACTGCAAATTGAACGTGAATATACAACTCGAATCAACCCTTTAGGTCTAACATGGTATAAAGGTAGAAGCACCTATTTAATTTACTTTCAGTGCAACACAGATGCCTATAAGTGACTTAAAACTGCCCTACCAAAATTTTCAACCCTTTTCCTACCATCTTTCGAACTTCCTACCTTAAATCAACTCAAAGGAAGATTCATCTTCCCTGTTTCTATCCCAAAACTTTAAAGTGCAGTTACCGCCCATTCAAAAAACTTTTGTGGTACATATTATAAGTAAAAAGTAAAATTTTTTGTGAAACATAAATTCCTGGTCAGCCCTTTATATATTCGTTACAGTTCCGATGATTTTCCTGTAATGAAACTATGATAGAGGAAACGTTATCCTTTGTAATGCCTGCACTTTGTTAACAAGCCGTCGACACTTAACCTTGTAATCTTGCCTCACGTCGCGACATAGTTCAGATATCCTGTTTCCTGTAGTCTCTAGCTCGCAGAGTCGCCGCTAGATAGCTCGCTTCACTGAACATCTCCCTCGGCTGTCTACGGCTCTGCTGCACACATTGTCCGGCTTTCGCACATCGCACCTCCACTGCGCCAAAGTTGGACTGGATGACTGGAGGACGTATACGATAATTTACAAATAAAAGCGGAGATATTCATTGCGAGAATGAGGTATTGTTTAGTTCAGTACTTTGTTGTACTAAAATTACGTATAGATGTAAATAAAAGAAATTCTGTACAGAGACAGCGTATTACTTGTTATGAAATGCCAGTCGAACTATCATGACTTGACAGTTGGAACACAGATTTTGTTATAATATATTTATTGGTAACTTGAAGAAAATATTTAGGTTTTGTAAAATTAGGGTCCACACTGAACATAGCAAAAACAAACATAATATTTTTATTTAAGTTCTTTTGCATACTAGAACATACATGTTATTTTTAAAATATAAAAGAAAAAGAAAGAAATGAATTTCACATCTTTTCAGAAAAATCATTTAATACTTGTATGTATTATTTTACGATACAAACTGGCTATTTCAGGTAAAACTATTTTTACCTATCGCTACCCTTAGTAAGGGAGGTACAGAGATAGTGCTAAAAATCGCATATCGAGATTTTGGTAAATGACCACGTTTTAAGGTCCCTAGAATCCAATTTTAATATTCTCACGATGATGTCTGTGTGTATGTGTGTGTGTGTGTGTATGTATGTGTGGATCCTGTACTCTAACTCATAAAATTTTGAAACCTTGTATTTCGAACTTTTTCTGTAATGGAAAGAGCCCATTAGATTTTGGTGAAAATCGGATAACCGCAAGTGGCACTTTACTAGAAGTTCAAAATAGTTTTTCTTCGAAAAATACCTTTAAATGTTATTTTTTCGAGATTAATGTTATTATAAAAATTAAAGATTATTAAATTTACTATAGATTTGCATAAATACTTTTTATATATATTTTATGGGTAAATTTATAAAATTATGTATAATTTAAATCCCATTTCCTACATTTTAAACAAACAAAACGCAGTTATTCATGTGTATGTAACTGACAGATGTCACTAGCAAAGGACTAATCATTTCAAAGTAATATTAGTAACATTTTAAAAAGAAAAGAGTAAATAGAACCATAGAAAAGGAATTCAATACAGTATCCAGCATAAGTAAATATGTAAATATGTAGGTATATATTTAGATCAATAAAAATTAACGATTCACAAAAATGTTGTAGCTAATCCTCATTTTTGGATTAGTGAATTCTATTCTATCCCGGTATTTAAAATTTAATCTTCATTTTATTATAGCTCCGGTGGCTCAATGGTTAGAGCAAGGCCTCATAAGTCATGAGAGCGCTCGGGGTTATGGGCTCGAATCCCATTATGGCATGGATGTGTGTGAATGTGAACCCACTCTGTAATTGGGATTTAATCCTGTTGAGTGGTTTAAAAAAGGTAGTTACTTGGATTAGATTAGACTATATTTTAAGAAATAAACTGCCAAAATTAGAGTTAAATTTGCTGATCCAAACATAAGGATTAGCTTAATCTTTTTTGTGACTCGGGCTGTAAATGGCGGGAGGTGTTGTGTTAGCCACACCAGATTTTTAATTATTTCGTTCACATTGCGGGGTGTAAGGTAATGGGTGCTCTGGGTACGTTTGCTCGAAACATAAACGTATGTAGAGAAGCTCGGTTAAGTGTTTATAATGGAGTGCTAGTGCATGCTTTAATATATAGAAGCAAATGTTGGGCATGGACGGGAAAGCATAAAAAGAGAGTGACTGCCGTGGAAATGAGGTATTTACGTGGTGTATGTGGATATGTAAGACGGGATCGCGTGAGAAATAATTTGGTGTATGAAGCATGTAGGGTTAGGAAGAAAATTGTTTAGGGAGTTGGAATGGGTCAGTTGAGATGGTTTGGTCATGTGAAGAGAATGAAGAGTGAACGGCTTGTAAAGCGTATATATCTTGGTGAAATTGAGGGTGTTCGATTGCGTGGCCGTCCAGTATGTAAGTAGATGGATGTGATTGACAAGGTGCTAAAAGAGAGAGAGAGTTTCCGAGTAGGAACATAAGAAGAGCATGTATGAATGCGATTATGAATGTGGCCAAAGCGAAAGAAGTGTGTTTAGACAGGAATGTGTGGCGAAGGGGAAGGATGATTGTTTCGCTATCGGTCACTATAATATGTTAAGAGTGAGGAACTTGTGATTTCAACTTATAGTTATATCCAGTGGCGTACCAGTTAATTCTACGCCACTGGACGTACTGTAAGTTGAAATTAAGGCTCTACGTCATGTATAAATCATGAACTTCGCGGAGATGTCGTAACGTCAATGTCACATAAGTAATTTTACTCTACCTGTCTGTTACATTTAACTGTGTGATATCTGATGTTCTAGCACTCGGGCCTAAATGCTGTATATGTTTGAGACGAAATAAAAACAAAATTTATTTTCCGGAAATATATTAATAAAACAAATGTGTGTTCATTTCATGAATTATTAACTGTATTTTCATTTCGTTATTATTTTATTAATATTTTCTCATTGACTTTCAAAATTAAACGCGTACATTTATATTTAATGGGAAATGTAATTTACAAAAGAAACTTGATAAAAATAATATAAATTATTTGTTTTGAGTATTTATACAAATACACCACTAATTATTCGGAAATAATGAAAATACAAATTGACATTCATCTGATAGCATATTATAAATTATAGCTTGTTAATACCACTTCTAAATATCATTCCATTATTGTCAACATATCGGATAGATGAAATTTATACTAACCAATATGCCCATCCATCACGCAGCAACTTTACCTGACTGTACTCAACCATTAACTTCGCGTTACCTCACAATACAGGAGATATCTACCCTAAAAAGAGGGTAGTAGGCGTAGAGATATTCCCCGCGAACAAATGAAAGGAGGTATCGTAGGGATCTTGATCCAAACTAGGAAATTACATGGAAGATGTGGGACTTGTTTTTTCAAGGCACTCCAAAATCTTAAGTTAATAATATATACTGTTTAAAAAATCTGGTGTGGCCAACAATATACCTCCCGCCATTTACAGCCCGACTCACAAAAAAGATTAAGTTAATCCTTATTTTTGGATTAACGAATTTTACCCTAATTTTGACAGTTTATTTCTTAAAATATAGTCTAATCGAATCCAAGTAACAACCTTTTTTTAAACCTCTCAATAGGATTAAATCTCAATTACAGAGTGGGTTCACATTCACACACATCCATGTCTTAGTGGGATTCGAACCTAGAGCCCCGAGGGCACTCATGACTTATGAGGTGTTGCTCTAATCATTGAGCCACCGGGGCTATAATAAAATGAAGATTAAATATAAATACCGGGATAGAATAGAATTCACTAATCCAAAAATGAGGTCGTGCTTAAACATTTTTGTGAATCGTTAATTTTTATTGATCTAAATACATACTTACATTTTTTTTAAAACGTTACTAATATTATTTTGAAATGATTAGTTCTTTGATAGTGACATTTATCTGTCAATTACATACGTTTTGTTTGTTTAAAGCGTAGGATCTGGGATTTAAATTATAGATAATTTTATAAATTTATCCATAAAATATATATAAAAAGTATTAATGCAAATCTATAGAAAATTTAATAATCTTTAATTTTTATAATAACATTAATCTCGAAAAAATAACATTTAAAGGTATTTTTCGAAGTAAAACTATTTTGAGCTTCTAGTAAAGTGCCATTTCCGGTTATCCGATTTTCACCAAAATCTAATGGGCTCTTTCCATTACAGAAAAAGTTGGAAATACAAAATTTTCTTAATAATAGTATTTGAGTTAGAGTGGAGGATCCACACATACACACATACACATACACACATACACACACACACACACATACACACACACACACACACACACACACACACACACACACACACACACACACACATGCATATATATATATATATATATATATATATATATATATATATATATATATATATATATATATACAGGGTGTTAATTAAAAAGCGGGCCATAGGCGTTTAACATAGGAAATCAGTTTTTCCTTGCGCAAAAGTTCCCATTTATTTTTAAGCAATAAAGTTTTAAATAAAAGTTGTAGATAATTAAATTGTACGCCTAAATCACTAAAAAGATTTAATTTTGCACGTTTGGTAACATGTAAAATCGAATTTGAAATTATAGAAAAATTGCTCATTTGTAGCGATAGCCATGGAATTTTAACAAAATTGCAAAGAAATACATATCGCTTGATTTGTCAAAATTTCGATTTTTCAGGTTACAAAATAAAATTTAAATAAAATCTCTGCAGTGATTTAGATCTACATTATAAAAACAAAATATGTTCAGTGGTTTAGGTGTAGAATATAATTACATGTAATTTTTATTTGAAAATCGAATTTCTGACAATTCAAAATAAATGCATTTCTTCATAACATTGTTTCTATTCCATGGCTATCGCCACAAATAAGCAATATAATAGAATTTCAAATTCAATTTTACACAATACCAAACGTGGAAAATTAAATCTGTTTAGTGATATAGGCGTACAATGTAATTATCTACAACTTTTATTTGAAACATTTTTGTCTAAAATTAATTGGGAACTTTTGCTAATGGTAAAACTGATATCCCATGTTAAACGCCTATGGCCCGCTTTTTAATTAACACCCTGTATATACATACACACATACACACACATATACACACATACACACATATACACAGACATCATCGTGAAAATGTTAAAATTGGATTCTAGGGACCTTAAAAAGTGGCCATTTACGAAAATATCGATATGCGATTTTTAGCACGATCCCAATACCTCCTTTACCAAGGCTAGCTGGAGGTAAAAAGATTTCAATTTAGAAATTGATAATGCTTGTTGATATGAATGGGCCTTAAGAAGGTTCTAATAACGATAATTGCTCCAAAATTAAACGAACTTTTATATAAAATAATAAAAAATTAGAATGGAGTACCCTATTGTTCAAGTGAATAAGTGCTTCTACTTTATTTAAAGATCTTAAGAGACAATAACTCGGATGAATTCAGGCGTTTAAAATTTCAGCAGTAAATAAAACAAAACAAGGAAATCCAATTAAGCTCAGAATTTGCGATTCAATTAGCCGAAGAATTCTTTTAACATTTTAATATCGCCCGGTGGACAGTCGAGAAACTTTACACAACTTCAAGAATAGATTGAAGCATAAAATATTTACTATTAAAATTTACAGGACGACGTAGTTGTTATTCTTGGAGCATTTTCCTTTAATTTATTTTTTACATGTGTAAGGGAATGCATTTATACTGACTTTAATAAAAGTTTTTCAATCAAAATATTCAATCTCGAGGAAGGCAACAAAGTTTGGGACACGTGCGAGAAATATCACTTGCAAGAAATTGCAAATAAATACAGCAGAACCAGTCCATTGATTCTTAAATTATTTTGTAACAACTGTCTAATTTGTGCTAAAGACTTTGATCGGTTTATATTTTCAACAATTTATATAACCTACGTAAATGATGAGAAATTTCTCTAAAATTCTTTTGACCATAAATATAAACTTAAAACTTACGAAAACTGTGGACCAAATGGCGACTGATGATAGTTCAACAAGTATTTGAGGGGTCATCTTCTGGTCCACATTTATCTTCAACCAAGATTGTTTACTTTTGGAAAAAAATGAAAAACTTTTAAAAAATTCAGTACGTATAGTAAAACTTATTTTGTAAGACATATGCACTATGCAGTGCCGGATTTACCTTATAAGCTAGTAGGCTATAGACTAGGGCGGCAAAATTTGAGGGGTGGCAAATATAAATAAATTTTTTTAAGCATCATGGAAGTTAACTAAAAAGTATTGTTTTGTTCATTAGACAAATGAATTGTTTTGATGATAACTTGAATAATTCTACGTTATTTAAATTTAATTGTTTCACACATTTTCACGTTTTCCCAAAATTAACACATTTCAATTTTTATCTCTCGCTAAAAGAGGTATTGAATTCATGCTAAAAATCGCATATCCAGATTTTAGTGAATATGCACGTTTTAAGGTCCCTAGAATCCGATTATAACATTTTTACGATGATGTCCGTGTGTGTGTGTGTGTGTGTGTGTGTGTGTGTGTGTGTGTGTGTGTGTGTGTGTGTGTGTGTGTGTGTGTGTGTGTGTGTGTGTGTGTGTGTGTGTGTGTGTGTGTGTGTGTGTGTGTGTGTGTGTGTGTGTGTGTGTGTGTGTGTGTGTGTGTGTGTGTGTGTGTGTGTGTGTGTGTGTGTGTGTGTGTGTGTGTGTGTGTGTGTGTGTGTGTGTGTGTGTGTGTGTGTGTGTGTGTGTGTGTGTGTGTGTGTGTGTGTGTGTGTGTGTGTGTGTGTGTGTGTGTGTGTGTGTGTGTGTGTGTGTGTGTGTGTGTGTGTGTGTGTGTGTGTGTGTGTGTGTGTGTGTGTGTGTGTGTGTGTGTGTGTGTGTGTGTGTGTGTGTGTGTGTGTGTGTGTGTGTGTGTGTGTGTGTGTGTGTGTGTGTGTGTGTGTGTGTGTGTGTGTGTGTGTGTGTGTGTGTGTGTGTGTGTGTGTGTGTGTGTGTGTGTGTGTGTGTGTGTGTGTGTGTGTGTGTGTGTGTGTGTGTGTGTGTGTGTGTGTGTGTGTGTGTGTGTGTGTGTGTGTGTGTGTGTGTGTGTGTGTGTGTGTGTGTGTGTGTGTGTGTGTGTGTGTGTGTGTGTGTGTGTGTGTGTGTGTGTGTGTGTGTGTGTGTGTGTGTGTGTGTGTGTGTGTGTGTGTGTGTGTGTGTGTGTGTGTGTGTGTGTGTGTGTGCGTGCGTGCGTGCGTGCGTGCGTGCGTGCGTGCGTGCGTGCGTGCGTGCGTGCGTGCGTGCGTGCGTGCGTGCGTGCGTGCGTGCGTGCGTGCGTGCGTGCGTGCGTGCGTGCGTGCGTGCGTGCGTGCGTGCGTGCGTGCGTGCGTGCGTGCGTGCGTGCGTGCGTGCGTGCGTGCGTGCGTGCGTGCGTGCGTGCGTGCGTGCGTGCGTGCGTGCGTGCGTGCGTGCGTGCGTGCGTGCGTGCGTGCGTGCGTGCGTGCGTGCGTGCGTGCGTGCGTGCGTGCGTGCGTGCGTGCGTGCGTGCGTGCGTGCGTGCGTGCGTGCGTGCGAGCGTGCGTGTGTGGATGTGTGTGTGGATGTGTGTGTGGATGTGTATGTGTGTGGGTGTTGGATCCAGGATTTCTCAAATACTATAAGACTTAAGACATTTTTAACTACTAATTCCTCAATCTAACAATAATGGGAAGAGTTGATTAAGTTTTGGTAACAACTGGACAACCGGAAGTAGTAGTTACAAGAAAAAAAATCATCTAAATATTATTTATCGAAAATATATGTAAATACTTATATTAAAGAACGTCAAATTCTTTATTCGATAAAGAGATAAAGAAATGCATATAAAATAATTTGATGTAAAAAATCTCAGATCAAACTACTTCAAGGCAAGAAATTCAAATGTTTGTAATTGACACATAAATATCTCTGTCAAAAATATTTGTAGGCCACTGTCAAAAACATTTGTACATCATTATGAAAATAAAAAAAAGTCAACAACGCAAAAGAATATACGTAAAACAGAATATAAAAGGAATTTGCGAAAAAATGACGAATATAAACAAAAAGAAAAGAAAGAAGAAAAAGAAAATTTCAGGATATTGAATATGAAGAAAATATATGTATTGTACATAATAACATGAATATATGTATTTGTATTTAAAAATATTTTTCGTTTTATGCGTACAACCAGGTAAAATATCTGGCGAGAGGTTATGTGCTGGCCACATCAGATTTTTGAATATTTGTGTTATAAAAATTAATGATTATTAAATTTTCTATAGATTTGCATAAATACTATACATGTTATGGAAAAATTTATAAAATATCTATAATTATAATCCCGGAGCCTACGTTTTAAACAAGCAAAACTACTTGGTTACACAGTTCATACCTTAAATGTATGTAACTGACAGATAAATGTGACTGTCAAAGAACTAATCATTTCAAATTATAATAGTAACGTTTTAAAAAGAATATAGTAAATAGAACCATAGTTATATGGAATGGATCTTAATACAGTTTCCCCAATAACTAAATATGTAAGTATAGATATTTTTAAACTAATAGGAATTAAATAGCGGGAGGTTTGGTGTTGGCCACATCAGATTTTTTTTAAATCATATTATTGTACTAAGTAAAATGTGGCGATCTTGGCCACGATTTAATTTTGAATTAACTACTTAACTATTAGAAATTGAGAAAAATAATATACTATATAATTTTCTAATTTGTGATCTGTTTCTTTTTTAAAATCCAAATAATTTAATAACCATATCTAAGCTAAAGTGAACAAAATTGGTACGAATAAGGAGAGGTATAAAGCGAAGACCACTAACAAGTAAAGAAAAAGAAAGAATTCTTCCCTTAGGATAACCAACCGCAGTACCTGCACAATCGGTTTAGTAGTTCGCTCATTTCCTGCCTCGTTTCACGCACCAGGAATTCCCTTTTATCCTGCAGGACAACGCAATTCACTCATCATTATCCTCTGGTCCTGTTTCAATAGCTACTAGTTTAGTAGTTTAGATAACGATGAATAATATACGGAATAGTTTTCGATTGCCAATTTTTGTTTTGATGACAAAACAATCCGAAAACAAATCAAAATCAAAACTATGCGAAACAAACAAACATCATCATATTGGCGACCAATCGTCGTTTCCACGTCAATTGCACCGCCTATGGCTATGATTAATTCGGCGGAGATTCAAAGTATAAATCAACCCATTGTGGGAGCATTCGAGTCACCAACAGCAGCGCCACCTGGATTTTAATTCGCGCCGAATACTGCAGAGGGCTGTTGAAAAATAGCAGTCGTTTGTTTACTACATGGAATTTAATTACTTCAAATTACTATTTATTTTATTTATTCTACGCTGAAAATTTAATTTATTGTACTATAAACATTAGTACAAATACCGAAATGAATTTTTTTTATGAAATGGAAATTTGGATTTTAAACTACGTCGAAAAAGCATTTAGGAGGAAAACAGTAATAGTGATATTCAATTATTCTAATGTTGTTTTCCCTCAAAATTCTTAAGTCTTTGAGAATTGAAAATTTTGAGTGTGTTCGTTTATTGTAAATAATACAGGGTGTTATGTAAGTAACATGCCATACTTTATAAACAAGGTTGCAATGTATCGTAATCTTCATTAATTTCTTAATGTGCTTGTGGCATTTGTAGAAGCACTTCGAGATGGACCAATAATAACTATATTAGAAATGAATAGGCAGAAGACACACGTCATCAATAAATATCACTAGATAATGACGTCACTTATTATTACGTTTACGTGGGGTACTAATTTATTCTAGAAAATGCAAGGCGTGTTGCATAACTTACTATATACAATTACTACCGTGCGTTTTATTTAACCTTCCATCGGGCGCGGTCGATCAAATTGATACAACGCGCATATTTTGTTTCCGCATTTTTTTTTAAACTGGACGCATCAATGCGCCTGTCACAGTAGCTTTCTAACATCCGCTCCCCTGTATGGTGTGTTTCAAGACATTTGCAAATCTATCTGCCTTCGTAATGACGCGGTACACCACAAAACAACATGATATTTATGTTCCTATGCGACAGGGGAGGATTAGCAATATTTGAGAAAATGATACAGCGGTATTTTCTCAAAATCTCTCTAACTAATATACCCGCTTTTATTTATAATTTGTAAAAATTTGGTGTATGTCACATTTTTTGTTCTGTATTTCGTAAAATTTAAGTGAAACATTAAATTCCACACAAATATTTCGTGTTCTGGTTTTAAAATATTTTGTTACAACCCTGTCATGCTACCCATCAATCCCAATTAAGAAGCCACCTGCTGCGTAAGTCGAAGCAGGTACTTTTGCAAATATCTTGAAACAAACGATACGGACCAACAGTTAGCATTCGATCAGCAGTATGTGTGTCACGGCAGGTCACAATTGATCATTCTGATCGCGGCGATCATTCCCGTCATAATTTAATAATATGTAAATTTTATAACTATAATTTATCTTTTTAGTATAATTTCCATTTAATGTTTTCATATGGTGTTTACTTTATTTTTTAGTTACTTTATAATAAGAAATTATTAAGAAATTTCAGGTTTTGTAAAGAAAACTTTAATTATTTTATTTTAATATACCTTTTTTCGTTTTTTCATGTTCTCTTGCATTTTCTTATAATTTCCTTTCATTTTTTTTTTTTTTTTTTGCAATATGATTAACTTTCCAAGTTAAATAGATAATTTATTTAGAAAATCCTGCCAGGGCACTAACGTTTTCGTAGCGTGATCATTTTGATAAACCGCGCCTGTTCTCGTCACTCCAGACCCCGCGTCCGACGGAAGGTTAACTTGAAACATAGGATTTGTCATATCCATAGTAACCATCAAATGACAGCAATGTATAAGAGCCAGGCTACGGAAACCCATATGTAAAATGTCGAGACCATCTAGTAGCCTACGGATAGTACTTTTCTTAGCGCTAGATGGTGCCAGGTGCAATATAAACGACGCGATAAAATTAAGAAATTACATATTTCGAATTGATCTATAAAAAGCCGCGGAATTTCAATTTTTATTACAAGTGTTTTAGTCATTTATATCAAATTTATATCTAACTATCACCTTAAAGTAAAGAAAGTGATTAAATTAATATTAAACGATTTTTATACGACTATTGTTAATTTCTGTTCAGTTACGTAAAGCTAATGGTACGTAAAAATGTTTATTGTATTTTAATAAAAATAATATACAAGAATTTAAATATTTCTTTTAGTACGGCTGTGCACTACACTAATAACATTCATGCCTGAGAGAGATTCAAACCCGGAACCTTTGCTTTGCGATTACGTAGCTCCTACGCTATTTTGCACTCTTTATTAAACGCCAAACAGATTATCTGTAATGTTTAGATTACCCGCACATGCCGTTGCTATTGGACGTACCGATGTTATTGCTTTACGGTCATTCATTGGTTCGGCGTAATTCTATGTCATACATGGCGGTAATTTAAATATTAATATTTCATTAATTTTTTTTTGCCAACTAATGAAAATTTTGTCAAAAGAAAAAATATAGATAGCAAGTTTTTATCGTCTCTTCAAAAATATTAAATAAAAAAATGGCACGCAAGTAGCCCATTGTCGAAAAGCGAAATATTTGGAGTGATGAAGAAACAAATATTTTTTAATGTTTTAGAAAAAGAAGACAAATAACAAAATGACAATTTTTAGATTTTGGGGTTATATATCCAACCTGAACTATGCTCTGTTCCATTTAAGCCATTCAGTATATAGCACTGGCAACAGCGCAAATTTGAAGTAGCCGAAATTACATTGAATAAACTTGTCTTTTGTCTCAAATTTCAGCCAATCAGAGATGTCAAAACTATTCCCTATGCTCCGCAATACTGAATGGCTTAAATGGAACAAGGTATAGATCCCTGTCTGTTTGCATAATCGAGTATTTAACCATCTTTTTTTAGTCGATACGAATTTAAAGAAGATTGAAAATAACTCAATCCTATTTTCAATCCACTGAGATAAACCAATAGGATTTTTCAAGTCATAATATACTTAAAGCCGCTTAAATTATCGAGATAAACGTAGTCATAGTCTATTTTGTACTCGTACTTGAAAGCATTTCTATTTCTTGTGAATTTTATACAGGCTGTCTCACAATTCGCGCCCCAGAGCGAATGAGGAAACATGAGACTGCCCTCGGATGTATAATTTCGAAGAAAAAAAAATCTAGCTTAAAAGATATTCGAGAAAAGACGTCTTAAAATTGACCAATCAGAGACCTACACCTTTAACGTGTGTTTGCCGTAATTTTACGTTACTAGGGTTTTATACAAATCAAATCTTCTTTAAAGTGCGTGGGCGACTGTAGTTTTCGAAAATTGTCAGTGTCAAATTAAATTTGACAAAGTGAATGTGGACGTAACGCCAGAGAGACAGCACGAGTCTATTCGGAACGTTTTCCGGATAGAAATCTCGTGGATCATAAAGTGATATTGAGAGCCATCGCAAGGACACATGAGACCGGTCAAAGAATTCAAATGACAACAATATTTTCGTTTAACACATTTTTCGCTAACCTAAATTTGTTGACAGTGAAAAGTCAACTCTAAAGTGTCAAAATTACAGTAAGTCAAACAAATTTTGTAACTGACTAGTAGTATTTTTAAAACCTAGTAACCAGTTTTATTTTGTAATAATATCATCACACCTCAAGATATCCTTCCGGGATTGGTGGATTAAAAAGTCTTGTAACTCCGTTATGCAAGCAGCCGCAAATTATTTTCTTCTATTTGTTGGCAACCTATTTTCGTCGGCAAGTGTCAGTTTTGTCTGGGGCGCGAGTTGTGAGACATCCTGTATAAAGACATTTATCAATGTTAAGCATCAATTTCATTTTTTTCGTGTACGTTACTAAATTATTTATGTCTTAGAAATGATGACAGTCATTAAGTGATTCAATAGTATGATATATTTTAAGATCATCCGCATGTAATAGAAATTTATTAAATTTAAAACATGTAGATATATCATTAAAAAATATAAAATAGTGAAAAGGTGTGGGCCCAAATGAGAACCTTGTGGTACGCCAGACGTAACAGTTACCGCATCAGATGTGAAGCCACTTAGTACTACACTTTGTGTTCTATTAGTCAAGTATGAAATAAACCAGTTCAGCAAGGTATCTTCTTTCGGCTTAGTTGCTTTCAGAAGTCATGTACTTCTTCATCGATGACACAAGATCTTTATCTTGAATATTAACACAGTTATTTGTTATTTAAATTATGTTAAATTGTACCCGTATACTACCTATAAATTATTACATCAAATGATACATAACTGAGAAAGGAAAGGGAATATTACACATGTTATAATTATGAACAATTATATAGTTGATGCAAAGCAATTAGTAATTATTGATACTGTATAATTTTCCTGGACAGCCAATAATTATTGTACCCGTTATTTAGAGTCCTGACAGTTATTATTTAATAAAAATTCTTTACTCGTTGTTTACAATAATTGCTTCTACAAATCCATTGTCTTTCTATTGAATAAAATATTACAATTGTAATCAATTGATAATTTCTTATTAATATCTGTTATGGTTTATTATATACTGTAATAGAATTTGTAAAATAACAGGTTCGAATCCCTGTAAGGTAAATGAATTTTTTACAAATTCGTCTTCGTTAGTTACGAGGTGCAATGTCAGCCTGAGACTTTTGAGCGCCCCAGGCGAAAATTGTAAATTGCGCCCCTCATTTATTACAATTTTGTTTAGACTATATAGGTACAAAAATTAGAAAAGAAGCGATTTGTGTCCATAACTCGCTAACAATCACAGAATCTTAATATGAATGAAATTTTTTGAAAATATTTAGGATATTTAAAATACAGAGATTTTTTTCTTTTGGGTTCTACAGAGTCGCTTTATTTTTAGTCTAATACCATGTACAGGATTAGTCACGGGAGAGTTACTTTCAAAGTCCGTTTGTGTGCAACCTGAAATACAATTTATAACAGCGTCTAGCTTCCTCTCTTACAAAAATAGAATATTTAATTCACGATTGCTTTGCCTGTCAAGTGATGGTTCTGTCATTTTGACATTAAACAATTAAATATGGTCTGTTGTCATTAGTATTTTGGGTTGCAAACAAACGGACATTCAAATAACTCTTCCGTGACTAACCCAGTATATAGATAAAGAAAAAATATTTCTCAGTGTAGGTTTAAGTCTCGGTATAAATATTTTTCGTTATTTTGCAATTCGGAAAATCTAATTTAACTCTTTAACGGTTCATCCTAAGTAAAAAATATAAGAATCTTGTTTTGTATAAAATTTCGATACGGATCACCGTTTTCAAGAAAAATGTCAAAAACCAAAATATGTCGCCTTTTTCCAAATTGGCGAAGAACTGTTGCATCAGTATATTTTTCTGTACAGGATTCCGTATAAAAGCTTTTGTTGACATCATCGTGAAAATGTTAAAATTGGATTCTAGGTACCTTAAAACGTGCTTATTTACCAAAATCTCGATATGCGATTTTTAGCACGATCCCTATACCTCCCTTGCCAAAGGTAGCGGGAGGTAAAAAAGGGTTGGAAATTAATTTGTGATATTAAAAAAAAATTGTCATTTTTAAAGTAAGGTTTGATTGTTGTTTTTGTAAAATAATTTGTAAATAAAACCATTTGTGTGCGCAGTACTTTACTTTTGTGGGTGCCAAAATTAATATCTACGTATAATTATTATTATTATTATAAATAAAGTAATAAATGTAAATGGAATCATTTATTTTACCATTAATACTTCAAGATACCGAGAAAAAATAATAAATAAAATATATATTATAGCAACATGAACAAAATAATAATAATACAAAAACTTAATATTTTTATTATTACGAGGGCTGTTCTCTTTCTGCTGAGCCTAGTAAAGTAATAAAAAATTTACTTGCAAAACATATTTATTTATAATTTTTCAAGGCATTCCCCTCCATAATCAATACATTTTTGCATCCGTGAAAACCAATCTCCAAATCATTTTCTCCAATCTTCCTGCGTTTGTTTCTTTATATCATTTTTAAATGCGTCAACAGCTTCTTCGGCCGATGTAAAACGTAAACCCCGTAACTTATCCTTTACACGTGGAAATAAAAAGAAATCATTAGTTGCCAGGTCTGGACTATACGGCGAATGATCCATTCTTTCAATGTTTTGGCGGGCATTGATGCAAAATAATCCTTCCCCGTTGACGTTTTTCGCGAACATTTTGGAGAACTTGAGGTAAACAAACGGTAGTGTACCATTTAACATTAACAGTACGACGATCCTCCAGTGATACAGTGAAAACATATCCAATAATTTCAAAAACTGTTATGTTTTTTCGAGATCATAGCAGTATACCTATGTTTCGTCACCTCTAATGAAGTTGTACAGCAAATGAAACGATCCATTGCCAAAGCAATCTAGTGTAGATCTGCACCATCTCAAACGGTTTGACTGGAGCCAAATTGTGGGGAAACCAACGAGAACAAAGCTTACGTACATTCAAATGTTGGTCTAAAATGGTTTCAATTGCTTTCACACCAATCTTTAAAGTTGCTTGAATATTCCTGACAGTAACATGCCGGTCCTCTTTAATCGTGTTCTGAACAAGACCAATATTCTTTTCGGTAACTGTTGTTTTTTGCTTAAGAGCTCGAAAACTGTCATTTAAGGAAAGTCGGCCACGCAGAAATTCATTGTACGGTACCTAAGAAACACGACTTGTCACCAAACACACGATGAATTTCCTCAAAATATTCTTCATTGCTTAATCCACGCTTAAAATTGTAAAAAATCACAGCTCAATAATGCTCTTTGCTCAATTCAATGATTTCTTGAGGAAAGGATTACTTAAAATTTATGTATTTAAACAACATTCAATTATACAGAATGTCTCACAACTCGCGCCCCAGACGAAACTGACACTTGCCGACGCCTATTGGTTGCCAACAAATAGAAGAAAATAATTTGCGGCTGCTTGCATAACGGAGTTACAAGACTTTAATCCACCAATCCCGGAAGAATATCTTGAGGTGTGATGATATTATTACAAAATAAAATTGGTTGCTAGGTTTTAAAAATACTACTAGTGAGTTACAAAATTTGTTTGACTTACTCTTATTTTGACACTTTAGAGTTGACTTTTCACTGTCAACAAATTTAGGTTAGCGAAGGTGTCATCCGTGATCATCATTTATATCGTACAGTGCAACGTGTTGTAGCAGCTGTGTAAAATGTGTTAAACGAAAATATTATTGTCATTTGAATTCTTTGAGTTTAAAACAACAAACGGTGGTTCTAAATTTAATTTGACACTGACATTTTTCGAAAACTACAGTCGCCCACACATTTTAAAGAAGATTTGATTTGTATAAAACCTCAGTAACGTAAAATTACGGCAAACACACGTTAAAGG
The DNA here is from genome assembly GCA_963082715.1 of Harpalus rubripes. Lineage (NCBI taxonomy): Eukaryota > Metazoa > Arthropoda > Insecta > Coleoptera > Carabidae > Harpalus > Harpalus rubripes. Next base: position 48,373,133 of record OY720456.1, on the reverse strand, counting down.
TGTAGGTCGCTGATTGGTCAATTTTAAGACGCCTTTTCTCGAATATCTTTCAAGCTAGATTTTTTTTTCTTCGAAATTACACATCCGAGTGCAGTCTCGTGTTTCCTCATTCGCTCTGGGGTGCGAGTTGTGAGACACCTTGTATTTAACAACCGTCACTATAATTAACCTTGTAAACAACTGGATTAAAATGTTAAACAAAATTTGTTTCAAAATATCGTAGCCTGCTAGATAAGCTCAGTGGAAAGAGAACAGCTCTCGTATTAATATATTAGGGGATAAAAAAACAAATGTAAATAATCTCTATATAGCTTAGTAGGGTCAGAATCCGGGTAATAATATTATCACTTAAATTTAAAGAAACTTTTATCTACAATAATTGTTTTATTATTTAGAGAAATTTTTATTCTGAAAGTCGATGAACGGGAAATTGATAAAATCCACTTGGTAAACCGTATACGATGTCTTATTCTCCTTTATATTTCTTGTTAGAATTTCTTTTGAAGTTGTCACATCTCGGTCGATATTCGTGATCCTTTGGGGACCTGCGTTCCGACGCCATTATGTGTATAAATGGCACAATAAACTACTTTATCGGTCTGGCCGACCTCGCGGGAACACTGAAAACTACGGCCGGGATCGAACGAAATTAAATCTTAGCACAATATGGAGACAAACATTTGTCTGTTGATTTAGGACTCAATTCTTCCTGAAACTAAACGGTTTGTCTTGCGTCCATTTTGTTATTAGTTAGAATAAATAGCACACGGGCGCTACTTGTCGTGGGATGTTTACTCCAATATGAAATGTTATTGACAAAAATATATCCTTTTATTCCTTAAAGCCATTTCAAAATAATATCGTTAGGGCCGCTGCGTGGGTGTGGGTATAAGGCACATTTGTGTTATGTTATATTTTAGCACCCTTTAGTTAAAATCTATGTTATATTTAATATTCGTTTGTTGTAATCAACAATTTTACAAATGATTTCAGAATTGTACTTGCATTTGATTCTTCGCAAAATGATAGTAGGTATTTAAATATTGGATTCATTGTGGGATTCATTCTTGTAATCAATATTATTGAACTATAATCAATATATTCATTGTTGTAATCAACATTTTCATAGTTATTATTTCAATATAACAATGCTAGAATAATAACGAACCGATTGGTACGATAATTATTTTACTTATAACTAGAGCTCTAATACAAACAAATTAAAAAATATATTCTTCACTTCTATTACGTCAATTTGTAAGCTGTATAGTACTTTTGTCTTTACAAATCAGATCATTTTATTAAAATTTATTATTTACTTTACTGTCTTGAAACGGCGCCCTTCAAAGTTAGGCGCCTTTGTGCAGGGCACAACCTGCCCACCCGCACGGCCCTGAATATCGTAACATTTTTCTTATTTCATACTCTCGACTGCACTAACTTTATGTTGCTAATTTGAGTCCGGGAAATGGGACATTGCTGTACCGGGGTCGGAAAGTGTTGCCTAGAAACATAGTGCGGAATGTTTATTTAAAAAAAAAAAAAAAAAAAAAAACCTCAGACTCAAATTTTCAAAACTTTATTTTAACCCTTAGTTAGTGGGGTAATTTTGGTCCCACTGTTAAATATGAAAGATTATGTTTGTAAAAGACATTTTAATGAAAAGGACATTATAAAAAAATGGAAATCGAGAGATGTTAAGGTAAAAAAACATTTTTAATATCATTTATGTATGTATGAATCACGAAATTATACAACGTCGTCAGGTCCGCTAGCGTGTGGGTGGTGTATACAAAATAATAGTAATGTTTTTTGCAAACTGGGTTTATTTGTAAAGGATTATTATCCTACCAAACCGATATTTTCTATCATTGTTATATTGAAATAATAATTGAGAAGTTGTTGATTACAACAATGAATATTTTGATTATATCTCAAGAATATTGATTACAAAAATGAAACCAACAATGATTTTAGTAGAAAAAAGTAAAACAAATATCCTGCGAAACGGATAATTTTCTGGCATTGTTATGTTGCAAGCTATAACTGTAAAATTGTTGATTACAAAAAAGGCGCACGGGTGCTGCTTGTCGTGGGACGCTCAAAACATTAAATTGATATATGAATCAATAATACTAATTTAATTAGTTTTAAAAATATATGTATCTAAATATTACTTATAATACAATAACTCCTCAATATAATGTAAAATAATTTGTGATTTCCTATATAATTGTATACATTGTCTGTTAAACGCGGCCTACCTATATCTATCTCTCTCTAACTCGCCTCTTACATTATGGATGACGTTTTTTCTAGCCTTTTTTTACTCCGTATATTATATTTTGTGGGTAGAATCTTGCTAATCACAGACTATCTATATCATATATGCAGGAGACTTTTTGTTCTCATGCTATTGTCTTATTTCATGTCAATATGTCTGTTATCTGATATCCCATTATCAGTTTATTATAGAAAAGTGTCAGTTTTGTAAGAACGTAGGCAGTAATGACATCGTCTAACTGGGCATTGTTCAAGGACCTTGTTAATAACTTGCGTTGCGTTGTCATGTTGGAATGCTCCCTTTCTTCGCATAGTTCTGTTCTAATAATGCTGCTATACAGCCCTTAGACTAGTTTTAAATATTGATTATTTTCTTCCTTCTCTCAAAATAAATAAATAAATAATCACGGCTTATTACCCATTGCTGGGTGTGCCAATCTGTTGTGTACACAGATATCGGTAATGATGAAATATTTGTAGAGTATAGGAAATATCAATTCAGTATTTAATATACTCTACACTTGTAAAAACACGCAAAAACTATAAACGTGTATAATACTAAATAAAAACACAACTGGATTTGAAAGGGAAAACGAAACTCGAAAAACACAAACACTTTATTTATTTTCTTAACAACATTCAACTGGTTATCTGTTGACAGGGGCGCACACAGGGGGACGGTCCAGTAGGTCCGGACCGCCCCTAGAATTTTACAATTATATGTATAAGAAAAAAAACAATTCATTTGCAAAACAAATAGGCGTTCTGGTATTCACTGTCGTTGTTATTTAACCATAGAAATATAAAATATTTATGGGGTTAAAACACTTGCCACCCTAATGTAAAGCATAGGATTATGGTTACTACTGCTCAATAAATGAAATATTTAAATAAAAATAAAGAAAGATGAAAGAATCTCAGACAAACTACAAAAAGGTAATAAAAATCTGGTTTGGCTAACACAGTACCTCCCGCCATTTACAGCCCGAATCACAAAAGTTAATCCTTATTTTTGGATTAGCGAATTTTACTCTAATTTTATTTCTTAAAACATAATCTAATCTAATTCAAGTAACTACCTTTTTTTAAACCCCAATTACAGAGTGGGTTCACATTCACACACATCCATGCCTTAGTTGGATTCGAACCCAGAGCCCCGAGGGCACTCATGACATGAGGCGTTGCTCTAACCATTGAGCCTTGAGTTACCGGAGCTATAAAAAACTGCGTTTTGTTTGTTTAAAGCGTAGGATCCGGGATTTAAATTATAGATAATTTTATAAATTTATCCATAAAATATATAGAAAGAAAAAGTATTAATGCAAATCTATAGAAAATTTAATAATCTTTAATTTTTATAATAACATTAATCTCGAAAAAATAACATTTAAAGGTATTTTTCAAAGAAAAACTATTTTGAGCTTCTAGTAAAGTGCCATTTCTAATGGGCTCTTTCCATTACAGAAAAAGTTCGAAATACAAGGTTTAAAATTTTTCTGAATGATAGTATTTGAGTTAGAGTGGAGGATCCACACACACACACATACACACAGACATCATCGTGAAAATGTTAAAATTGGGTTCTAGGGACCTTAAAACGTGGTCATTTACCAAAATATCGATATGCGATTTTTAGCACGATCCCTATACCTCCCTTACCAAGTGTAGCGGGAGGTAAATAATTAGATATTGTAGTATTTAGTGTATACAATTCTTAATTTCCTGCTTATAGTTTTGTACTATAATTTTTATTTCTTCCGATTGAAATATATGTGATATACCAACTTTTATGTTTTGTAATATAAAATATATTCGCATATAGTGAAAAAAAACAACAGAAATTGAACCCCCCCCCAGCCATTTTTTTAAAAAAGTCAGTCAATTGGACCGCCCCCATAAATAAATCCTGTGTGCGCCCCTGTCTGTTGACTTGATCGAACATTCATAAAATGGAATATGTGGTTGCTAGATGTAGCTGTAACATATTTGCACCATCTGGGCGCTTACCTGGCGTCACCTCACGGGCACTCATTGTTGGCGTGGAGAGGGCACCACAGGGGTCAATTTTTGTGCCATTTAAAATTCGAAATATTTGGCGTCGGTCGGGATCGAATCCGGTTCCCCAGATTTGTGACCTGACAATGAGTCATGGAAAAGAAATAGTATATTCACCTCAGGAGAGAATTTTTTCGTTGGTGTTTTGTAACCCTCGGATTTTGACCGCTCGTTATACTAGTAAAATACTAGAATCAGGTATAATCAATTTTGTTGACTCGAATATAACAAAATATCAATTTAAATTACATAATAGTATTTTATGTACCAAGGGTGTTACGATGATCATAATGCCAGGAAGGCGACAGGGATCTAGCATGAGGGCCTTTGGACCGAAGGATAGATGTCGACCGATGGGCATTATCAACTATACTTCGTTTCACGTAAGAAAATACTGATGGGAAGATAGGTGCAGTTTAATCTTGTTTGATTGGATAATATCCCAATATTATCCAATCAAAAAATAAAATCAAACTGTACCTATCTTCCCATCATTATTTTCTTACGTGAAACGAAGTATAGTAACGCTTATGGTGCACACAATATTTTATGTCTCACTAAAATGTTTTCATTTATGATAATTTTGATTACAATAATGCTAAGCTTTGGCGTTGCTAAGGATGTTGTTTAATTATTTTGTTTATTATCAACATTTATTTATTTATTTTTTTCATCAACTTTAGAGTTTAGAGAGTTTGTACTGCTTTGGATGTGTCACATGTGACGGTAAATAATATCAAAAAAGAATTCAAACGTGGATAAATATCATCCCCAAAAAAATTAGTGATCCGTTATTCGTCAAAAATGAATGAGAAACATTGCAGTCTGCAATGCGACGTACTTACTACTATTTATATGTGTGGTGTAAGTAAATTTTAAGGCCCTTTTCTTAATTAATTTTTATTATTATAATCAAATTAAAAATTATATCTGTGCTCTGCTTTCAAAGCTGTTTTCTTATTATATTAATTGTTGCAATCAATCCTTGTTATTATTGTAATGAATTATAATTAAAAAGAAAATAATTTTCATTATATTCTGTTCATATTATTTCTAATTTAAAGTCCATAAACGATGATCGAATTATGAGAGCATAATGAACTATTATCGAATATGTCATCATCATTACCGATATCTGCGTACAAAGCAGATTGGCACACCCAGTAATGGGTAATATGCCGTGATGATATATTTATTTATTTTATTAATTTATGCACTATTATGTCCTCATATAATGCCCCGGTTGTTATGTTTATATACACCGTATCCTAGAAATAAACATTTCATAATACTTTTGTGAGACATAAATGTATTTATCTCCTTCTGTTAAGGATAACAGTCGTGATGACATGTTTATTGTAGAATCCTACTCTTCCTCTTTAATTTAAACTGGGGAACAACGCTAATTCCTCTTCCAAGCTCAAGTATTTTGTAGAACAAGCTCTTAACTATTTTATTCTTCTGCGCAAACATAGTTATCACAATTTACCTTCGAGTGCTTCCGAACAATTATTTGCATCTGCATTCTTTAGTGTTAATTGTCTTGTTGAAGTGGTTGCCAGGGCAACAGAACAGCAGAGTTACGACTGTTTGATCGTGGAGGCGACAGCCGAACGTCGAACGTGGTCGTTATTTTTATCTGTCACTCGTTTCTGATTTTACGGGAGGAGTTGTCGGAGCCCTGTTGATTCATCAGTATCCATTATTTTTATCGTATTATTTTTTATGTTTCCGTTTATGGGTTACGGCTGCTGCAATTTGTAGTTTGGAAGAGCTTTGTCATTCTAAATTGATGGAGTAAAAAATTGAGTTATGGCATGGTAAAATTAATGGGAGATGTAAATGTTTTATTTAACGAACTATGAAAGAGGTTATAGCATGCATTATTATTTCATTGTGCAATATTAAACCCTTTAAATATAAATATTAAAGCTTACATCGTTTTAGAAAATACAAATCATTTGAAGACTATGAATATACGCTTTGTCCTTATTCGCAATCGAAATTAACGATAGAGGCGTTGATTTTCGAAACAAGATGGCCGCCATACGATGGGTTTGACATATGACAATTTACATTATTCACTGAGTTTCGTTGACTGTGTATACAAACCAAGTTTAAAAACTTATTTATATGAAAGCGATAAGTTTAAATATTTAATTAGTAATTACTACACTACTCACGCAGCTGTCACTTATTCCATATGGCGCTTGTACGATTGCTTTCCGTAGTACCGATTTGCGCCACTAGAGGCAAAATTTTATCTACGATTGCGAATACCGTTCCTTTTTGAGCGACGACAGCGCCGACTTCTGGAAGCGATAAGCATTTTTAAGCTGATCATTGTCAAAGCGCGGAAAATGTCAGTTACAATTACTTGTGGTTTTAAAGCTATAAACTTGAATGTTTTTCGAAATAAAAGTAATAGGAAACGTAAAAAAATAGTGAAAAGCTATGACGTTTCTAGAGTCAAGGAAATTATTGAAAATAATTCCCGAAAATTAAGGTGCTATTTAAGAGAAACTCCAGGAGCTCTTGGCAATAGACCACATTAAAATATTTTTATAATGTTGAAATTAAGGCAACCTAATGTAAATATTATTAGTCTAATTAATAATTAATTTCAAAATATGTTAGATGGAAGAAATAAGTAAGAATTACATATGACTGAAAAGAAGAAAACTTTAGTGCAATTTTGTCAAATTTGAGAAAAGACCAGAGCTTAATTTAGATCAAGGAAACTATTGGATTTGCCTAGGGCCTGTAATTCTGAAAAGACAAACTTTTTACCTCTCGCTAAGAGAGGTATTGAATTCATGCTAAAAATCGCATATCCAGATTTTAGTGAATAAGCACGTTTTAAGGTCCCTAGAATCCGATTATAACATTTTTACGATGTGTGTGTGTGTGTGTGTGTGTGTGTGTGTGTGTGTGTGTTTGATTGTTTGTTGTTGTTGTTGTTGTTGTTGTTGTTGTTGTTGTTGTTGTGTGAGTGTGTGTGTGTGTGTGTGTGTGTGTGGATGTTGGATCCGCGATTTCTCAAATATTATAAGACTTAAGGCATTTTTAACTACGGATTCCTCAATCTAACAATAATGGGAAGAGTTGATTCAGTTTTGGTAACAATTGGACAACCGGAAGTAGTAAGTTACAAGAAAAAAATCATCTAAATATTATTTATCAAAAATTTATGTAAATACTTATATTAAAGAACGTTAAATTCTTTATTCAATAAATATAAATTCATTATTATATCTTCTATAGATGTAGAGATAAAGAAATGCATATAAAATAATTTGATGTAATAAATCTTAGATCAAACTACTTCAAGGCAAGAAATTCAAATGTTTGTAATTGACACATAAATGTCACTGTCAAAAATATTTTTTGTTTTATGCGTACAACTAGGAAAAATATCTGGCGAGAGGTTATGTGCTGGCTACATCAGATTTTTAATTTTAAATCTACGAAATAACTGTTACAAAAATTATGTTTCGCAATAAAGAAAATTTGATTTCAATATTGAAAATGACTAATAATACAAAAAATTGATTATAACAGTTGTATTTTTTTATAAAACTATAATGTAATCGGGGCAAATGTACGTATCTAATGTGTATAATATGGCTGAAGATAATAGTGAATATGTGTCTCGCTGATTAAGAAAACGACTAATCACGCACAAAATTTATTACAATAATTGTTTCGTTACTGTATGTTTTTAGTTTAATCGGGGCATATGAACATATATGTTTATCAAGGATATACCTATGTAGTTAATTTATTAGCTCCTCAGTTTTTCTTTAAAAAAAACATTAATTTTGATTTGATTACAATAAAGGAATAATTATATAATTACAACAAAGAAACTTTGATTACAATAATATAAATGGCTAATCACGAATGTTTCTTTAATACCATCTAATTTATGATTACATTGTCTTGTAAAATTGTAGGTCCTAGTTTTTTGATAATGGTCCGTATTTTTTTTGCCTAGGGCCCATAAAAGTCTAAATTAACGTGGGTGTCACTTTTAGAACACCCTATATTTAATAAATGTCCTAGAAGACGCCTTAACTAGTAACTAGAGCCATTAGAGACATAAAGAAAAAGATGAAAATAAAGTAATAAAAACAAAAATTATTTAATATTTTTGTTTCTTATTTTGAGTTTCAGGAAATTTAATTCAATCAAAACAAGAATCAGAAGAAGAATGTAAAATTAGTTTCGCTTGTGTTTAATTTAAAATGTGAACAATTTAATTGGTCTGCAACTATTTTTTCTTTTGTTTCGCAAACAAACCAAAACATCATCGTTTCAATTATTTAATTAAATCAAAGAACGCTGTGACTGCTGTAATTATTCCCTGCAATCTGCAATGCACTGAGAAATGCAATTACCCGAGACCGGATCCGGAAGCTGAAAGAATTAACGCGTCGTTCCGACCGTCCTCACGTAGAGGTCGCCACTGATTAGAATACAGGAATTAGAAAAATAATTATACCACTTCTCTGCAGCATCTCAATGGGAACACTACTTTATATAATCGTTTACATCTGTTAACATAGTCATGAATTTTAATTAAGTACTTTGAAGTTGCATTACGTATTCATTTTGAAAAGATCCAAATGGAAAAATCGTTTTAATGTATAGGAAAAGAAGAACACGAGTCCGATCTTCAATAGTTTCCGAGCTACCAGGCAGTGAAAAATGAGTTTCAACGGGGTTTACCCCTGCTATCTCGAAAACTATAAGAGTCACGATCGATTAAATGAGATTTTTTGTTTACTTTTGAGGGGCCATCTAAGATGTGATTTTCTTTAAAAAAATGAAATTATTTTACTGTATTTTTATAGTCTACTGTTTTGTTTCATCGCTCTTTATCATTCTCGGAAACAGTTGAAAATCAGACTCAGGGCCGCTCCGTGCGGGTGGGCAGGTTGTGCCCTGCCCAAAGGCGCCCAGACTTTGAGGGGCGCTGTTTCAAGACAGTAAAGTAAAAAATAGTAAATTTTTATAAAATGCTCTTATTCGTAAAGACAAAATTGCTATAAAACTTATAAATGAACGTGATAGAAGTGAAAATATATTTTTTAATTTGTTTGCATTAAAGCTCTAGTTATAAGTAAAATAATTATCGTACCGATCGGTTCGTTATTATTCTAGCATTATTATATTGAAATAATAAATATGAAAATGTTGATTACAACAATGAATATATTGATTATAACTCAAGAATATTGATTACATGAATGGATCCCAGAATGAATCCTATATTTAAATACCTACCATCATTTTGCGAAGAATCAAATGCACATAAATCCTGAAATCTGTTGTAAAATTGTTGATTACAACAAACGATTTCGATTATAACCTATTGATTACAAGAATAAATCTAGGAAAATTTCATCAATATATTAAATCTAGCATTTTTGAAGAACAAAAAGTATAGTTTAAACTTTAATTTGCAAATTTTACATCATTAGGGGGAAGGGGCGCTAAAATATACCATAACACAAAGGCGCCTTATACCCACGGAGCGGCCCTAATCAGACCTATGTCGACTTTTGACTTCCTTGTACATAGTAAAGAAAGTATTGTAATCGCGAAAAATTTCATTTTCCAAATTTCACCGGATATATCCATTTTGATCATCCCTGAATACATTTTGACTAATTTCGTCGTGACGTCTGTACGTATGTATCTCGCATAACTCAAAAACGGTAAGCCGTAGAAAGTTGATTTTTTTTATTTACGACTGCAATAACATATAGTTGTGCACATCCCTTTTTGGTCATTACTTAATTTCCAGAAGTGGTACTTTACTTTACTTGAAATCTATAATAGATTTTAATGACTATTTCACTCATAAATTTATAAGCCAATCCAAATTCAGGATTCTACCTAGTTACCAAGTTTCATTTCGACAAAACACCGTCATAAAAAAAATTTCGCACCCTTTAAGCCAATAAGATGTCACATTTTTACAAGTGAGTTTTGATAAGCGAAATTTTTTTGACGTTTTAGAAACATATTGTTTACATACCTGTCAAAGTATGTACATTTCAGTGTTATCAGTTTTTATAAAAAACTAGTCGATTCGGACAGGAATCTATTTAAACGTTGAAAAGGCAAACTGAAACATAATACCTCAAAACACAATAAAAATTAGAAGATTTTTATGAAGAAAAAAATTATATAAATGATTACCTGATTTTTATTTTGGAAATAGTTATCCGAATATCATTCGTGGTTAAATTTTATCCTGGAAAAATTTTCCGATTGCTTTACTCGAGCCTGTTGCCAATTTATCTCGTGACATTTATTAAAAATCACTCGTTTGACAACTCGTGATTTTTTTGTCAATGTCACTCAATAAATTTCTAGGCAACCGGCTCTCGTAACAATTTGAAAATTTTTCCGGCAATAATTTACCACTTATGATATTATATATGAAAAACTATTTTAAAATATAATCCAAAACTTTTCAAATTTAGTATATAAGACTTTTATGTCAATGGGAATAATATAGTAGATTTTGGTTAAAATAGGCTAACCGGAAGTGATATATTACCTGAAGTTGTTAACAGTATTTCTTGAATGAAATGGTTTTATTTTGATTTTAGAAATAAATGCTTCAAATAAGAGTTTTAAAGAATTCTGAGTCTAGCACATCAAGTATTATTAAATTAGCCCTTTGAATAAGCGAGATATATAATCTGATGTGGCCAACACAACACCTCCCGCCATTTAATTTTTATTAATTTAAATTTGTACCTACATACTTATGCTGGAAACTTTATTAGGTTCCATTCCATATAACAATGGTTCTACTTGCTATTTTCTTTTTAAAACGTTACTATTATTAATTTAAAATGATTAGTTGTATGACAGTGACATTTATCTGTCAGTTACATACGTTTGAGATATAAACTGTCTAATCAAGTAGTTGTGTTTAAAGCGCAGGGTCTGTGATTTAAATTATAGATAATTTTATAATTTTTCATAAAATATATAGAAAATATATTAATGCAAACCAATAGAAAATTTAATAATCTTTAATTTTTATAATAACATAAATCTCAAAAAAAAATCTGAATGATAGTATTTGAGTTAGAGGCCTTAAAACGTGGTTATTTACCAAAATCTTGATATGCGATTTTTAACACGATCCCTATGCCTCCCTTACCAAGGATAGCGGGAGGTAAAAATTATATACTTTTTGGTTTTTGTAATAAAGCGTGCTAAGGATAAAGACAAAAAATAACAAAAAAAATTAATGTTAATGTCAAATTACGTTAAATATTGCGTACAAGGTAGTCGTGTGGTGTTCACATCAGATTTTTTTACTCATTTTGATAAGTAAGTACTATACTACTATGGCCTTAAAATTTGTTCCAGAACTTATTAAACACCCTGTATGTGACGTATATTATTCTGGAATAATTTAAATATTTGTTTATAATATATTATTTTAATAAAGTGTCTAGTTTACAAATAGTTATACATGTATTACTGTTCAACTTCATTGGGATTATAATGCATAACACTATAAATTACAATATTGACATTTAATACTGATTTCTTTGAATTTTAATAATGCATTCAATATAATGTGTAATACAGACACATTAAATTTATAATATCCATTATATTACAATTCAACATTGCAATAATCTAATTATTGATAATACTAAAATGGACATTCGATTGTTTAATATACACCACTAAAGCCATTATGCCATATATGGCTACTTTTATGTAGCCCGTAATATTCTGCGACTATTTAGTAATCAACAATGCGAAAATATTATGACCTCACTTGCGTGGAGGCTGATTAGATTTTGGTTATAATTGACCGACCGGAATCACCCTCATTTGAAGATTTTAACAGTTTTTCTTGAAAAAACGCTGTTAAATATCATTTTTTCACATTTAATGTTATTATAAATATTAAAGAATATTTTATTCTCTATATGATTTAATTACATTTTATACTTTATATTCTTTGGATATTGAGTTAAAAAATTCTAAATAAATTAAATAGCATAATGCTGCCAATTATGCAATAACATTGGAAACAGCTAATATAATTAAAAAAATTCTGATAGATGTCAATGTCAAGTGCGATTGACATAGTATGTTTGTGTTATAATTTTACTGCAAATATAGAATAAATTCTGGAATTTTTACAAAATACGTAGAACTGAGGAAAGGTAATGTACCTACTGGAAATATAGAATCTTTCGCAAGAAACTATGTATGGAATTTGTATAAAATACATAGAACTGACGGAAGGTAATGTGTTGGCCACATCAGATTTTTAACTCTATATCCATTGAATATGAAGTATAAAATGTAATCAAATCGTATAGAGAATAAAACATTCTTTAATATTTATAATAACATTAAATGTAAAAAAATTATATTTAACAGCGTTTTTTCAAGAATAACTGTTAAAATTTTCAAATTAGGGTACTTCCGGTCGACCAATTATAACCAAAATCTAATCAGCTATATGGAAAAAAAAGAATACGCAAAAATTATAATTTTTGGAAAGGTGGTATTGGAGTTATGCGATCACACACACACACACGCACGCACGCAACCAAACCCCCCCCCCCACCCACGCACGCACGCACGCACGCACACACACGTACGCACGCACGCACGCACACACACGTACGCACGCACGCACACACACACACACACACACACACACACACACACACACACACACATCCATTCAAACATACATACAGACATCATCGTAAAAATAGTAAAATCGTATTCTAGGGACCCTAAAACGTGCTTATTCATTAAGAACTCATCATCGAATTTTTTGACCCAAGACAATACCTTCCTTATCTAAAGGTGACTGAAAGTAAAAAAATAAAACAAAATTGTAAAAAACACAAGTAATTAATGGAATGAAATCAATATTTAAGGTTAGAAATCAAACTTCCAGTCTGCCAGTTCATGAGTTATTTTATTAAAACTGGTATTTTTATATATATCCTCATTATTAGTAGCTTGGCTTCTTAAATTATGTAATACAAATATTTTTACCTATTATACGTGAAGAAACGAATGAATTTGTGAATAATACAAATAAGTTTAAATAAATGTGAAATCATTATTTAAGGTTAGAAATCAAACTGACAGTTCATGTGACAAATGAACAATCTCAGACCATTCGTTTATTTATGTTAGGTTATTATTATTATTATAATTATTATTATTTTTATTTTTATTATTATTATTATTATTATTATTTATTATTAATTTTTCATTTCAGATTGTCAATAAAATAGTATCTATACAATTATTTTTATTTCTTTGAAAAATATTGCATAGACTTTAATTTGAAATACTTTTTGAATATCGATGATTCACCAATGAACTATACGTGTTTGTTATCTAGATATTTAATTTATCTTATCTCGAATATGTGCAATGATTTCTAAATGTTACATATCGCACTATCGTGAATTGTATTTTTGTATAAATCAGTTATCAGTTCTATTTAAATTGCTGGTGAATTCATACGTAGAGTGCAAAATAGCTTATTCACAGGAAAGTGTAAATATTGGGAAATATTCCGGAAAAACATAAAAAAGTGTAGAAAATTTTGATTATTCGGTGCAACTTCTGACTTGAAAAACTGCATACAAAATTTGTATTAGTTTTTGTAAAAGATTACTAGATAATGATTACCAAATATTTCGCAAATTATTCTACAACTGATTGACATTGATCGATCAAAATTTGGTAATTAGTCTCTTCATTTTGATACCACAAAGTGCCACAGGATTTAAAAAAGTAAAGATAAACAGCAGCAAAAAAAAAACAAAATACTCAGTTTTATTGTGATACAAATAATAATCACAATAGTACATTCCTATCAGCAGGAAAAATAATATATTCGCACGTAATCCAAAACCACAATTTTTCTCTTTTCCTTCCTCATTTATTCATTGTGTTCGTTCTCACATTATTTCCAACATTATTTGCAATAGTTGTTACTCTTTACCTCATTATCCTGTGTAGTCCAATCCTCCTGGAGACAATTTTGTGCGCGTCCTGCAGAAGACATAGTGAAGAAACATCTGGGATTGTAGCTTCTGAAACATTGGCTTAAATGATGAGATTTCCATGCAAGGACAAAGGGTGTAAAGAATTAGTCCTGAATAGTAATCATATTTTGGAATGTGGATATATAGATAAAGAAGAGAAGAAAATGTTTCACAAAAGAGAACAGTTTTGTTGTGTATGCAGAAAAGATATTAGTGTTTTGCCAAGGTAAGAAATAAATGAATTTATTTATTATTTGTGGGTTAGTAAAAATGTCAACATTTGGGAATTTTGAAAGTTATTTAAAATCAACAATAAACTTTCAGGGTTAATAGTACAAGTTCGTAGCGTTTTTAGTTTTTAAGGCAAGGATGCCACGCTCATATACTTTATACGGAGGCGGCAGTAAACCGTAGACGCAAAGTATAGCGAAACGAACAGACCTATTAAGTCAACGGTATGTTTTTACCTCCCGTCATACCGTGGGAAAGGGAGGTAATGTTATCGGCCCAAAACTTCGACAGTGTTTTCAATTAATAAGCACGAATTTGGGTCCTCATAATATGTTTTTACTATTTTTACGATGATGTCTGTGTGTGACGATTTTTTCGTCCACGATAACTCATATCAAACTTTCAAAAATTTGTATTTTCCGTATTTAAGCTTTCTGAATTCATATAAAGAGTTTATTAGGTTTTGGGTAAAATTGGACGATCGGAAGTATTACTTCACTTGAAGCCCATAACAGTTTTTAATGAAAAACTATATTAAAATATAATCCAAAACTTTTTAGTTTTAGGGCCACTTTTACAATCATTAGATAAACCTCGTATAACGCTATACGAGGTATAAAATTGAAAATTGTATTTCACAAACCTCGGATAAACCACAGATAGAATAAACACCAGTATTTCTTATCCCATGGAAATCGGTCGTATAAACCTCGGATAACTTTATCCCTTGTTTTTATGGATACCACGTAAACACAAACGATGTGTTGTTATTCGTACGTTTGACAGATGTCAATCAAATATTTCATCATCACTGTCAGAATCAAATATATCATTTATATCATCTAACATCGTGAAAAATGCAAATTAGAAGATAGAAATAAGAACAATATTGAAGAAAAATAGTCTAACAAGAAGATAATTTTATTGTGTCAGTACCAACCTAAAGTGATTTAACGTAATTCTTGGTATTATCTGATAGATAAAAATGCATTGTAAAAGACAGTCTTGTTTATCGAAGGTATTATTACTAGGATAGCTATACCATAGTTTAACCATCAATTGTAAAAGTGGGCGTTAGTATTTAAGACTTTTATAACAACAGAAATAACATATTAGATTTTGGCTAAAATAAATAAACCGGAAGTGATACTTTATTTGAAGCTCTGAAAATATTTTCGTAAAAAATATATTATATATTCCAAAACTTTTTAAATTTAGTATAGTGGTCTGTGACTGCCTATTACGGAATATAATTCCGTAACAGTATGACAGAATGTCCTCATTCTGCAACAGTTTTCAGTTACAGAATGTATGAATTCCATAGTAGTGTTAGAGAAAATATATTCTTCATTAGTTCATATATTTCATTTATTAAAAAATAAATAAATTTTGAATTCAATTAAAAACGCTACGAGCTTATATATCAACCTGATATTTACAAATGTTATATTTAATTTAATTTTCTTATCTTTTTAGATACGTTTGTCCCCGAGGCCACAAAATCTGTTCACTATGCATATCACCATTTAATTTCCGTTGCCAACTTTGCAAATCAAAAATCACCACAGATTTAATCTACGTATGCCAGTTCAAATTTTTCGGTTGTGGATTTCACTCAGATAGAGACAATACCATTCGCCACGAAACAGATTGCTCCTATAGAGACTATACTTGTCCTTTTTCATTACATGATTGCAAATGGAAAGGTAGTATTCGACGTATGTCTGAGCATTTGAAGAGCAGTCATTTCGAAGACACAATACTGGATAACGAAACTTTGAGAACCTTCAATTTGAGGGATGATTCTTGGGTTATGGTAGCGTATGGTGAAACTTTTCAGTGTTACTGTTGGGTAGGAGAATATTCAGTAGAATGGATTGCGAAGTATATTGGACCTCAAGAAAGATCTACTAATTTTTCCTGTGAAGTTAGATTAAGTGAGAAATTTAGTAAACATATTTTGAAAATGTCAAATAAGTGCCATGGATGGAATAATGTTTCTTTGGAAAAATGTATAGAATTATCGATAGACGATATAGTAGATAAGTATTTAGGTAAAACGCAGCATACTCGTACTTTTAAATTCAAAATTTTGAAAAATATATAGACAGGTTTAACAATGTCAAAGAAAAAGAGCTTTTGGCAAAAATAACCATAGTCCAAATATTGTAAATGTGAGTTACATTCAGCAACATCTTTTTAAGATGCCAAACCAAACAGTTTAGTAAAATTGCTCGTAAAATTGCATATCCCAAAAAGTATCTTACTCATTTTTAAAGTTTGAGCGAAAATTGAGAATAGCGACTAGCGTCAAAGATAAATATATTTCCTCGATAGCGACTAGCGTCAAAAATAAATATATTTCAGAATAAATTGAAACTCGAACCCAGGACCTCCCACTTCTGAAATTGTCTTTATTTCACATTTTTCAATGTCTAAAATGTGTCATTATAGAAAACTGTGAAATAAAAGAATAACTATGAAATAAAAAAATCAAAATTTTCTATCTTTTTGAAGAACTAAAAGCAAGAAATATAAAAAAAATTGTTAATAACCCTAACTTCTTCTCCATATCCCTGTTACCCATAATCGGGTGTGGAATTTCCTTTTCTTCAGGTTAAGTTTCTATTGAAATAGTACCATTAGTGACATCTATTGTCACAATGTGATTTCAGACCATATTTTTCTACTTGCTAAGTTCATTGTTGTATTTAAAGTTGTAGTTTAAAAAGTTGTAAATATTAAATTGTATTATTGAGTAAATAAAATGTAAATATGGTGAATAAATTGAATAGTGAATACATTTTCATCAAAATGACATTTTTCTTTTTAAATTTATTTTAAATTTGTTTACCTGAAGATTGTGATGTTGCAAAATATATAATTCGTGACTAAACGGTGCTTTTTTAAATTTGTGAGCTTTAAAGCACTCACTCGTGCTTTAAAGCACTCACTCGTGCTTTAAAGGGCTCACTCATGAAAAAAACACTGTTTAGCCACTTGCTATACAGGGTGTTATTTTAAGTGGTACACTATTGCTATCTCGAGAACTATAAGAGCTACGAAGTCGGTTAAAATAGCAAACAATTTCTATTTTATAAGACTATTTTAATGAGCAAAATAAGAATTTTTTTAGACCAGTGGTTTTCAAAATACGGGGTGCTACTTTCTTATTTTGCTTATTCGATTCAGTATTTTTTTTTTCTGAATTCAAAAATATCCGTATATAATATTACAAAATATTTGAGAAAAACGTAAAATTAATAATGTATCATTTTTATTTAAATATGACTATACAAAGAATGCTATGGAAAAAACTTATAAATGAAATGAAGAAATAATTACAAAAACTTTTATAATTTTCTTTAAGTTGTGAATAACTATTATTTAAACAAGATAAAATATATACATAAAGTCACAAATAATTTATAAAAATTGTTCACACGTGAAAAGTTTGACATAAATAATATTAACAATTGTTTTATTGATTTATTTGTTTTTCCCAAAGCGCTCTTTGTATAGTCATATTTAAATAATAATGATACATTATTAATTTTGCATTTTTCTCAAATATTTTGTAATAGTAGAGTACTGAATCGAATAAGCAAAAAAAATATAAGTTGCCATTTAAAATAAGAAAGTAGCATCCTGTATTTTGAGAACCACTGGTCTAAAAAAAGTAGTCTTATTAAATAGAAATTGTTTGATAATTTAACCGACCTCGTAGCTCTCATAGTTCTCGAGATAGCAATAGTGTACCACTTAAAATGAACAGCCTGTATAAAATACTCTTATAATATTTGAACATGATCTTCAATTAAATTAAAATACAGAACTTTATAAAGGTAAGAAAAGGAAGATAGAAAGTTTTTTATTATTATCTCAAATTCAAAACTAAGCTTGTTTTTGCTTAAAGCTTTCAATTAGATATTGGTTTTTCTCGTATATATTCCTATAAAAACAATATTATTTTGGAGATTACACAATCAATCTAATTTTGATTAAAAATTGACATTACTGCTAACCTGTCAACAATTTATTGGTGATATATTATGTTCATTATTATTATTATTAAACTGTACAAATTTAAATGAACAATTTTGTATATAAATATATCTAAATATAGTCGTATATATTATAATATTATAAATAATTGGATATTGTATTAAAATATTATAATTTTTGCATTTGTGTTTCATATTTAAAATAAATTATAAATGATTACAACAATTAAAATAAAATGATAAATTGTATTAAACGAAATGTTATGTGGTATTTATTTATATTATATTGGAAACTGGACCAGAGACGAACTGGCATTTTATTTTTACTGGCCATTCTAGTGACATCGGCCATGTACAGGTGTCTCATTTTCGGTTTTTTTAAGGTATGTCGGGTAATATTAACGATAGATCAAACCGTTTGCACATTGCAGGGTCAACTTTTTGAGAAAAGTTTAATAGTCACCACAGGAATTTTCGATCTTCTTTTGTTTCTGTGCTATAGGCAAAAACTCGTTTTTTGCTCATTTTGAAAATGTGTCATATCTTATTTATTATGATAGTTTTTGCAAAAAATTTACCGTTTTTTAGATAGAATACAATGGCGTAATTAGATTTTTTGAAAAATTCTCGAGATATAACACAAACTTATGATTTTTTAAATGGAAACCTATATTGACAATAGTCTCGTCTTTTGCGTAATTTGCAAGCTTTTCAATAATATATAACAAGTCTACATTTTTTTGTTTTAAACATTAATAAAAGACGAATTATTAATTTATTCGGGTGAAAATATTGGAAATTATTAAGAAACAAATAAAAAAATCTCTTACATATCATCATTTGCATATTTCTAATAGTATTTGTTTCAGTTTGACTCATTTTTTCAATTTATTTACTTCAAAGGCATATTAAACCGTTTTTACCTTCCGTCACCTTTAGGTAAGGAAGGTATTGTCTTTGGTCAAAAAATTCGGTGGTGAGTTTTTGATGAATAAGCACGTTTTAGGGTCCCTAGAACACGATTTTACTATTTTTACGATGATGTCTGTATGTGTGTGTGTGTGTGTGTGTGTGTGTGTGTGTGTGTGTGTGTGTGTGTGTGTGTGTGTATGTGTGTCTGTGTGTGTGTGTGTGTGTAACAAAATTTTCGTCTACGATAACTTCCATACTACAATTCAAAGAATTATAATTCTTTCGTATTCCTCTTCGTTACATCCATGTGAAGAGCTGATTAGATTTTGGTTAGAATTGGTCAACCGGAAGTACCCTCATTTAAAGATTTTAACAGTTTTTCTTGAAAAAATGATGTTAAATGTCGTTTTTTCACATTTGATGTTATTATAAATATTAAAGAATATTTTATTCCCTACGTGATTTGAATGCATTTTATATTTCATATTAAATGGATATAGAGTTAAAAAATTATAAAGAAATTAAATATCATATATTAGCTAACTATGCTATAACTCTGGAAACAGCTGATGTATTAAGAAAATTCTGATTGAAAGGTGTCAGTGTCAAGTGCAGTTGACAGTATGTATGTGTTATAATTTTACTGGAAATATAGGATCTTTTGCTTTCTGTATGGAATTTGTATAAAATATATACAACTGCCTTAAGGTAATGTACAAGAAATATAATCTTTTGCAAGGAACTTTCTGTATGACATTTATACAAAATCCCTAGAACTGACGGAAGGTAATGTGCTGGCTACATCAGATTTTTTTCGGATTGTGTCAAAGCCAACTATAACGTAAATAAATAGTAATTTAACTAACCCAAAAATAATTAGTTAAGAATAATTTTGAGAACACAATTAATAGATATAGAATCAAAATAAACAAATATTAATCTGTAATAAATTTTTTCATTTGTTTCTTAATTATTTCCAATATTTTCACTCCAATAAATTAATAATTTGTCTTTTATCAATGTTTAAAACAAAATAATGTAGACTTGTTATATATCATTGAAAAGCTTATAAATTAAACAAAAAGACGAGACTATTTTCAACATAGGTTCCCATTTAAAAAATCATAAGTTTGTGTTATATCTCGAGAATTATTAAGTTTTAAAAAAATCTAATTACGCCATTTTATTTTATTTAAAAAACGGTAAAAGTTTTATAAAAACAATTTTTCTCTAATTATCATAATAAATAAGATATGATATATTTTCAAAATGGACGAAAGACGAGTTTTTGCCTGTAGCTCAGAAACAAAAGAAGATCGAAAATTCCTGTGGGGACTATTAACCTTTTCTGAAAAAGTTGATCCTGGAATGTGTAAACGGTTTTGTGATCTATCATTAATATTACCCGAGATACCTTAAAAAAACATCGAAAATGAGACATCTGTACATTAAAGTCACTAGGTACATTGTACATATATTTCAAGTAAAGCCCACAGTTTTGCTACTTTTGCTAATATTCAGGGTGTTTCAGGACTAGTGTAACAGCTTATTCCTGAGGTCATTTTGAGACAAAAATGTCATATGAACATAGGTCCTGTTCCTTCTAGTTACCAAAATACAAGAGGTTGAAGTTCTATAAATAACACGAAATTTTTTAATTTTTGTAATCAAGGTACTTTCGGAAAACAAGAGTTATATTGAAAAGTCATAACTTATTTGTATTAATTAATTTTATTTATTAATATTAACGAATACGATTTGGACAACAAAACATACGATGACACAATTATTAAATAGACAAATAAATAAATTCTAAACACAGAACAACATAACCAAACATGGAATAGATTACCACAATATGAAATAAGATAACAAATTTTAAAAAAATTACAGCAAGTGCTCAAAATGCGCGCCTTGAACTCGTATGCATGCTTGACATCTTCTATTAGTTCATGTAGTCTGTTTTCCAGAAAGTTTCTGTAACCATCAGCTGTTAATCGGTCAATTAAAACTTCAATTTCTAGTAGGTAATCTAGTATTGAAAATTCCTGGCCAGACATTTATGCTAAATCTTTGCTGTAAACGGGACTGAACAATCGCATGTGAATTGGGCTTCATCAGACCATAACACTTTGGAAATAAAGTCAGGATCATTTAAATTTTGACGGAGAAACCACCGACAAAATTCTAAACGAGGACCATAGTCTCCGGGTTGCAGTTGTTGATCCAGTTTCACGTAGACGCTGAAAAATGCGCGCAAATAGGCGATAGGAAGGTTGGCGTCTATTTGGATATATGTCTTGGTATTCTCTGAACGCTTAACGGGCATTACCATTACATAATCCATAAATAAAAATCATATCTGTATATTCAGCAGTACTATAACCATCCCTTATGAAACAAAAATACAATCAAAAGTAGAACAATTTTTAATTAAGACAATTAATGAATACATAAATTAATTAATACAAATAAGGTATGACTTTTCAATATAACTCTTGTTTTCCGAAAGTACCTTGATTACAAAAATTTAAAAAATTCGTGTTATTTATAGAACTTCAACCTCTTGTATTTTTGTAACTAGAAGGAATAGGACCTATGTTCATGACATTTTTGGCTCAAAATGACCTCAGGTATTAGCTGTTAAAGCTTGTTACACTAGTCCTGAAACACCCTGTATATTTTGTAATTAGAACCATTATATTTATGTAAATATTCAATATAAAAAATTGATTACAACAAAGAAAACTTGATTACAATAATGAAAATTTCTCTATTATTAAATATTTGTTTTTGTTTATTGCTGGTGACTTCCTCACAAATTTTATTCATTCTATTCAGTCCAATCTGTATCCATTGTTCCCTAATCCTACTTTTTATTTCTCTAATCCTCCCACTTTTTTATCTCCATCCCACATGTGCTATTTCTGAGATAAAAATAATACGACTTGATTGGGAATAAATTGACACTTGTCAGTGGATGGCCGAACAATAGAGTTTGTGGGGGTATAAGCAGTGAGCACTAGATTGCAAATACCAAGAGGACACACGTAACACAAAAGCCTCTTAAGGGAAGTTATTGGATTTATCAATTGCAGGGTGACTAATTCTAAATCTAATGAAATATTTATCGATACTTATTTATTTGGTGACAACCGATAAGAAGTGACTCACCAGGCGAGTATGTTTTGGGTATATATTCCAGATCTCTCTGGTTCATTGTGGAAATCCATTAGGATTTTACTTTGATTTTAATGGCAAAACGAGAAATGCTACTGAATTTTGGTTCTGCCATGAAAATTAAAGACCAGTATTAATTGATTTTAATCATTTTTGTTTGAAAATGCAGATTAATATCGAAAGTATGCGAGTGTGTGTTGAATTTTTACCTCTCGCCATATAATACCAAAGGTAAGAGAGGTAATGTTTTCGGTCCAACAATTCGATAGTGAGTTTTCGCTGAATAAATACGAATTAGAATCTCCACAACACGTTTTTACTATTTTTAAAATGATGTCTGTGTGTGACGAATTTTCCCTCCACGATAACTATTATAAAAAATCTGAAGTGGCCAACACCAAACCTCCCGCTATTTAATTTTTATTAACTTAAATATACATACTTACATATTTATTTATTGCGGAAACTGTATTAAAATCCATTCCATATTACTATAGTTCTATTTACTATTTTCATTTTAAAACGTTACTATTATTAATTTGAAATGATTAGTTCTTTGACAGTGACATTTATCTGTCAGTTACATATATTTGAATAACTGCGCAACCATGGAGTTTTGTTTGTGTAAAGCGCAGGCTCCGGGATTTAAATTATAGATAATTTTATAAATTTATCCATAAAATATAATAGAAAAAGTATTAATCCAAATCTGTAGAAAATTTAATAATCTTTAATTTTTATAATAACATTGTCGAACAAATAACATTTAAAAGATATTTTTCGAAGATAAACTATTTTGAGCTTCTAGTAAAGTGCCATTTTTGATTATCCGATTTACGCCAAAATCTAATGGGCTCCTTCCAGTACAGAAAAAGTTTGAAATAAAAGGTATCAAAATTTTCGGAATGATAATATTTGAGTTAGAGTGGAGGATCCACACACACATACACACAGACATCATTGTGAAAATGTTAAAATTGGATTCTAGGGACCTTAAAACGTGGTCATTTACCAAAATCTCGATATACGATTTTTAGCACGATCCCTATACCTCCCTTAGCAAGGGTAGCGGGAAGTAAAAACCTCCAAAAATTTATATTTTTCGTATTTAAGCTTTCTACAAAAAGTTGATTAGATTTTGGGCAACCGGAAGTGATACTTTACTTGAAGCCCATAACAGTTTTAATGAAAAACTATATTAAAATATAATCCAAAAGTTTTCAATTTTAATATTTAATATTTTTATATAAAGGGGAATAAAATGTTAGATTTTGGCTAAAATGAATATACCGGAAGTGACACTTTACATGAAGCCCGTAACAGTTATTAATAAAAAACTATATTAAAATATAATCCAAAACTTTTAAATTTCAGTATTTAAGACATTTATATCAACAGAAATAACAGATTAGATTTTAACAAAAATTTTCGTGAAAAATATATTATGATATATTCCAAAACTTTTCAAATTTGGTATTAAAGACTTTTGTATAAAAGGGAATAACATATTAGATTTTGAGTAAAATTGATTAACGGGAAGTGATACTTTACTTGAAGCTCTGAACAGAATTTCGTGAAAAATATATTGTGATATATTCCAAAACTTTTCAAATTTGATATTTAAGACTTTTATATGACTGAAAATAACATATTAGATTTTGGATGAAATTAATAAATCGGAAGTGTTACTTGTAGCTCTGAACTGATTATCGTGAAAAATATATTATATTTTATTATACGTGTAGCGGGATCAGCCACTACAAGTTGCAAAAATAATTATTTATTAAATTGTATAACAAAAATAATAAAATGCACAAGGAAATTTTTGATGTTTATTTTACCAAAACATAACATACCTATAATGGTTATTGATACAAACATTCGATACCAAGTAATCTTAAACATAAAACTAACAATGGTTTGACACCATTCAAGTGTCTAACTTATAATGTCATTCTTAATTGTCAACGTCAATTTTTACAATGACGTATGTCACCACATATGTATATATTTTAAACATGGTATTGGCGAGAGGTCGTATGCTGGCCACATCAGACTCTTTTTAAAAGTTAATAGTTCTAGTACAGAAACAATTTTAATTTTCGCTTCATATTTTAGTACAGAGGTAACCATTCATCTTAAAACCAAATGCCGGTAGAACTAATATCACATCATTTGGCTTGCAGTTTTTATTTTTTTATTTTAGTCTATAGGGCGCGAGCAGACACGTGACTCGAGGGACCTTGACGTGCTTAGAATCAGCTGATTTGTGTGCGCATGTCATTTTGACAAGAACAATGTCACGTTGACAAGACCAATGTTTTGATTTATTTTGATTTTTAATTGGTAAAATGTTATTATTTTTAATTTCATGTGTTTTACTCCTTAAAAATTATGAAATATTAACATTTTAGCAATTTATAATCAAAATAAGCCAAAACATTAGTCTTGTCAAATTGACAATGTTCTTGTCAAAATGATATGCGCACACAAATCAGTTGATCCCAAGCAAGGCAAGGTCGCCCGAGTCACGTGTCTGCTCCCGCCCTATATAAAGTAGCCGAAAGGATTTTATAGAAATTTATATGCATATTTTTATTTTAAATTTATGCTCTTCTCTGGGTCAAAAACGTATCAATATTATATTATTGTAGTTTGATTGATTGATTGTTGTAATCAATTGAAATTTGTTTGTTGTCATCAATCATTTTTTGTGTATATTCATTCTGAATATTCTGGAATCTTGAATAAAACACTTTCACTTGTATCAGTAAATAAACAAGTTGTATTTGTATAAAAAGGCAGCAATAGATAAAGTTTGACAAAAAGACATCCACACTTGACGTTTCAACAATAGCTTCTATTGTATAGTATTTGGTCTCTATATTGTTAGTGTTTGAGGCCTTTTCGTGCGATGCAAATCAATTTGCTCCCGTCGTGGACTACTGTGTGATGTTTTTAGGGTTTATCTACGCTCGTGGGGATTACCTTGTGTAAGAGCGAGCTATCGCCGAATCGGATAAACTAACAAAGACCACGATTGTCACTATGTGTGATTGCGTAGACCTCGCAATGGTAAATGAAAGAGACATGTTCGTTTATGAATTTGTAATATATGTAAATAGAATTGCTGCTGTACAGTGCTCTATAAGCTTTTGAATAATTTGACACAGAGGAAAAATAGTCTTGTTTTAGTTCAATTTACAGACATACAGTGTAGTAGAGGATTGTCTGCGAAATAGAGATATAGTAGAATTAGTTATTTTGTAGACAATGATTCTGTTTCAATATTTGAAATATTTTATAATGCAATAAAGCAAATAACTTCATATAATTTTGTCATTGTAGATGTACAGTGATACAATTATCAAATTATAATTTAATGTTTTACGATTTTACTTGCGAGTTGAATTTAACTATTCATTTTAACACAAATTTGGAATATAATAAATGTATCGTAGGATAGTGAACTATCACATATCATATCATAAACACAAAATAAAACACACTCACCTTTTTTACCTCCCGTCATGCCGTAGGTAAGAGAGGTAATGTAATCGTGCCAAAAATTCGACGGTGAGTTTTCAGTAAATAAACACGAATTAGAGTCCCCACAACACTTTTTTACTATTTTTACGATGATGTCTGTGTGTGTGCGTGCGTGCGTGTGCGTGTGTGTGTGTGTTTGTGCGTGCGTGCGTGTGCTTGTGCGCATAGGCGTGCGTACGGTGGGTGCCATGGGTGCCAGGGCACCCCCTAATATATAAATACGAGGGCTGTTCTCTTTCCACTGAGCCTATCTAGCAGGCTATGATATTTTGAATCAAATTTTGTTTGACATTTTAAAAGTTGTTAACAAGGTTAATTAGTGATGGTTCTTCAATATAATTGAATGTTGTTTAAATACATAATTTTTAAGTAATCCTTTCCTCAAGAATTATTGAATTGAGCAAAAAGCATTATTGAGCTGTGATTTTTTACAATTTCAAGCGTGGATTAAACCATCAAGAATATTTTGAGGAAATCCATCAAGTGTTTTGCGACAAGCCGTGTTCCTTAGGTACCGTAAAACGGTGGTACAACGAATTTCAGCGTGGCCGACTTTCCTTAAATGACAGTTTTCGAGCTCCTAAGCTAAAAACGGCAGTTACCGAAAAGAATGAGAATGAGTCGGCTCTAATGGATCATTCATCGTATAGTCCAGACCTGGCACCTAATGATTTCTTTTTATTTTCACGTATAAAGGATAAGTTACAGGGTTTACATTTTACATCGGCCGAAGAAGCTGTTGCTTCATTTAAAAATTAAATAAAAAAACAAACGCGGGAAGATTGGAGAAAATGCTTTGGAGATTGGTTTTCACGGGTGCAAAAATAAATGTGTTTTGCAAGTAAATTGTATATTACTTTACTAGGCTCAGCGGAAAGAGAACAGCCCTCGTAATATTGAAAATTTTAAGTTTTTATATTATTATTTTGTTCATGTTGCTACAATACATATATTTTATTTATTATTTTTTCTCTAAAATAAATGACTCCATTTACAATTATTAATTTATTTATAATAATTATACATATTCATTTTGGCACCCACAAAAGTAAAGTTCTGCGCACGCCTATGCTTGTGCGTGTGCGTGTGCGTGAGCGTGTGCGTGTGCGAGTGCGTGTGCGTGTGTGTTTGTGTGTGTGTGTGTGTGACGATTTTTTTCGTCCACGATAACTCTTATAACAAACTTCCAAATATATCTATTCTCCGTTTTTAAGCTTCTTGCATTCATATAACGAGTTGATTAGATTTTGGGTAAAATTGGTTAAATGGAAGTGATACTTTACTTGAAGCCCATAACAGTTTTTAATGAAAAACTATATTAAAATATAATCCAAAACTTTTCAATTATGGGAAACAACATAAAATTAATCAACCAGATGTGATACTTTACTTGAAGCTCTGAACAGATTCTCGTGAAAAATATATTATGATATACTCCAAAACTTGTCAAATTTAGTATTTACGATTTTTATATAAAGGGGAACAACATATTAGGTTTTGGATACAATTGATAAACCGGAAGTGATACTTTATTTGAAGCTCTGAACCGATTTTCGTGAAAACTATATAGATACAATCGAAAACTTTTCAAATTTAGTATTTAAAACTTTTATATTAATAAGAATGATATGTTAGATTTTTTCTAAAATTGATAAATCAGAAGTGATACTTTACTTGAAGCTCTGAACAGATTTTTGTGAAAAATATATTATGATATATTCCATAACTTGTCAAATTTAGTATTTAAGACTTTTATATAACGGGAAGCAACATATTAGATTTTGACTAAAACTGATAATCCGGAAGTGATATTTTATTTGAAGCTCTGAACAGATTTTCGTGAAAAATAAATGGATATAATCCAAAACTTTTCAAATTTGGTATTTAAGACTTTTATATTAATGAGAACGACATATTAGATGTTTTCTAAAATTGGTAACCCGGAAGTACTACTTTACAGGAAGCTATAAACAGATTTTCTTGAAAAAATATATTAAAACATGATTTAAAACTTCTCAAATTTGGTATTTAAAACTCGTGTATTATTTGAAACAGCATTATATTTTGACTATACCTATATGATAAACCGAAAGTGGTACTTAATTTGGAGCTCTTAACAGATTTTCGAGGAAAAACAATAATATAAAATCCAAAATTTGGTATTACAGACTTTTCTATTTATTGGAACAACAAATTAGATTTTGTTTACGAACGATCAACCGGAAGTGATAGTTTACTTAAAGTTCATTGCTATTTCAAACATGAAATTGACGGGAGGTCATGTGTTGGCCACACCAGACTTTTTTCTCTAGAACTAGACTGATGGTAATTAGCCCTGATTGAATAAGTTTTTGCGGCTAATTGTTGCACTTGAACCGCATTTATCATTGAAATGAAAGATCTGCATGAACGTATATTACGCGAGGCAAAAAGCCCCGTAAATGCATCGGCCATCCCCTTTGGTGTCGCGCGGTTTTTGCACGGTACTGCATGCGGTCTCTTTGGAAAACATCTGTGGTGCAATCATCTCCGATAACGGAGAATAAATATCCACAAGAGCGAAAAATGTGAGATTTTATATATGTTTTTATCGCATAATATTTAAATGAGTATAAACAAAAAAATGATTGATGACAACAAACGATTTTTAATTGATTACAACAATCAACAATTTACATATGACAAAAATGTTTACATAAGGTTTGACATATTTTGACAGATCCTTATGTTTTTCTAGTACGTTAAGAACTTTCTGGATCAGTACGCACTTGGATTGTTGTAATTTGTAATCAAAGATCGTGCGAATTAGCTGCTGTCTGCACTAGAAGAAATGGACATTGAAAAGATGTTTTATGTTTAGCAAAGCTATTATGGCAGACAAATGGTGTTATTACCCTTGCCAAAATGAAAATGGCGATGGAATAGCCGGGCAGTGAAGTGCGTGCATCAAGCTATTTGAATAAATTTAAATCCGGCGTCTGAAAGATGAAAGAGTGTAGATTCGGATTCTGATAATATCGTTAAAATCCCGGTGCGACTGTCAGTTTAATCCTGATCCCTTTATATTCATTTGAGCCCCCGGAATTTTGAATCACACGAATTCTTTTTCCTATTTACGGTTTCCGTCATAACGGAGGGGAGCGAGTGAGTGACTTGAGACGATTAGACATGCCTCAGACGGAGGCATCACTCCCTACTTGCGTTTCCGACACAGAATAAAATTAATAGAAAATCTCCGACTCCAACTGACAAGATACAAGATATACCAAATTCCTACATACCAATAATACTACTTTCACATCTTCTTCAACAATTTTATTTCGATTCACCTTTAATATTGTCATAAAATAAAATGATAATGATTTTTGATCGAATATAATTGTTTTATGGGCAAAGGAAAACTTTTGGAATTCAATCGGTAGTTAAAAACTAATTATGTCTCACTGAAGTATTATGAATTGTTTATTGCTAGGATACGTTGTATATAAACATATCTACAACAACCGGGGCATTATATGAGGGCATAATATGTAGTTTATTATGCCCTCATTATAATCTAGTCATCCTTTATGGACTTCAAATTAGAAATAATATGAACGGTATATAATGAAAATTAGTTTCTTTTTAATTATAATTCATTACAATAATATTAGGGATTGATTGCATCAATTAATACATTAATGGATTACAACAATTAATATAATAAGAAATTTAATAATAATACTTAAAATTGATTATCAAAAGGGGCTTAAAAATTAAAAAGCAATGTACTTTCACCACACATGTATATAGTAAGTACGTCGAATAGCAGACTGTAATGTTTCGCATTGATTTTTGACGGATGACGGATCACTAATTTTCTTGGGGATGATATTTATCCACGTTTGAATTCATTTTTGATACTTACCGTCACATGTGACACAACAAAAGCAGTGCAAACTCTCTAAAATCTAATAATATTCAGAAATAAGTGCATAAGAGATCTGTTTCTCTTCCTTAAAGTATTCAAAATAATTTCTTTACACCATTTCGATAAAATATCTTCCGAAACATCAAATTCACACATTCCATCGTCTCCAACGTTATAGAACGTTGATATTTTAAAAATAAATAAATGTTGATAATACAGTTAAACAACATGCTTAACAACTTAAAAAACTTAAGCATTATTGTAATCAAAATTATTATAAATGTAATTTATTTCACATATTCTAGTGAGATATAATATCTTGTATACGCCACGAGCGTTATTAGATGATAATGCCCATCGGACAACATCTATCCTCGTCGCAATCCTGGCATTATCATTATCGTAACGCCCTTGATACATAAAATACTATTATTTTCGGCCTCTATCAGTTTCGGCACCACGTGCGCGTTCATCAGGAGTTACAAAATTATTGTAAAACTAAAAAAGGATTACCCGTAAAATGATGATCTGACGTGAACATTATTATTCAATTTTATTAGTCTTAATTTAGAGAATATAATATGCCTCCATATAAAATATCCCTTCTGTTTATTAAAAAAATCTTGATTACAATAAAAAAAATCTGATGTGGCCAGCACATAACCTCTCGCCAGATATTTTACCTGGTTATACGCATAAAACAAAAAATATTATTAAATACAAATACATATATTCATGTCTCACTACAAAATACTTCTCACATATATTTGCAAAATCTATGGGATATTTTAATATAAATTATGTACAATACATACATTTTCTTTATATTCAATATCCTAAAATTTTCTTATTCTACTTTCCTTTTCTTTTTCTTTATATGCGTCATTTTTTCGCAAATTCCTTTTATATTCTTTTTTACGTATATTCTTTTGCGTTCTTGACTTTTTTTTATTTTCATAATCTTCATAATGATGTACAAATATTTTTGACAGTGGCATACAAATATTTTTGACAGTGACATTTATGTGTCAATTACAAATATTTGAATTTCTTGCCTTGAAGTAGTATGATCTGAGAATTATTCATCAAATTATTTTATATGTATTTCTTTATCTCTAAATCTATAGAAGATATAATAATGAATTTTTAGATTTTGTGTTCATAATGAAGCAATTGCGTATCGTAATGACCTTCATTTCGATTCGCAATTTTTTGTTTTAGACGGTTGGTACTAGCTGACGTTTCTTTAACCCATTTTTACCTAATTTATTTTTAGTTAATTGACAATTCATTTTAATAATATAATGTCGAAATTATTATTATTTTTTTACCTTTCGTCACCTTTAGGTAAGGAAGGTATTGTCTTTGGTCAAAAAATTCGGTGTTTTTGATGAATAAGCACGTTTAGGGTCCCTAGAATACGATTTTACTATTTTTACGATGATGTGTGTGTGTGTGTGTGCGTGTGTGTGTGTATGTGTGTGTGCGTGTGTGTGTGTATGTGTGTGTGTGTGTGTGTGTGTGTGTGTGTGTGTGTGTGTGTGTGTGTGTGTGTATGTGTAACAAAATTTTCGTCTACGATAACTCTAATACTACAATTCCAAATATTATAATTCTTTCGTATTCCTCTTCGTTGCATCCATATGAAGAGCTGATTAGATTTTGGTAATAATTGGTCAACCGGAAGTACCCTCATTTGAAGATTTTAATAGTTTTTCTTGAAAAAACGATGTTAAATATCATTTTTTCAAATTTAATGTTATTATAAATATTAAAGAACATTGTATTCTCTATACGATTTGACTGCATTTTATACTTCATATTAAATGGATATAAAATTATAAAATCATAAAGAAATTAAATTTCATAAATTAGCCAGCTATGCTAGAAACAGCTAGCTACTATATTAAGAAAATTTTGATTGAAAGATGTCAGTGTCAAGTGCAATTGTCATATTCGAAATATATTTGTGTTTTACTCGAAATATAGGATATTTTTGCTCGAAACTTTCTGTGAAGAATTTGTATAAAATACATACAACTGTCGAAAGGTAATGTACATACAAGAAATTTAGAATCATTTGCAAGGAACTTTCTGTATGGATTTTATAGAAAATACATACGCATTTACGAAAATTCTACCGGTAGATAGGTACTGCATCTACCGACTGGGTTCGAAAACACGAGTGGTAAAAAGTTACCGTGTTCGAAAATTGTTCAATATCTACCAGATCTATCTACCGGATTCATGAAGAATCTAATCTCAAAAAAAGGTAGTGATGCAAAGAGAAGCGCGCGCGTTACAAGTGGAAATGTGTTCAAAGTAGGACTCTGCTCAGTTTGTTAATTGCGTCAAATTTCTAACCTGTTTTAATTTTTCAATTTTTTTCATGGGTTATGGATCTACCCCTGTTTACCACTTGCGTTCTTAAAATATCGATTCCGGTAGATATAACCTGATAAAAAAGCTGTTTACCTGTAACAGTTCACCGGTAGAATTTTCGTAAATACCTCATATAACTGACGGAAGGTAATGTGCTGGCCACATCAGATTTTTTTATTTAGGGAAGATTATTTACATGAAAATGTACAAATGCTTACAAATATAATCACTAATTGAGTAAGTAAATGTTATTGTAGAAGGCGCAAAATGCAGAAAATAGTATAAAGAACTCATTTTATAAGACTCTTTCGCACTTGTCAATTAGAAAACTCGCTGATGCTCGTTTTCTAAATTTTGACGCGTGCGAAAAAAACATGTCTTATAAAACACGTTCTTTAATATACTATTATATTTATCGAATAAAGAATTTAACGTTCTTTAATATAAGTAAGTACGTAGTTAAAAATGTCTTAAGTCTTATAGTATTTGAGAAATCGTGGATCCAACATCCACACATCCACACACACACACGGACATCATCGTAAAAATGTTATAATCGGATTCTAGGGACCTTAAAACGTGCTTATTCACTAAAATCTGGATATGCGATTTTTAGCATGAATTTAATATCTCTTAGCGAGAGGTAAAAAGTTGATTACAACAATGAAAATACTTAAATTGGTCTTAATAGATTGACCAATAAATTATCAAATTTATGTGCTGTAAGTCGATATCATTAAATTCATATGACATCTCTATATGGCTATAATTAATCCTCCTCCTAAATATTTTAGGTCTTCTTACCACAACAACGTCGTTTTCATCACTAGAGTCGCTTGACCCCATTGCTTCCAAGTATTTATCTATAATTATTATTATTTCTTATATTCAAAATTAATAATAATAATATAAATTAAGGTAAAACACAAATTCACTTTCAATTCCGAACCTTACAAGACAACTTGTTAGTTACGGACACTTTTTCAATTGTAATTATATATTTTTTACACTATTAAAACTGTATGTACAAAATATGATAATACAATGTAAAATGTGTAAATGTATATAACAATTGCTGTACCGGGGCATTAATAGCCAACGGCTGAAATACTTCTAATTTTCAGTAATAAAAAAAAAAAAAAAAAAAAAACTGTATGTACACACTTGTATTACAAGACTTGTATTTTTTGAGAAACAGGGCCTGCCTTTATTTATGAATATGGTTTTATGAAAATTGAAATTTAATTTTGTTTGGTGAATAATAGATGTTTGTAACGGGCTGTTTAATATTTTGGGGGATTATTTTTCATAAACCTCGTTACAAAAATGAGGAGATGAAAATGCTCGGTTGACTGGCCTCTAAAAATGCTCATCGTTTGCAATGAATGCATTTTAATAATTCATGGTTTGCTGGTTTAAAATCTGTTATTGATCCACTAACAGAACGGCGGAATATTTAGGGTAGAACATAGCAAAGCTCATATTGTATTGCGGTGTCAAATTGATGGATAATAATCTCCAGCGTATTGATATCACATCAAAAACTTTTCATTTCATTATGTTGCCGAAAATTAAATTATCTTTTAACATTACCCAGTGTAATAACATCAAAGCTGGCCCAGAGAGGATACAGAACATACATACACTGCAAAAATCTATCAGCATTCAATCAAATTTTTGCAGCCGGATAAATTTAATAATAAAACCAGCAGCTGGAAACTATATTAATATGCTATGTACTAACTCAAAAAGCACAATAGTTATTAAAACACGAAATTACAAACGGTTATTTCATCAACAACAAAAAACAATTTCATTTTGTTATACCAACTTTTTAACAAAGATATTTTGATCACAACAATTACTTTTATTTTTTGATTATAACAGTGATGAATTTATATTTTTTAGTACCTACTCGATTTTAAAGTTTGATATCTCAGTATAACGTTTTTGGAATGACAATGTGTATTTAATATTAGGCCAAAACTCGGATTGGTCATTTCTTAATATTATTATACCCACAAATGGGTCTAGTGTCGGATTTAACTATAGGCTAAGTGGGCTAAAGCCTAGGGCGGCAAAATTTAAAGGGTGGCAAATATCAGCTATTTTTTAAACGACAACTAATTATTCGATTTGAATTTCACCTAAACGTCACTCAGTCACCTTGGAACGGCTATTGCCCTATGTACACTAATAAATATTATTTGTTTATAAATAAAGTGTTTTCATAAATTGAATAATTCTACTTCTTATTCAAATTTAATTCTATCACACAGTTTCGCGTTTTTTTTTTAAATTATTACATTTCAGTTTTTTAGTACATGCCGCCCTAAATTTGAGCATATCATATTAAATTAATTAATAATTTTTTGTAAGTTGTATTCTTTATTGTCTAATAAATATCTCATTTAATATTCAATATAGCAACCCTAAGGAACAATCCTAGCACGTTGCCATATCCGGCTAACCCGTAGGACACTTACAAATCAACCCTAAATTTAAGCGTGTCACATTTAATTAAAAAATAATTTTTTGTAAGTTATAATATGTATTGTCCAATAAATTTCTCATTAAATACTCAATATAGCAACCCTAAGGAACAATCCTAGCAAGTTGCCGTATCCGGCTAACCCGTAGGACACTTACAAATCAACCCAAAATTTGAGCGTGTCACATTTAATTAATTAATTTTTTTTTGTAAGTTATAATATTTATTGTCTAATAAATTTCTGAATAAATACTCAATATAGCAACCCGTAGGACACTTACAAATCAACCATAAATTCGAGCGTGTCACATTAAATTAATTAATAATTTTTTGTAAGTTGTATTCTTTATTGTCTAATAAATTTCTGATTAAATACTCAATATAGCAACCCTAAGAAACAATCCTAGCAAGTTGCCGTATCCGGCTAACCCGTAGGACACTTATAAATCAACCCTAAATTTGAGCGTGTCACATTAAATTAATAATAATTTTTTGTAAGTTGTATTCTTTATTGTGTAATGAATATCTCAACAAATACTCAATATAGCATTCACAAGGAACGATCCTAGCACGTTGCTGTATCCGGCTAACCCGTAGGACACTTTTAAATCAACCCTAAATTTGAACGTGGCACATTAAATTAATTAATAATTTTTTGTAAGTTGTATTCTTTATTGTCTAATAAATTTCTTATTAAATACTCAATATAGCAACCCTAAGGAACAATCCTAGCACGTTGCCGTATCCGTCTACACCGTAGGACATTTATAAATCAACCCTAAATTTGAGCGTGTTAAATTAATTAATAATTTTTTGTAAGTTTTATTCTTTATTGACTAATAAATATCTCATTAAATACTCAATATAGCAACCCCAAATTAAAAACAAAGATATCAAAAGGCAGCCAAGGTCTGCTTTAAGGATCTAAAAATTGCGCCCCCAAATTGTGTTTTCTTAAGTGATCAAATTTTCGAGCAATATACCTCGTTTTCGCAGTGGTAAGATCTTGTCCGCTGAAGGCGTTGTTATTTGCACACGACTCCAATAAAGGGGTAATTCGCCCCTTTGCATTTAATGCATACTGAATAATAATGAAAACGGAACGCTCCCGGATTATATTAGATATTACGCCTTCTCCAGATCTGTTACGGATAATCCGCCGTCTTTAACACGGTCAGGAAGGACGGAAGATTCGCTAGAAAGAATGTCACAATTAGTAGACGAAGCCCTTTGTGGAGAAGAGTACAATACGTGGCATATGAGTGACACGCAGACGTTAGAAGGGTTCGTCACTGTTATTAGAATTAGGACAACGAATGGGGATCCATTGAGCATTGTTCTTTTTAATTCACTGTGGGATAAAATGAAAAATGTGACACCCCTTACGAATTGATTAGAGAAGTAATACGAAGTAGGAAGTACAATTACTACAGGAACATTACTAAATTTATGAAAATATTTTATATCAATCGAAAAAATCTGGTGTGGCCAACACAATACGTTCCACCATGTACCGCTCGAATCACACCCATGGGGTCTCGTAGCCGCGTGGCTGAGTGTCAGGTCGCGAATCTGGGGAACCGGGTTTAATCCCGACCAACGCCAAATATTTCCAATTTTAAATGGCACAAAATTGACCCATGTGGGGCACTCTCCACGCCAGCAATGAGTGCCCGTGAGGTGACGCCTGGTAAGCGCCCACACGGTGCAAATATTTCATCAATACCGATATCTGTGTACAAATCAGACTGGCACACCCAGCAATGGGTAATACGCCATGATGATATATTTATTTATTTACTTATTTTTGGATTAGCGAATTTTACTCTAATTTTGGCAGTTTATTTCTTAAAATATAGTCTAATCTAATCAGTAACTACATTTTTGAAAATAAAATGAAGATTAAATTTTAAATACCTGGATAAAATAGAATTCACTAATCCAAAAATGAGAATTAGTTTAAACTTTTTGGTGAATCGTTAATTTTTATTAATCTAAATACATACCTACATATTTACATATGCTGGAAACTGTATTGATTTCCTTTCCTGTTGTTCTATTTACATTTTTCTTTTTAAAACGTTACTATTATTAATTTGAAATGATTAGTTCTTTAACAGTGACATTTATCTGTCAGTTACATACATTTGAATAACTGCCAAGGAGTATTGTTTGTTTAAAGCGTAGGCTCCGGGATTTAAATTATAGATAATTTTATAAATTTATCCGTATAATATGTAGAAAAAGTATTAATGTAAATCTGTAGAAAATTTAATAATCTTTAATTTTTATGATAACATAAATCTCGAAAAAATAACATTTAAAAGTATTTTTCGAAGAAAAACTATTTTGAGCATCTAGTAAAGTGCCATTTCCGGTTATCCGATTTGTACCAAAATCTAATGGGCTCTTGCCATTACAGAAAAAGTTCGAAATACAAGGTTTCAAAATTTTCTGAATACATACACACAGACATCATCGGGAAAATGTTAAAATTGGATTCTAGAGACCTTAAAACGTACTCATTTAGCAAAATCTCGATATGCGATTTTTAGCACGATCCCTATACCTCCCTTACCAAGGGTAGCGGGAGGTAATAAAAAAGTCTCCGTACGACACTAGTTTCAATAGCTGGTTCATGCTGAACAACTGAATAAGGGTGTTTGTTGAGCAGTTAACTGGCACTGTTTTATCAGAAGTAATATCACAAGACCTCCTAATTTTATCGATAAATTTTTATCTTGCACGAATTTTTTTGCTTTAGCAACAAACACGAAAGCAAACTGCATGGTAAATCCCAACTCCGAAGAAGGAGGGGTTT
Source organism: Harpalus rubripes (assembly GCA_963082715.1). Lineage (NCBI taxonomy): Eukaryota > Metazoa > Arthropoda > Insecta > Coleoptera > Carabidae > Harpalus > Harpalus rubripes. The sequence continues at coordinate 48,335,239 of OY720456.1, read as the reverse complement.
TACCTAATATAAGTTTGCTTGAGTGATTTTGCTTAAAAGCAAAAAGAATGAGTGCTTAAAAATAAAAGTTTATCTGAGAAAATCAGAGAGGTCGTGTGGTATTTGGTGAGATATTCCAGACATCGCAAAACGAAACAATTAAATTTTAAACAATAACAACTGCTTATTTACTTGGTAGCGGAAATTTATCGAGGTAACGGAGTTTTATCAGTATAATACTGTTCCCATTGGTCGAATTTTCAAGTGTTTGCATCATTATTGGATAAAAACTAGTCGTTTGAATTTATCAAAATTAAACAATATTTACCGCGTTGCTATGGTTTGTGTGTTGATTGTTGATTGCTACATTTTTCTAGGTTTTTTATAAATATTTCATTATTTCAAGCAACTATCTGCACAAAGGCGCCAGGCCACGAGAGGCGCCATTTCAAGACGGTGTATAAAAAATCTGATGTAGCCAGCACATTACCTTCCATATATTTTATACAAATTCCATGCAGAAAGTTTCTTGATGCACAAGATTCCATATTTCAAGTACATTACCTTCTGTCAATTCTATGTATTTTGTACAAATTCCATACAGAAAGTTTCATATATCTAAGAGATTCTATATTTACAGTAAAATTATAACACAGACATGCCAATTGCACTTGACACTGACATCTGTCAATCAGCATTTTATTAATATAGTAGCGGTTTCCATGGTCGTAGCATAGCCATAGCTAGCTGCTTTATGAAATTTATTTCTTTATAATTTTTTGTGCAACCGTACGCGAAATAAGCATTTCACAGCCGCAATACAGGCCGCGAAATTAAATTTCGCGACCGTTGTCATGGTAGCGGCCGCGAAATTAGATAAACAATCACTTTGACACTTGACAATTGCATGGTTTTGTTTATCAAATGTTAATTCCATAGCCACCTTGAAAGCTAACTATCTATTTACAATGAAACTGATTAAAATTAATAAAATTTGTTATTACATATTTTTTACGGTTGCGCAAAAAATATTGTGTACACCTTGTCCGCGAAATCCTTTAGCGCCCTCGAGATTGTCTTGCCTCGGCCGCAAGCGGCCTCGGCGATAATTTTTCTCTCAGTACGCTAAAGAATGATTTCGCGGCCTTGATATACAAATAACTATTTTAATATTTACACCTTGTCCGCGAAATCCTTTAGCGCCCTCGAGATTGTCTTGCCTCGGCCCCAAGCGGCGTCGGCGATAATTTTTCTCTCAGTACGCTAAAGAATGATTTCGCGGCCTTGATATACAAATAACTATTTTGTGCAACCGGACGCGAAATAACCATTTCGCAGCCGCAATACGGCCGCGAAATTCAATTTCGCGACCGTTGTCATGGTAGCGGCCGCGAAATTAGGTAAACAACCACTTTGACACTTGAGAATTGCATGGTTTTGTTTATCAAATATTAATTCCATAGCCACCTTGAAAGCTAACTTTCTATTTACATTGAAACTGTTTAAAATTAATAAAATTTGTAATTACATATTTTTTACGGTTGCACAAAAAATATTGTGTACACATTGTCCGCGAAATTCTTTAGCGCCCTCGAGATTGTCTTGCCTCGGCCGCAAGCGGCCTTGGCGACAATTTTTCTCTCGGTACGCTAAAGAGTGATTTCGCGGCCTTGATATACAAATAACTATTTTAACTCTATATCCATTGAATATGAAGTATAAAATGTAATCAAATCGTAACAGTGTTTTTTCAAGAAAAACTGTTAAAATCTTAAAATGAGGGTACTTCCGGTTGACCAATTATAACCAAAATCTAATCATCTCTTCACATGGATGTAAAGAAAAGGCATACGAAAGAATTATATGTTTTTGAATAGTAGTATTTGAGTTATCGGATCCGAAAAAATCGTCACACACACACACACACACACACACACACACACACACACACACACACACACATATATACATATACAGACATCATCGTAAAAATAGTAAAATCTTATTCCAGGGACTCAAAACGTGCTTAATCATCAAAAACTCACCACCGTTGTTTTTAAAAGAGAATACCTTCCTTACCTAAAGGTAACGGAAGGTAAAAATAATAGTAATTTTTTGCAAACTGAGTTTATTTGTAAAGGATTATTAACCTACCAAACCAATATTTTTCTAACATTGTTGTATTGAAATAATAATAAATTATGAAGGTGTTGATTACAACAAGGAATATTTTGATTATAGCTCAAGAATATTGATTACAAATTACAAGAATGAATCCAACAATGAATTTAGTAGAAAATAGTAAAATAAATATCCTGCTAAACGGATAATTTTCTGGCATTGTTATGTTGCAAGCTATAACTGTAAAATTGTTGATTACAAAAAACGATATGACGCTCAAAAACCAATACTTTATACCTAATTTGCAAGATAAAGTATAGAGACAGAGCCGACCTAAAATTAACAAATTTTAACAAAAATAACCAACAATCATTACCGGAATCTGTGAATAAAAGTTAGTTGGCATACCCAGAAATGAGTCACAAGCCGTGATGATATATATTATTAATAATAATTTCCCGTTCTGGGTATGAATTTCCAGTATTTCCTTAATCGTTAAGCATTAGAGGTTCCCTGTGTAACATTATCTGGTATCTCGTGCATTTGCAGCTAATTTCACTTTCATCCATTAGCTCGCTTCATCCTCTGCCTCTATCTCTGGCTACGCATCAACAAATTCAATAAAACACATTATCTGTGCACTATGTGTCATGTGTCCGCTCGCATATCATTTTGTTTAATTACGTGCCTGATATGTGTCAGAGATAACGTTGCCTGTGCCTGCACACCCCATCTAAGGGAAAAACTATTTCATCTCTCGTATAAAATAATTCACTTTTGTTCCACCATGGCGCTGTGTGCCTGCCATCAATCAGACGAAATGTGTGAGGATTACAGACGTATGTATTGAATTCTGCTTTGCTGAGCGTGTAACTTCTGTCTGTTCACTTACGATGGATTATGAAATTTACGATTTATTCAATGAACTCGCCGAAATGCCATACATCAACACAAAGGGATTTGTTACTTTAGCCAATGAGAAAGAATGGAAATATTGCCTTATTTTTTACAAAAGATTTTCATCAAAACCAAATAAATCGTCTTTTTGAAAGGAGTAACCCTTTTGAACTTTCACGATTATTAAATTATTTTGTTTGGTAACTTTCACGAAGTCAAATTGCTAACATTATTTTCTTGTTAACATTTGAACCCAACAACTCTTCAAAATTAGATCAACCAATTTTAATCAGACGTGGGATAATGGGCCCGTCCAAGTAATCGGCTTATAAATAAATGAAAACGAAATAAAAATTGCTATATATTTTGTATTTGTATACCTATAATAATGCAGTTAAAGTTTTTACGTTAATTGGTATCCATGTTGTGACGTCAGCGTCGTTACAGTCGCCCAGTTTCCCTGTGAAAATGTCACTATAGAGTGGAGTATGCATATATGGCTCATAAATTCATAATTGGCTTTACACATACTGTAAGATGCACAAATTTAAAATATCCGATCAATTTTTTATTAAGATCAAAAGAAAATTTACTTATTAACTAAATTTATACTATAATTTTTTTTTTTATTATTGTAATCTCAATGTTTATCATAGTTGTAATCATTTAGTAAATAGTAATGTAAATGTTGGATTACTTTTTGTTATGAACTATGATTTGATTATTGTAATCAATACAGTCATTGTTGTATTTAATTATAAATAGAAAATAGTTTAAATACTATTTTAATTATAATAATGGCACTTGGTGAGTATGATAACCTTCAATATTATATTAAAGAAAGTATTAAAGTCACATTAATTAAAGCGAATAATTAACCTGATTTTACTTAAATTAACATTTAAAATTAAACAAATATATTTTGAAATAATATAATAACTATCTGGCTTACTTTATTACCATTTGCTCTAAAGATTTTTGATCACAGTTTGTAGTGGATACATATTTTTATTCTTGCAACATTTATTGTATATTACCGTATTAATGGTAACGTATGTCGATTCTCTCTACTTAGGACAGAGTGATGGTAACTTTCGCGCCAAAACTTTAATAATTATTTTAGGCATTATTAAGCATAATTTCAAGAAAACAAAAAATACGGAATTTTTATTTTTTAATTCTTCCTAACATATAAAAAATTCAAAAATAGTTGTAGAAAATTTGGACATCAATTTATATATTAGTTTTACAAAAACTAATACAAAAGGAAGAAGAAAATATTTATTATAACTTATTTATTGGATTTCAGAAATATTTGATGTTCTTCTCGTATAATACGCAATACGCGCGTAACCAAATTGATTGTACAACGCTACGTACTTCATATGATGTGCTTTGTATTTGTAGCTAAGTGTTTTAAATAACAGAAATGTATAGGGTGCATTACTGGATTTAAACGTCGTGATTATATAATAGCTTTGGCGTCGTTGTTAACGTTTCTCTGTATATGCCTTAGATCTGACTTCTTAGAAATCCTATTGTTGATTTCAATAGACTCACTTTGTACATGTAAAAAGCAGCGTTTAGCTGAACGACGAAGAATCTACCACTTCAGAAGTTTCCAGAGTAGGACTCTGGAACTGAAATGTTTTACGAAATACTAAGCACGGCTTATTATTCATTGGTGTGTACTAGTAGGTAATGGTTAGGTTATGTCATGTTTCTGTTATAATTCAAGGATATTAATATATACACTGGATTGTTAACTTGTATGTTGTGCACCTAGTCACCTGTGAGGCAGGCAACTGGAAGGCAGCCATTTGCAGATAAGGCAAAATACGCGCCAAATTTAAAATTACATGTAGAAACAAATTATAAATAGGATGAATTAACATTTTTTAAAAATATTTATTGCGTATATTTTAAAAATTATAGTTATTATTTTAATAATATAATATACATTCAAATTCACAATAAAATAGGACTATGCATTTAAAAATAATATTTGCTAATTAAATAGATGCCCTTTGCATACGTGGTGGAAAATTTGGAAATACAGAAAGTTCTGAGTCTGGTTTTAATCATTTTATATATGTTCCAGGTTTTTTCAAATAATCAGTTTCAAGAAAATGGTCACTGCAAATTTTTGATGCTTTTGTAGGTGTGAATTCTTTTCTTTTTATGGCATCTATCCACAATTGTAATATACCACTATTATTTAACGGAAATCTGTAAAATATTTAAAACAATAGTATGAATAAATATGCATACTTTTATATGACTAATAACACTTACTTCAAAAATTGTCGAGGGATATCCTTGCTATGTCTACTTGTGCACCCAAAAGCACTTCAAGAAGACGGCATATTGCATTTTATTATACAAATATCACACTTAAAATATTTATTCACGAACGTTTGACGTCTTTCCTGCAAATGGCGCCATATCCCCACCACTTGCCCCACTTGTTAAACGTATGTCAGCTATCCAGTGTTTTATTGGAACATATTTGTTCTACATAGCGTTGTTATATTGAAATAACTATTATATTATATTGAAATAACTGTGAAGATGTTGATTTCACACAACAAAGAATATTTTCATTATAAGTCAACTCAAAAATATTGATTACAAGAATGAATCTATTATGTAAGTACTAGCATTTTGCAAAAAATCAAATGCTTATTATTTAAAATTCTGAAATCTAGTGAAATAAATATCCTGCCAAACGTATAATATTTTGGTACTGTTAAATATAACTGTAAAATTGTTGATTACAACAAACGATTATGATTATAATTCAATAATATTGATTACAATAATGAAACTAACAAAAGAAATTTCATCAATATTTTAAATCTGACATTTTTTTTATAATCTAAACTTTAAAGCATGTGTTAATTTGCAAATTATACTTACATTATGATGGGCGCTGAAATATAACTTTGCACATAGCACCTTTTACCCACGGAACGGCACTGCGTTTGTAGACGCCCTACCATGTCGATTCAAATTCTGAGATTATTATTAAGAATTCATTGGACATATCCCGTAGGCCTTTATACAGAAATGAGGTTACCTACACGAAAATGTCCTTATATAATACATATCCCTTCGTGATGTGTCACCCCGTATCATTCTAAACACCTTAATGGCGGTAACAGGATTTTAAGTGGGTGTCAGATCTTCTTAAAAGCCTACGTGTACTTGATTGATGAGCCTCCGTCATCTTACACAATGTTTAATTGATTCGCATGGAACAATGTGAGCCTACCATTTCCCGCGCTAACGCCGGCTTCGCGCTTTGCTATCGACTGTTTCCACCCGTATTAACTGATCATCGAGGCTATTGCGCTAGATTCGAAACAAACTGCTGATCATGCATTAGTTCATCAGATTACGCTAATGGAATTTTACAGTGATTTATAGAAAAAAAGGCACTATAATTGAGGATTGTTTGGAAACGTAATTCTTTATTTTCTGTACACAGTAATATCATGGGTATTTCAAAATAACGACGTATTTTGGTTTCAAGTTATCTTTATGGTGCTTTCTTTATAACAACTGACTCTCCATGAGCCATGAGGTGACGTCTGATAATCGCTTACAGATGTTCAAAAAATAAGAGGCAATACTTTTTTGAAGACTGTATCCAAGACAAGAAAGAGAAAGATTATATGACGTATGTGTATGTAATTTATGTTGTTATGTGACAGATATACACTTACTGGCATGTGTTTTTCAATTTTTAAGATCGCAGCGCTGTGGTGGCAAGTTTTGAACTACAGGTTGAACGAGTATGAAGTTAGCCTACTGTCAAATGGGTAAACACATAATTTATACAATTGTGTATTTCTCATTGTACAGGTCTCATTTTCGATGGTTTTTTAAGGTATCTCGGGTAATATTAACGATAGATCAAAACCGTTTGCACATTGCAGGGTCAACTTTTCCAGAAAAGATTAATAGTCACCACAGGAATTTTCGATCTATACTATTATTCACGAAAGATGACTATTCAAGGTCATATGTTTGAAGAAAGAATACAAATCACTTTATAGCAGTAGCTTAGCAACATTTTGCATTAGAAAGAGAAAGATTATTTGACATATGTCTATTTAATTTATGTGGTGTGACAGATATGCGTAAATAGTGGCATTACTTTTTAACACACTATAAATATTAATGACGTATGTCGTAGAAATACAGATACCTAATTATCTACTACACTACCCTCTGTGCTAATATTTACCCAGTGGCGTTGACGTTTATATCATATTATTATTCCTTGGTTTACAAGTTAGGTCTATGTTTTTGTATTTTGCAAAAACATAAATGAAGAACATATATCTTTCAGAAAGGCATTATTTAGAAAGAAACATAATTTTCAAATAAATTATTCTTATTTTTTCAGTTAAAATGTGTCCAAAAATATTTCATGTTGCACGCCTGTGCATACAAAATTCAGTGAAGTTATCTGCATGTAATATTATATCAGGCAGCTCACAAATGACCTTGAATAGTCTTCTTTCGTGAATAATAGTTTACTTTTTCTGAGCTACAGGCAATAACTCGTTTTTCGCGCGTTTTGAAAATATATCATACCTTATTTATCATGATAGCGAAAAATTGTTTTTACAAAATTTTTACCGTTTCTTAGATAGAATGAAATGGCGTAAATAGATTTTCTGAAAACCTAATAATTCTCGAGATATAACTTGTAATTTTTTAAATGTGAACCTATGTTGAAAATAGTCTCGTCTTTTTTCCTAATTTATAAACTTTTCAATGATATATAATAAGTTTTCTTTGGTTTTAAACATTAATAAAAGACGAATTATTAATTTATTGGGGTGAAAATATTGGAAATTATTAAGAAACAAATGAAAAATCTATTACAGATCACCATTTGTTTATTTTGATTCTATATCATATTTCGTGAACCCATATTTTTTAAAGAATATATTAATCAAATTAAAAATTACAGATAAAAACTTTTTTGTGTCTTTTACAAAAATATTCGTGATGAAACACTAACAACATCGTTCGCTCAATTTTCCGAGAGGAATTAACGTCTAAAAACTACTCTTTCCTTTCCAAGTCATTCTTTCTCGTCTTGTAGAAGTTGCTAATAGGAAAGGAAAACATTTGAGTTTCCCATTGGATTCTTGTTTTCCCGTACGTGCGTAGGTGTGGAGAGAAAATCTGGAAGAAAAATGAGCGGGGTAATGACAATTACATTCCCGGTAGGGTAGAACGCCCTCTCCAGGGTTAGAGTTCATCTTTAACGGCTGATTAAACATTTTTCGCGACTACAGCTGCTGATGACGTGTACACAATACTTCCCGACATTGTATTCACTTCTTGTAAGAGAAAGGAATTAGATGAGAATAAGAGGATGGCAGGGACGGAACGGAAATTTTCGAATTTCAAGCAAAGGTCATTGAACGAAGAAGCCAACAAAATTATACACACATTCTTTCGTTCAATACTTCTTATATTATGAAGTTATAACTATATATTTGGTATGACGCAAGGCTAAGGTCCCTTTGGACCTGTCAAAAACTACGCCAGCAGAATTTTTAATGCACAAAATGTGAAAAATACAAAAATGAACATAAAATGTTAACTTGTCACTACACACATAGAATAATTTACTCATGTTGGAACTCGCAAAATAGCATGCGAGATCAGCGGAATTTTAAGGAACTAAATTAATGGCAACCAGTAGGACATGTCAAATTATGTAAACGTCAAAAATCATCGTTTCGTTTAACATAAAAAGATGTTTTCACGCTTAGATTTTATAATTTCATTTGAAAATGTGTGAAAAATTAGCGAATTAAAGAAAATGAACATAATAAACATCACAAAGTGCTGTGTTAAAGTGAAACGAGTACAACAAAAATTCAAGACATATTCCATAATTTTTGACAAAAAAGATAAAGTTGATCGACTGAACTTATAGAATAGAATTTAAATATATCGCAAAACTTTAATCTAATAAATAAATAAATATGCGTTTTCTTTGCATTTCACTAAAAGAATTTATAATAAAATTTTGAAGGTATATAATTTTAATACATTTGACAGTACAGATAAATTAAATTTGTAGATTCATTGATTTTACTAATATTTGTCCCTGTAGATTTTAGTTCCAAGTCAGAATTGCCATAAGTCAAATTACGCCACAAGTAGTAATTAAATCCGGATTTACGAATTGTTGCTCTTCAACTATGTTTCTTGATAAAAGATTCGACTGAACAAACTTAAAAATTGTGTTGATTTGAACTTTCACCAATATTATGGGTCAGAAAGCGTTCATTCAAAATGTAAACAAATCTGACATGTCCTACTGGCCGCCATGGCAGGTGCGATTACAGCGCCGCCAACGGATTCTGTGGGTGCCAATAATATGTGTATATGAAATCTCTTCTAATTTACCGATCAGGACCAAAATAAATGACAATCAATATGAGCCCGGCTCGACTAATGCATGTCGGAAGCTAATGGATCACTTGCCGGCATTTTCTCGGTGCTAATATTTGATCTTGACAACTTGACTTCTTAAGAAAGACTGATATTTATTTATTATTTTTTAAAATTAACAGTAAGATAACCTAACCATTACTAGTATTATTTAATTATTCTGATTAATGGCAGTATTTTGAACAAATCTGTAAGTTTTACAGATCTGTAAATCTGTAAAAAAATGAACAAAATCGCAACGAAAGCTCTCTTATGAATAACTTTATATTAATTAAGGGCCGGTATTTTCATCTCCGGATAAAGTTCAGCATAACTATCCGTCAGATAAATGATAAAATATCGCATCGAAATAAGAGCATAAATAAGGTAAATTATATTGAATGTCATTTTTTGATGTGATATTGTTCATTTTTCTGACAGATAAGTTATCCAGCACTTTATCCGAAGATGGAAATACCGGCCCTAAGAAAAATAGCTATTAACATACCTAGGAATGTTATGCATAGCATAACTGCCGCAGATGTCGGTTTGAAATCCGAGCTCGTAGAGCGAGGATTTTAAAACATCTAAGGCTTGTTATGATTCATAACATCCGTGGTTTGTTCAATAGTTTATCGGTTTCAGAAAATGAAGACATTATTGATAAATATTATTTTTTGAAATTTTCTCATTAATGCTACTTTCAGAATGCCATGGTTAACAAAACAATTATTTTGACATATGTCAATATGACAAATATTCAAATTATGTGCTTTATTCCTCATGTTTATTACTTTAGAATAAAGTAGACCATATTTAGAACGATGCGCTATCGTTACCTGTATGTATTAATGAAGAGCATTATATTTTCATTTAATTTAATTTTCATTTTGAAGACCGTTGTTGACAAATCAGTATTGTAATAATAGCTGTATTCTTTTTGGACAAAATCTCAGCTCATCTCAGATCACTTCAGATAAACTCAGGAAATCGTTGTTCTTTTTGACACAACTGATCTGAGTTGTTCTGAGTAAACTCACTTACCCCTTTTCCGATGCTACACTATTAGTTTGTCAAACTCAAAATGATTTGAAAGACTCAGTTTGCATTTTAAGGTTATATAATACAGCAAATTTTATATTCACATATACAGATATACTTACAACTAATATATTTTCAACATTATTTATTTTTCGTATATAAATAGTATCATAGATCAGAAAATAAGTCAATAAATTTGACAGCTGTTACAAAAAATACTATCGGTAAAGAAGGAAATGATAAAATTTAATTAACTTGTTCTTTTTGCACACATCACAACTCACTTCAGCTCAACTCAGTTATGCACTGAGCTGAATTTCATTGGGACAAAAAGAATATAGCTAATATTACCGTATAGATACAGTTATTACGTAGTTACCAGCCTGCTTTTGTACATGTAAGCAAGGGAATAATATCCTGAAACCGGTAAATATAAATAACCCGATCGTGCAAAAAAGTGTATAAAACTAGTTCTGAGACTTAGGGTATAGAGTGGAAGATCTTTGGTGTTGAGGGCGTTTTATTAGGTATTGCCTTACGGCTCTAAGCTTTCGTAGTATTGTCGGTTGAAATTTTGTTTATACAAAATGTGTGAAAATGAAAGTCAAATATTTATAAACACAACGAATCGAATATTTTAATAGTTAACGGCGACATTGAAATTCAACCCTCGTATATGTTTAACTCGTTATTTATATAAATATTTGTCTACTTTTTCGAGAGATTAAAAGTAAACAAGCCAGATTTAAACAGCGATTGTGTAGCACTAATCCGTTTGCAGCAATTATGTTCCGACTATGACTTTTCAAACTTTTTAACATGTTTGGCAGAATACAGGATTAAACCTCGTAAACAAAATGGATAAATTCCATACCACGAGCGTATCGTTACTACAATCTACAATATAGTTCCAGTACCAAAAATTAGATTCATTTCAAATTCACGCAATTTTTAATTCGTTTATTGTTTCCTCCATAATTATTAAATAACGTATATCCACATTTTTGACGGTAATGTAATCATAGGCTGCGCAGAACTTTACTTTTGTGGGTGCCAAAATGAATATGTATAATTATTATTGTAAATAAAGTAATAAATAATATAAATCGAGTCATTTATTTTACCATTATTACTTCAAAATATCGCTAAAAAATAATAGATAAATAAAATATATATTATAGCAACATGAACAAAATAATAATATAAAAACTTAATATTTTTTATGTCTCACTAAAGTATAATGAACTGTTTATTGCTAGGATACGGTGTACATAAACATATCTATAACAACCGGGGCATTATATGCGGGCATAATAGTTCATTATGCCCTCATTATAATCCGATCATCGTTTATGGACTTTAAATTAGAAATAATATGAACGGTACATAATGAATTTTTAATTATATTTCATTACAATAATAATGATTGTTTACAACAATTAATATAATAAGAATACAGCTTTGAACGCACAACACATTTTTAATTTAATTATAATGCTTCAAAGCGATTATGAAAAGGGCCTTAAAAAGCAATTTACTTTCACCACACATGTAAATAGTAAGTACGTCGAATTGCAGAATGCAATGTTTCGCATTGATTTTTGACGGATGACGGATCAATAATTTTTTGGGGACGATGTTTATCCACGTTTGAATTCATTTTTGATGTTATTTAGGTACCGTCTCATGTGACACATCCAAAGCAGTACATGCTCTCTAAAATGTAATAATATTCAAAAATAAGTGCATACGAAATAAAGAACTGAGATCTGTCATGTGAAAACGAATCTCAAAATATAATACTTACATCTTCTACAGGCGAGAATGGAATAATTAGGGGAACATTTATGCGTTTGTCTTCCTCAAAGTATTCAGAAGCGTTCAAAATAATTTCTTTCCACCGTTTTGATAAAATATCTCCCGAAACATCAAATTCATCCATTCCAACATCTCATAGAACGTTGATGTTTTGAAAATAAATAAATGTTGATAATAAACAAAACAATTAAACAACATCCTTAGCAACGCCAAAGCTTAAGCATTATTGTAATCAAAATTATTATAAATGAAAACATATTTCACATATTCTAGTGAGACATACAATCTTGTATGCACCACGAGCGTTACTAGATGATAATGCCCATCGGACGACATCTATCCCTCGGGCTAGAACCTCGTTGCCCTTCTGGCATTATCATCATCGTAACGCCCTTGATACATAAAATGCTATAATATTACGAGGGCTGTTCTCTTTCCGCTGAGCCTAGTTAAGTAATACACAATTTACTTGCAAAATACATTTATTTTAATTTTTCAAGGCATTCCCCTCCACAATCAATACATTTTTGCATCCGTGAAAACCAATCTCCAAAGCATTTTCTCCAATCTTCCCGCGTTTGTTTCATTATTTCATTTTTAAATGCGTCAACAGCTTCTTCGGCCGATGTAAAACGTAAATCCCGTAACTTATCCTTTACACGTGAAAATAAATAAAAATCATTAGGTGCCAGGTCTGGACTATACGGCGAATGAGTCATTATTTCAATGTTTTGGGCATTCAAATAATCAGTCGTTCGAGCAGCAGTGTGCGGCCGAGCGTTATCTTGATGCAAGATAATCCTTCCCCGTTGACGTTATTCGTGAACATTTTGGAGAACTTGAGGCAAACAAACGGTAGTGTACCAATCAACATTAACAGTAAGACGATCCTCCAGTGATACAGTGCAAACATGTCCAATAATTCCAAAAAATGTGGCGACCATCTTTTTGTTTCGGCTTTTTTCGTGAACAACTTTTGTTAAAGCCGACTCATTCTCAAAGACCCAAACTGCGGAAACGATCCATTGTCAAAGCGACCTAGTGTAGATCTTCACTATTTCAAACAGTTGTTTTTTTGACTGGAGTCAAATTGTGGGGAATCCAACGAGAACAAAGCTTACGTACCATCAAATGTTGGTCTAAAATGGTTTCAATTGCTTTTGCACCAATCTTTAAAGTTGGTTGAATATTCCTGACAGTAACATGCCGGTCCTCTTTAATCATGTTCTGAACAAGACCAATATTCTTTTCGGAAACTGCTGTTTTTGGCTTAGGAGCTCGAAAACTGTCATTTAAGGAAAGTCGGCCACGCTGAAATTCATTGTACCACCGCTTTACGGTACCTAAGGAACACGACTCGATGGATTTCCTCAAAATATTCTTGATGGCTATCCACGCTTGAAATTGTAAAAAATCACAACTCAATAATGCTCTTTGCTCAATTCAATGATTTCTTGGGTAAAGGATTGCTTAAAAATTATGTATTTAAACAACATTCAATTATATTTAACAACCGTCGCTATAATGGACCTTTCCAATTTAAAGAGATAGAAGATATGCGCAATGGGGATCTGCGCATAGTAAGAACAACTGAGATCTGTGACGTTTGATTCTAAAACATTTAGACGTAAAATGTGAGAATATCTCGGATAACTTTAAAAAATCTTATCGAAATAAGTTACAGAAGCTTTTATTGAAGGTAAAATATCTAACGAAGCAAATTTTCACTGAGAATACAGGTATTTTAATGACTGCAATATTTTTGACGTTTCGTTTGACAGCCCAACTGGCAGTTGTTCGCGCCATTTTCTTACTATTTGCAGCGATAGAAAGAGATAGCCGTTAAATTGAAAAGGTCCATTAACCTTGTAAACAACTAGATTAAAATGTCAAACAAAATTTGTTTCAAAATATCATAGCCTGCTAGATAGCTTCAGTGGAAAGAGAACAGCCCTCGTATTAATATATTAGGGGTGCCGTGGCACCCACCGTGCGCACGCCTATGAATGTAATCTATTATGTATACGTATTTGATTTCTTACATCTTAGGTATCTTGTTGTTCTTGGGATATTTTAGTGGAAGTTTAGAATAAAGTTATCCCTGCCTGTCAGTAATTTGAGATTATCGTCGCGCTTGTGAAAACAACGGGTGTGCTGTCAAGCCGTATTTAAATTTTAAATACACAAGTGTGTTAGTGTTTCTACGCAGCGAATTAAACGCGGCCGTCTGATTAGAACAGCTCTGAGTAAACTGAGGGTGGATTCCATGTTTATTCTATTCTATTCAGTATTGTCTACCCTACCCCAATCCGAAAAAAATTGCACCCCATGCACCTGACAGCGTAAATCAACAAGAGGAGCTGTAGTCCGTTGATTTCAACAATTGCGGAATTTTGCATCCGATTTATTTATTATTTCAAATTAAAAGACCAACTATTTATTGTATTTAATATAAATATTTGTTATACTATTAAATTTTGTTTCATATTTCACATATTTTTTGATTACAACAATAAGTTTGTTGATTACACCAATATATTCATTGATTACAACAATGAAAGCGGTTATGTTTTAATAAATATCTAAGTTAGGAACAGTGAGAAAAATATTGCTATGGTGACAGCATTATTTAATGCCTATTTGGTAGATATTCAAGGAAATAAATATTATTTGATAAACTTCTTTCGTTAAAGATAAGTACTAAATTGAGCTCACTGTCATTGTCGAAGTATGCGAATAGAAGCAGATTGGCATACCTATAAATGGGTGATAAGTCGTGACTATATATTCTACGATTAAAATATCTAGTTTAATTTTAAACTTATACTTTATCTTTTATCATTTGATGTTTTCCATGGAAGAGTTATCAGTTGTGTGTAGAAGTTAGTATTAGGTGCATTCTTCGACAGAGTTCTAGAGTAGTTGTGAACAAGGCCGGGAACACGCGGATTCCATTTAAAGGGTAATCTGAAGGGTTTCTATTCGCAAACACATGTGTTGGAGCTGGAAGTTTCTCCCTTCTTGTACCGCGTTGCGTTGCGTCTTATCCCTACAGCTCACAACTCGTATTTGACTATCGATAACATCTACAACTTTCCCTTTTCCTACATCGGCAGTCAACCACAAGCAAAGAAACAAAAAATATTTCTATTTTTGACGTTTGTTTACAAATGAGAGTTATCAGAGGAACAGTTAAATATCATAAACTATAAACTTCCAATGTTTAACAAATATTACGAAAAATAATAAAAAAAAAAAAAAAAATTTAGGGCATAATATAAACTAATTGTACTGCCCCACGTTGGGCGCCTAAATTATTGTACAGTTATTATTATATATTGCTGGCCAAGCTTACAGCGTACTCGATAGATGGCTCTGCGTGTGGTTAGTTATCTCTGCAATCATCATATCATCTTGGATAGTTTATCAACCGTCCACTCAACCTGGTCATGGTCTCCTAAGGAGAGTGGAAGTGCACAACACTCTAATAAGCTCTAATGACGAGGCATCCCGCGCGGTCGAAATCCCACGTGGTCGAAATCCCGCGCGGTCGATATCCCACACGATCGAAATGTATCCCCACCACTTTTTCTGTTCTACAGAAATTCAAATATTTCCACGCCGTCGAATCCCACGCGGTCGAAATGTTACATGATACAAATCACTCGCTCCCGTACCGTTCTCTTCATCGATCGTATTGCATCTAACAATCTATGCTTCGTTGTAGTTCCGCGTCAAAGATAATATATTAAAAAAAAAATTAAAACATATTATATTATTATACAACAAACTATTTAATAAATGAAGCAGGAAAATAATTTACCTATACATTTTAAGTAAAATTATTGATATTTCTGGTCCGCCATTTTAGATTAGCTGTCATATTATGTGAATAAGCAGTTCATTCTTTATTTCAGTTGTAAAATTATGTATTACTGTGTCTATTATAAATCTTATGTTGCTTTTATTTCCAAATATATTTTCTTCCACTCGGCATATTTTGACAATAACGGTAACTTGATGTATCTACTCTACACATACTTGTCTACTTGAAAATAAATTTAATTATTTTATAATATTAAATAACTAGTAAACTATCATGTTTACTTAAAATGTATTGGCAAATTCGTTTCCTGCTTTATTCATTAAATAGTTCGTTGTATAATAATATAATATGTTTTAAAATTTCTTTTTAATATATTATGTTTGATGCGGAACTACCACGAAGCATAGATTGTTAGAATGCAATACGATCGATAAAAAGAGCGGTACGGGAGCGAGGGATGTGTATCGTGTAACATTTCGACCGGGTGGGATTCGACGGCGTGGAAATATTTGAATTTCTGTAGAACGGAAAAAGTGGTGGGGGTACATTTCGACCGTATGGGATTTCGACCGCGCGGGATTTCGATCGCGTGGGATTTCGATCGCATGAGATTTCGACCGCGTGGAATTCGACCGCGCGGAACGTACTCTCTAATGACAGCAAAATACGTCTGTGGTTCTAGTTGAGTGGACCAGTACCAGTCTGTGTTAAAGACAAAATGACCGTAAGGTTAATTCAGAGACTGATATCTTGTGGAAGGTGTCAAGTATGATTTTTAAAATATTGTATTTTAATAATCATATGCTCCATCATAAATCAAATAAATTTTCAGATCTCCTAATGGGCAAGTTGTAATTAATCTTTAACCTTCAAAAGAATTTGTGAGATTGTCGTTTAAAATCAAAAGAAGAAACATTGTAGGTATTTACAGAGACATTTTAAAAGAAGGGAAATCTGGAGATGTTAAGCTAAATAAAACATATTTAATTTCATATATGTACAGTATGTATGAATCACGATATTATACAACGTCTTCAGAACCGCTCCGTGCGGGTGGGCAGATTATGCTCCGCACAAAGGCGCCTGGCCATGAGGGACGCCATTTCAAGACGATTTAAAAAAATTATAGCAATTTTTTGCAAACTGGGTTTATTTGTAAAAGATTATTATCCTACCAAACCGATACTTTTCTATCATTGTTATATTGAAATAATAATTGTGAAGGTGTTGATTACAACAAAGAATATTTTGATTATAGGTCAAGAATATTGATCACAAGAATGAATTCAACAATGAATTTAGTAGAAAAAAGTAAAATAAATATCCTGCTAAACGGATAATTTTCTGACATTGTTATGTTGCAAGCTATAACTGTAAAATTGTTGATTTCAACAAACGATATGTTGCTCAAAATCATTAAATTCATATATGAATCAACAATACTAATTTAATTAGTTTTAAAATTATATGCAATTCCTCAATGTAATGTAAAACAATTTGTGATTTCCTATATAGTTGTATACGTTATGTATTAAACGCAGCCTACCTTTATCTATCTCTGTCTTCACTCAAATGTTACATTATGGGTGACGTTTTTTCTAACATCTTGTACACTCCTTATGTATCATACTTCATGCTATAATCTTCGTAAGTGTGAAAAATAAATAAAATCTGCTTCTGCAAAAACTTTATTTCCTTTAGATACATTTTTTTCTTATTCGCCATCGTCAAAAAGTGGTGGCATTCCAGGGGGAGCGCCACGTCCTGGAGGCACTCCACCTACACCAGGAGACACACCTCCGAAAGCTGGAGGCACTGCACCATCTAGACCAGGAGGCACACCGCCGAAACCTGGACGCAATACGCCATCTAGACCTGGAGGCCCAGCTGGAGGCAATGGAGTTTGTGACCATATTTGAATTTCTATGTCATAAAATATAAAAAACTAACCACTGTAGCTTGTCATTATAATAATAAAAACTAAACATTAGTTTAGTTAGCAATTTAATGTTTTGGAGAAGGGATATGACGTAAGCATGTTAGGATTGTGGAAAGAGACAGATAAACTATGGGAAGGAAAGTTATAGATCAGCCGATCAGCGTCGCGATTATGTTGTGGTAGGTGTGGAATGAACATAACTGGCTATAACTATCTCGTTCCCTCCCAGTCTACCCGTCTTTTTCCACGATTCTACCATGCTGACGTCACATCCCCACCCCGAATTTTTAATAATTATTTTCTCGTAAAGAACGTATAATTAATTGATTTAAAAGATACGGGTATTTTATTTTTTTGTCTAGTATCATATTATGTAAAAAAAAATTGTCACATACTCCATTTTGGTATACCGAGAACTGGAGGAAGAAAGGGAAACCCTGAAGTCACTGCAGCTAGAAGGGCCAGAACCAAAAATATGTGAAACAGATTCGACATTTTATCTGAAACGAAAATAATGCACATATTATTATCATCACATGATAATTTTGCACTTTACCTGTCTTGCAATATTGATGACTTTTGATCACAGTGCCTTTTTTGTAAAGATTACAACAATATATACTACTTAAAATCGATAAACATCACGTTTATTATTTTAAATTATTATAAAATATACAAACAATCATGGGCGGCGCCATAAAAGAAGACAATCGTCCCCCCAAAACTTTAGTAAACTACAACAACCTAAGCATCTGTTTTGCCTCTAAGAAACAATGATTATACTTGATTACAACAATGATAAAATTTGTTTACAACAATGTTCAACAAAGCTGTGCTATAACAATAAAAATTTTGTCAAAATTCAACGATGGATGAAAACTGGTTGTCTTCTTAGAGTGCATAAAAAAAATGAAAACAACAAGACTAATCTGTTGATGAAAAAATAAATTGTCTTTATGTTTTAGTATTTTTCTTACAAATTGAAATATATATTTCTATTTAAAATAAGATAAATAGTATATTATTTTTCCCACGCCAAGAATAATTTTTGGATGCGCCTATGTAACAATTTCTATTTTTTAATGAGTTTCATAAACAAATATTTGATACACCGATTAGTTTAAATATCACGTTTTTGAAATAAAATCATTTTCGTAACGACTTACAAATAATATGGTCGTGACCATTATATAAAAATACAAATATCAGTGCTGTAGCATATGATATATAAAGAAAATGTCCTTGCGAATCTAATACTGGGTGTGGCTGCGTATAAAATACTCTAACAGTAATGTATATTTCTTTTCAAATAAATCAATGTAAAGTAAGTTTGTTTACTTAATACAAAGCATTTATTATTACGATTTTACGCTTTTTGCAACTCCATTTGTCAGATTCACAAAGATAGTAATAAAACTAAAAAATAAATTAGAAAAGAAGTCATTTAAAGTTTTGCGGAACATGTCTTTATCGAGAACTTTTTACTTATTCATTGTACAATGACTGGGAATGCAATTGCTAGTGTCAAACAATGTAAAGGCGAAATAATTTCATTCAGAGTTCTTACAAACTATGTATCGACAGACAGTCAAAGGAACGTGACTTTCAATCTTATTTCATTCCATTACGGACGATTTAAGAAAGAGAAAAATACGAAACAATCTGTTTATGCATTATAAATAAGAAATTTGCGTTGATAGTAATTTAATATTATCACTCCTAAAAAGAAATAATTATATAAACAATAATAAGCAATGGAGACCCGTGAAATTGACGTCACATCCTCCCCTTCAGTAATACATGTCTTTAGAAGAAGACAACAAGCTCGAAGAGAGAGATAATATTACCATATATCCTCTTTTCAATTCTGAGCGTATTGTCCTAATCCGATTTGGCATTTGCTCTGTTTTATTTTGCCGTGATGTTTAACGTATTGTAACGTTTTTATTTATTTGAGTGTAGTGTAAAAAAAATTATTACTAATTTAACTAGATGTTTATTGAACGATAAACAAATATTAAAACTAATTTAAGACTAAAAATATAATTAATTACTTGAACATTAAGATTATTTATTTATTTAAACAATTAACGCAACTATTCATTTACACGTTACTTATTTTGCTGTACTCTAGTACTTTTATTTAACTAACTGTTCATTTATTTTATTACGCGTTCCAATCATAGACTGCCGGTCTGTTGCAGACTCTTGTAGAATGTTTACGCGAAATTTATATCACTATTTATTCCACTATCTATTTCTTTCACATTCAACTGTCCGATCCAGTATCACCAACTGTCCGTATGCCGCAACTGTTCGACAACAATGCCGAGTATCCACTCCAACTCGCTGTGACTGCCCTCGTATACTCTCTGACTATGTAACTATGAAACTATGTATGTAACTAACTCTAGGGCATAGCTGCGTCCCTTTTATATAGCTGACATTACCTTCTAGAGAGCTCTAGAATATTCGACCCCATAACAACATCGAACACAAAAGGTTCAGGCGACCGGAAGTATTTGTCTAAACAAACAAATCTTGAAAAATTCCCTAAACAATAAACAAAAAAGGTTGTTTAACAAGAAGACTTGAAAATTTTCATTCATATTAATAATCAATTTTTCTTTATTGTAATCAAATATTTTGATTACAACAAAAAAATGTTTGATTACAATAAAGAAAGTTTGATTACAATAATGACAATTATTAACTACAACAAACTGAATATAATAATGATTGTTATTGTATATTTTTCTCCAATCCGAGCAATTGTGAATACATGTAATTATCCCCTATTAAAATCTGAGTATAAATCCATGATGACATGTATTACAAACCGCTTTTCCGTGTCTAAGCGAAGCAATGTTTCAAATAGTACAAATTCCCTACGAAATTTAGTTTTATATTTCCAGCCATCTAAATGCAAAACTGCGTGAAATATTGCATTTCTACTCCATGTGCAATGCATGTATTTAGGCAGAAATGAGAAAGAACATCAGTGAGGCAAAAGAAAGAGTCAGGAAATAGAATTATGCGAATTATTGTCTCATAGAAAATGGTTTTATGCCTGGGAAACGTTGTACGTAATGCTGCAAAAAGAAAGAGAATTATTTTTAATCTTTCTGCATTGTAGAACAATACGTTACAGTGCGCAAAAATTTTGAAACGACCGAAAATTATGAGAATATGGAATGTCACATTTGTTATATGTGGGGGTGACTGGGACTTTCATAATTTTGCTTTTAAATAATTTAGTGAATATAGTTGTTAGTTGTATGTTACATTACATTAACCACATTCTTTCAATTAAATAAAAGATGATTGATTATTATTAAATATATAGAATACAAAATATATTTTAGCCAAAATTTCTCACGTTGCTTTCCTTTTCTAAGTAGGCGCACGTGAGCAGATGGGTCATTGTTTGTTTTTGACAACAATTACATAAAGTATTTGGTGTTTACTACTTGATATCGTAGTCAATTTAGAGTTTTCCAAATGGGCCATTTCTGGCCATTGATTACAACAAAGAAATGTTTGAATACAATAAAGAAAATTTGATTACAATAATGAAAATGATTAATCACACAAAGAATAAATTATAATAATTGTTACTGTATATTTTTCGATAATCCAGACATATTCGTATGATGAATATGTGTATTTTCCTTCAGTTCAAATGAAAAATGTTTGTTACAATAAAGAAAATATGATTACAATAATGAAAATAACTAATCACACAAAAAATTGATTACAATATTTGTTATTGTAGTCAGATACCTTTCCACCCAATACCCAATCTTCTATTGGCCTTTCTCGTCCTCTGTTTTCTCTTATTTTGGCTGTCAAAACGTTCTTTCGCAGGTCTTTTCTCTATTTTTACAAGATGTCATCTTGAACTCAGCTGTCTTTGATTCTGCTTAATAAATTTTACTAATATAACATTCAAAAAATCATACTTGACAAGTTTCACAAGATTTCAGTCCCTGAATCAACCTTTCTGTCATTTATCAGAGACTGGTCCACACAATAGTCAGTGCCTCCTAGAGGCTTCAGTGCATCACACTGATGCGCTCCAATAAGAGCAAAACACGCCTGTAGTTCTGATTCTTTCTGAGTCTTTGACAAATGACCGAGAGGTTGAATGAGTGCGTTCCGCGTGGTAGAATTCCACGCGAAGGAAATCCACGCATCGAAATCCCATCGGTCAAAATGTTCCTCGACCACTTGATCCATTCTGCAGAAATTCAAATATTTCCACGCCGTCGAATCCCACGTATCGCTCCCTTTATCGATCGTATTGCATTCTGATAATCTATGCTTCGTGGTACTTCCGCGTCAAAGATAATATATTAAAAAGAAATTTAAAAACATTATATTATTTATATGACCATAATATACAACGAACTATTTAATGGATAAAGCAGGAAATACGACCGATAAAAGGAGCGGTACGGAGGGTTTGTATCGTTTAACATTTCGACCAAGTGGAATCCGACGGCGTGGAAATATTTGAATTTATACAGAACGGACAAAGTGGTGGGAAACATTTCGATTGCCTGGAATTTCGACGCCGTGGAATTTCGACCAAGCGGGATGCTTTGGATTGATCAGAGACTGATATGTTGTGAAACTATCGCAATAGACCTTTTCAATTTAAAGAAATAGAAGATATGCGCAGTAGGGATCTGCGTATAGTAAGAACAATTGAGATCTATGACGTTTGTTTCTAAAAAAAATTTATGTAAAATGTGAGAAAAAACTGACAACTTTAAAAAACACCTCGAAAAAGTTACAAAAGCTTTTATTGAAAATACAGGTATTTTAATGACTGCAATATTTTTGACGTTTCATTTGACAGACCAACTAGCAGTTGTTCGCGCCATTTTCTTACTATTTGCAGCGATAGAAAGAGATAGCCGTGAAATTGAAAAGGTCTATTGTATTATTCTTTATTGTACAGGTGTCTCATTTTCGATGTTTTTTTAAGGTATCTCGGGTAATATTAAAGATAAAGCAAAACAGTTTGCACATTCCATGGTCAACTTTTCGAGAAAAGTATAATAGTCACCACATGGAATTTCGATCTCCTTTTGTTTCTGAGCTACAGGCATAAACTCGTTTTTCGCTCATTTCGAAAATATCTCATATCTTATTTATTATGATAGTAAAAGAAAAATTGTTTTAACAAACTTTCAACAGTTTTTTAGGTAGAATACAATGACGTAATTAGATTTTTTGAAAACTCAATAATTCTCGAGATATAACACAAACTTATGATTTTTTAAATGGGAACCTATATTGAAAATAGTTTCATCGTTTTGCTTATTTCATAAGCTTTTCAATGATATATAACAAGTCTACATTCTTTTATTTTAAACATGAATAAAAGATAAATTACTAATTTTTTAGGGTGAAAAAATTGAAAATTATTAAGAAACAAATGAAAGAAATAAATTAAAAATCATCAATTGTTTATTTTTAATATTATTTATTTTAGTTTTACTAATTTTTTCAAATTATTTACTTCAAAAGCATATATTAAACCATTTTTTTCAAAGCCAACTGTAACGTTAAATATATATTAAATAATAATTTAACTAACCCGAAAATAATTAGTTAAGAATAATTTGGAGAACATAATTAATAATTATAGAATCAAAATAAACAAATGATGATTTTTAATTGATTTTTTCAACTGTTTCTTAATACTTTTTAATTTTTTTCACCTCAATAAATTAATATTTTATTTTTTATTCATGTTTAAAACAAAAGAATGTATTAGACTTGTTATATATCATTGAAAAGCTTATGAAATAAGAAAAGCGACGAGACTATTTTTACCTCCCGCTACCCTTGGTAAGGGAGGTATAGGGATCGTGCTAAAAATCGCATATCGAGATTTTGGTAAATGACCACGTTTTAAGGTCCCTAGAATCCAATTTTAACATTTTTACGATGATGTCTTTGTGTATGTGTGTGCGGATCCTCCACTCTAACTCCAATACTATAATTCAGAAAATTTTGAAACCTTGTATTTCGACCTTTTTCTGTAATGGAAAGAACCCGTTAGATTTTGGTGTAAATTGGATAACCGGAAATAATACTTTACTAGAAGCTCAAAATAGTTTATCTTCGAAAAATGCCTTTAAATGTTATTTTTTCGATTAATGTTATTATAAAAATTAAAGATTATTAAATTTTCTACAGATTTACATTAATACTTTTTCTACATATTATATGGATATTTATAAAATTATCTATAATTTAAATCACGGAGCCTACGCTTTAAACAAACAATACTCCTTGGCAGTTATTCAAATGTATGTAACTGACAGATAAATATCACTGTCAAAGAACTAATCATTTCAAATTAATAATAGTAACGTTTTAAAAAGAAAAATGTAAATAGAACAATAGGAAAGGAAATCAATAGTTTCCAGCATATGTAAATATGTATGTATGTTTTTAGATTAATAAAAATTAACGATTCGCCAAAAAGTTTAAGCTAATTCTCATTTTTGGATTAGTGAATTCTATTTTATCCAGGTATTTAAAATTTAATCTTCATTTTATTATCAAAAACTTGGTTACTTGGATTAGATTAGACTATATTTTAACAAATAAACTGCCAAAATTAAAGTAAAATTCGCTAATCCAAAAGTAAGTAAATAATTAAATAAATAAATAAATCACGGCTTATTACCCATTGCTGGGTGTGCTACTCTGCTTTGTACACAGATATCGGTAATGATGAAATATTTGCACCGTGCGGGCGCTTACCAGTCGTCACCTCACGGGCACTCATTGCGGGCGTAGAGAGTGCACCACAGGGATCAATTTTGTGCCATTTAAAATTGGAAATATTTGGCGTCGGTCGGGATTGAACCCGGTTCCCCAAATTCGCGACCTGACACTCAGGCACGCGGCTACGAGACTAGATTTTTAACATAGGTTTCCATTAAAAAAATCATAAGTTTGTGTGATATCTCAAGAATTATTAAGTTTTCAAAACATCTAATTACGCCATTTTATTTTACCTAAAAAACAGTTGAAAATTTGTTAAAACAATTTTTCTCTAACTATCATATTTAAAAAGAAATGAGATATTTTCGAAATTACGAAAAATGAGTTTTTGCCTGTAGTTCAGAAACAAAAAAAGATCGAAAATTTCTGTGGTGACCGTGGAATGTGCAAATTGTTTTGCTCTACCGTTAATATTACCCGAGATACCTTAAAAAAACATCGAAAATGAGACACCTGTACATTTATTAAAGTTTGCTAACAGTTTTATTAAATTTGTTATATTTGACTCTTCTTGTGTAATTCTTTTTTAATGCTTGTGTTTTACTTTTTCTTTATCTAGCAATGACAATATTTTTTTACCGTAAGTGCGTTTACGTTTACTAGGCATCACCCCGTGGAATTCTTTCTAAGAAGCTTTATCTTCTTGTTCAATTTTCTTTCTACGTGTCGCATTGAACAGGAGAAAATATTTGCTGATCTCCTTCGTGTTCCTGTGAGAAAGTGGGGCAATAAACTGTCGAGAATCCTCATAGCTCGTGGAATTAGTTCGCTTTAGCATGCAAACTGGTCCAAAGTCCAAACGCACATTTATTTATTGAATTTTTCTCTATCGATTACTAATTCCGAGTAACAGCATTAAAAGAATCTAGTTTTTCTGTTTGGTGTTGAAAGGGCTAAAATGTCATAATTCATGTGTTTATCGAATGAGTACACTCCGAACTCGATAGAGGGATTAAAGACATTAATATGAAATCCGTGAATTCGTTGAAATAAAGTTGTAATAAAATTTTGTCGTTTTTTGAACCTGAATTAATTATTTTTTATTTGTTACAGGTAATGGCGTCTTTCATTTATCTTATATGTAAGTACAATAATTTTATGGATTAATACAAGATTGTGAGTTATATAAAACCACCAAAAAATTTTTTGAAAAATTCTTTTAATCCGCAAACTGTGTATCAAATATATTATATTATAGTCGTAACCGATTTACATCATCAGTGGAAAGTTACTAAACTATTAAGTAAAATAATATGCTTGACTACAACAAAGAAAATTTGATTACAACAATGAAAATGACTAATTATACCAAAGAAATTATAATTTTTGTCACAGTAAAAGTTAGGATTATTTGACTTTTAATTTTTTCATCGAGTATTACATTAATAAAACAGCCTTTTTATATTATTAAAATTATTATTCATTGTTGTATATATAAAAATTTGTAAAATTATGCACGAGTGTAAAAATTGATAAAGTACTTATGAAAATGTGAATTTTTTAAGGATACATGTTTGTTCGTTCTTTTTAATTTAATTTGCATATGTTTTCATTAAATTTAGAATTTGGGTAAAGCATACATATTATACGCCGTTTCTTAACTCCGTTTTTAAAAGCATTTTATAAAATTTGGTAGGAAACCAAACACTTCAGTCAAATGCGAATTTGAAATTCAAATTTAATCAATATATCGAAGTTATTTTTGAAGCAGTACACTTACTGATTTATCTGGAAAATTTATGCGTTTCCCAAAAATGCATGAATCTTTCAAACGCCCAAATTGTATCGCGAATAAACATCCCACATACGCGGCTTCGGCTTAACTAATTTATTACATTTATTCATGAAAATTCACAAAATATGCAATCTTATACAGAGAAGAAACTGCTTACTTATTTATTCAGAAAGCCTTAAATAGAATCACGCCAAAGGAATACAAATTCTATTTTCTATTTTGCATAGACTAACATCATTTTTTTTTACATTGCGCATAGGTAAAGAAGGTTGTCTTTGGTCGATGATGAGTTTTAAAAAATTAAGCACGTTCTGGTCCATAGGATACTATCTTAATATTTTTTTCGATGATGTCTATATGTGTATGACGATTTTTTCGGATCCGATAACTCTAAATAGGCCAGTCGTCAGGAAGATTAACATGGTTTTAAATCGGGAAAAAGATTTATCAATTGAAGTCGGTTTATACAACCCAT
Source organism: Harpalus rubripes (assembly GCA_963082715.1). Taxonomy (NCBI): domain Eukaryota; kingdom Metazoa; phylum Arthropoda; class Insecta; order Coleoptera; family Carabidae; genus Harpalus; species Harpalus rubripes. Next base: position 48,308,130 of record OY720456.1, on the reverse strand, counting down.
ATATTCTTAAGAAGATCTTATTAGATTCTGGTTATAATTGGTCAACTGGAAGTACATAATTTCATTTGAAACTCTTAACAGTTGTTTTTTTAGTTGTAGTTAAATATCTTTTTTTTGTTATAAATCATATTTTTACCTTCCGTTACCCTTGGCAAGGGAGAGGTATAGGGATCGTGCTAAAAATCGCATATCGAGATTTTGGTAAATAACCACGTTTTAAAGTCCCTAGAATCCAATTTTAACATTTTCACGATAATGTCTGTGTGTATGTGTGGATCCTCCACTCTAACTCAAATACTATCATTCAGAAAATTTTGAAACCTTGTATTTCGAACTTTTTCTGTAATGGAAAGAGCCCATTAGATTTTGGTGAAAATCGGATAACCGGAAATGGCACTTTACTAGAAGCTCAAAATAGTTCTTCTTCGAAAAATACCTTTAAATGTTATTATTTCGAGATTAATGTTATTATAAAAATTAAATATTATTAAATTTTCTATAGATTTGCATTAATAGTTTTTCTATAAATTTTATGTATAAATTTATAAAATTATCTTTAATATAAATCCCAGAACCAACGCTTTAAACAAATAAAACGCAGTTATTCAAATGTATGTAACTGACAGATAAATGTAACTATCAAAGAACTAATCATTTCAAAATAATATTAGTAACGTTTTAAAAAGAAAAAAGTAAATAAAACAATAGAACAGGAATTCAATACAGTTTCTAGCATAAGTAAATATGTAGGTATGTATTTAGATTAATAAAAATCAGCGATTCACAAAAATGCTTAAGCTAATTCTCATTTTTGGATTAGTGAATTCTATTCTATCCCGATATTTAAAATTTAATCTTCATTTTATTATAGCTCCGGTGGCTCAATGGTTAGAGCAACGCCTCATGTCATGAGTGCCCTCGGGGCTCTGGATTCGAATCCCACTAAGGCATGGATGTGTGTGAATATGAACCCACTCTGTAATTGGGATTTAATCCTGTTGAGGAGTAGTTACTTGGATTAGACTATATTATAAGAAATAAACTGCCAGGTAATGGCGGGAGGTATTACCAGATTTTTTTGTTATAAATCATATTTTTTTTACATGATCTGATTGTATTTTTTCTTCATATTTCATATTCAATGTATTTATAGAATTGGCAGAAGGAAATATATTTGCCACATCAATTTTTTTCTTACGGTTTTAGGACCAATATTTTCATCTCTGGTTAAAGTGTTAAAATTAGTTAAAATAAAAATATAGTATATATAGATATTATTAGCATAAATTGTAAATATTCCACATGTGTCAATTTTTCGATGCGACATTTGTTTTAAATGCCAATTAAGTTAACAGAAAGTTTAACCAGAGATTAAAATACCGGGCCTAAAGTAATTTATCCAATAAACATATCTTTGTGATATATAGATTTATTTAAATATATTTAGATTTAGAATAAACTCCTCAAAATACAATGCGATTGCTTGTTAGTAGAGTTGCATATTAAGGGTATAAAGTTCTTGGTTGTACTGCATAGTGTAGCGATCTGGGTGCCATCTTCCTTGCAGGAAATTAAATGCAATTTAAACCGTGAGTCATAAATTCCGTTGCAACGTGGATAGAATTTATCTAGAAGGGATTAACTGGGGACAAAATACAGAGGGATGCCAAATGTTACATGCTAGAAAAAAAATACGGGGGATTCCATCAGATTAATACAAATTATATTAAACAGAATAGAATCTGATCGACAAAACTTAATCAAAATATAAATCTAATATTGTAGACTATGGCAATATTAATTACTTCTTGATAACATTAAAATTTCCAACACCCTTTTACTATTATATGACTATAGGCAATAGAGATTCACTTTTGCCAGTAGTTAAAATTCTATCGGGTCTATTCGTATTCCGCTCGTATCTAGGAACAATTGAGCATTCCTCCCGACCAATCAGAGGCCAATATTGACACTTGTTAGGCTGTGAGATATTCATGTAGGGTTGTGGTGAGTGCATGTGTGATAACAATGGATAGTAACGCCCTCTGTGCTTAATTTATGACTGCGGTTGCAAAGCTGATACAAGAGTCTGATGGATATCGGGATAATTCATGCCCGGAGTAGAGATCACTATTATCAATAGCCAAGCAGCGACAATACAGTCTCTCTTACTATAGATACAGTTATGGTATGACTAGCGAATGAAAGTTGACGTTTAAATTATTTTTTCTACGACCACCATGAAAAGTTGATATTTATGCTCTCTTTTGTCATCGTAAAGTTAATGATTACTAAGGAACGAGCAAAAAAATACTTTACGGCGCGTAAAATACTTAATTTGCTCGCTTAGATAAATACATATTATTGTTGAAATTTTAATTTATTAAAACAATACTTACGAAATCTAAAATATACGTTAGGTTCAGTTTTACACTACAAATGTACTACAAACAATACGAAGTTAGCTACGCTACCAACTTATTTATTTAATTAAGTTACAACTTTATTCTGTTGGTGAATGTACATTTAATTACAACTATAAATATATTTCATAATTAACAAACTTAATGGATTTAATCATTGACCTACAATGTTAAAATTGAATGTGGAGTTTTGGCAGTTTTGTATATTTATTCCAGAGCTTGAAACAGCTGACAAGGATAAATTAGATTATGTGACTGTGACATTCTCACTAGAATATTCAGTTAGTGTGGCAGTGGCAGAAGTGTGATTCTCCTTGTTTGTTAAAATTTTATGCGCTGTATCAATTTTATTTTTCAAACTTTCATCAACATAACCTTCTGCAATAGCTGATGAACGCCAGTCACCATGACGTTTTAGAGTCATAATGTCAGCTCCGGAATTAGCTAGTAATGTAGCAGAGGATCTGCGGAAACAATGGCCTGTAAATGATTTCGAATCAGGTAAATTCAGATATTGTGCAATGTTAAAGGGAAAATTTTCCTACAGTGTTCATTCCAACAACTTGTGCGGTACATTTGCCATGCTTATAAGCAACATATCTTCTGTACATTAACAAAAGATTATGATCATCAACAATAAATGTTCGCTGCATATTAGTTTTTGAGTCTGGAATCTTCACAATTAAAATGGACCCATTATCCTCAATATCATCTCCAGTCATCCTAACTAATTCGTCGCGTCGGCATGCTCCAGCAACACCCAATATAAGAGCAACTTTCATCATAAGGAAATGATCGTCTGGGGCTTCAGTCAGGAATTTATTTATTTCATATCTTGTTAAAGATTTAGATTTTTTTGGTCTATAACCAACTGATTTTTGTTTCAAAAAAGCAGTTAGTTTCTTGAATTTGCTGATATCAGTATCGTTCTTAACTGCTAGTGTTGATTTTAGCAAGGAATAAATGGACCAAAGAGAAGACGATTTCATTACATTAGATTTTTCCAAAAAGTAAGCTAGTAAAACATTTTCACTGTAATTCTTGATTTTTTTTTTAACTTACACTATTCAATGAAGAGGTTATAATTCTTTTCGTATAATACTCTTGATTTTGCAGGTAATAAACTCAAGGAAGCATTTTGCGCCGTTTCGAATATATCTGGAGGAGTACAAGAACACTATCTTCACTATTTTCGGAGATTTTTTAGCACATTTTTGATGTATGTGTGAAAACTTTTCATAAAACAATGATTGTTGGCATCAGAATTATTTATTTACTAATATCGTCATGGTTACAGTAACACAAAACAGGAAATTGGTTAAGATTGAATTGAACTTACTAAATAGGTATTATTTTTTTATTTCGTTAGTAAAGTCGTAGAAAAAATTATGTGTGCATCTCTAGCGTAAAATATCTTTATTGCTCTAGCTCGATTGTAGCGCTCGCTGCACTCGCGCTTCAATTTACGAGCACGAGCAATAAAGATTCACTTTACGCTCTTGATACACAAATAACTATACTATGTCTGGCTGAAATAGATGGCCGACTAGGGTACCTAAATATCAAAACGGGGGTGCGTTTAAAATATTTTAAACATTTTTCGTTTATGTTGATTATAACAAAATAGTTTGGCAATTCTATGAAATAGGATTATTTTTAATTTCCTCTAACAGTACTTCCGACTCGAGGGTTGCTTACACCTGAGACGAACGAACTAAAATTTGCGGTATTAAATTTTTTAAATTCACCCCTGAATCCTGTTGCTAATGTCATTTTAAATGGTATTGAGTACAATTCTAATCTTCTGTAACGGAATACATAAGGGTCAGTTTCCTTTCAAATCAAATATAGAAAAATGTTTTCAATGAGTGCCCGTGAGGTGACGCCTGGTAAGCGCTCGCACGGTGCAAATATTTCATCATTACCGATATCTGTGTACAAAGCAGATTGGCACACTCAGCAATGGGTAATAAGCCGTGATGATATATTTATATTTATTTATTTTTATTTTTCAAAAGAAACCACTTCTATTAAATAATCTTAACGTCAACTTTCATTCGCTAGTTATACGAAACAACATTTAACTGAGTATAGAATACGATAAAATTAAATAGTTATTTCTTATTTTAGATTACGAAATGTTACTTTACATTCGAGAATTCAAAAAACATTTTACAATCGAATATCAAACAACGTTTTTTGAAAACTATGTCCCAAAATTGGCAAAAATATAAAGGAAAAACTTTTACGTTTAGGTTTAATTATTGTGATATCTAATTTAATGTACTCGTATGTGCCCGAAGTTATGAAATTATTAATTACATTTTTGATTACAACAAAAAAATATTTTATTACAACAATGAAAATGAGTAAATAATCTACAAAATTTTTATTATTACTGATGTTTTCCTCTATGTGACAAAAAATATTTCTTCAGTTCAAAAGAAAGATGTTTGATTATAACAATTAATTCTTTGATTACAATAATGGAAATCCCTAATCACACAATAGGTATTTGTACATCAAGAACGCGAAATCATTCTTTAGCGAATCGAGAGAAATATTGTCGCCGAGGCCGTTTGCGGTCGAGGCAAGAAAATCTCAAGGGCGCCAAAGGATTTCGCGGACAAGGTGTAAACAATATTTTTTGTGCAACCGTAAAAAATATGTAATTATAAATTTTATAAATTTTAAATAGTTTCATTGTAAATAGAAAGTTTGCTTATAAGGTGGCTATGGGATTGACATCACTTCCAGTTTATCAATTTTAGAAGATATCTAAACATGTCATTCTCATTAATATAAAAATCTTAAATAGCAAATTTGAAAAGTTTTGGAATATATCGTAATATATTTTTCACGAGAGCTTCAAGTAAAGTATCACTTACGGTTTATCAATTTTAGAAAAATATAACATGTCGTTCTCATTAATATAAAAATCTTAAATACCAAATTTGAAAAGTTTTTGAATATATAATATATTTTTCACGAAAATCTGTTGAGTAAAGTATCATTTCCGGATTATCAATTTTAGCCAAAATTTAATGTGTTGTTATTCTTCACATAAAAGTCGTAAATACTAAGTTTAACAAGTTTTGGAGTATATCATAATATATTGTTCACGAAAATCTGTTCAGAGCGTCAAGTAAAGTGTCACTTCTGGTTTATTAATTTTAGCCAAAATCTAATATGTTATTTCCCTTGATATAGGAGTTTTAAATACTGAAATTGAAAAGTTTTGGATTATATTTTAATATAGTTTTTCATTAAAAACTGTTATGGCCTTCAAGTAAACAGTCACTTCCGGTTATCCAATTTTACCCAAAATCTAATCAACTCTTTATATTAATGCAGAAAGCTTAAATACGGAAAATATAAATATTTGGAAGTTTGTTATAAGAGTTATCGTGGACGAAAAAATCGTCACACACACAGACATCGTAAAAATAGTAAAAACGTGTTGTGGGGACCTTAATTCGTGCTTATTTTCTGAAAACTCATCATCGAATGTTTGGCACGATTACATTACCTCCCTTACCTATGGTATGACGGGAGGTAAAAATATCAGCATATCAAATAATATTTACCTCGAATATATGAACTTATTTCTTCAATATAAAAGCGTGGCTATATTCCGGGTGTATTTCCAACGTATGTGCGTTTCCACATTCATCATTGCGAGCGATATTTCAGTGTGACTGTCAGTGACAAAGAATCGTTACGCCCTACAATTGATATTGAGCCATCAACTTGTGTTTCGAGCAGACGTCATACGTCTACAAACATTCAGACACATTTTTCACTCTCTTTCAAGGTTAACAGTTACCGCAAACCGAAGGAAAGATAAATGTATATTCGAGGAATTATTACTGAAATGGAATTGAACAAAAGTGGCCAGACCTATTACTGACACTAAATAGTCGTCTGTCCAATATTCTGATCCCCAAAGACTTCACGTTTCGGCTAACCTATAATAGATAGATTAGACGTAATTTAGTAATAAAATTTGGAGAATAAAATTTTATCGAAAACTTTTGTTACATTACAATCGTCGCATAAAATATTTGATTTATATGTTGTATAACGCTGACTCCACCATCGCATCTCGTTATAATCTTCCAGCCGTTCTCAAAATGTTCCATGTAGTCCGAATTTTACTGCAAATTGAAAAACATCAAGTGCATATAAAACTAAATATGATTCCTCTTTGAAAAAAAAAACAGTTATTAATGTCTTGTTGCGCTATAGACTTGCCTGAAACATTTTTGGAACTGCAGTCTGCAGCTGAAAGGAATTGGATCAATTTCAGATTTCAGGAGATGGAGCGAGGGCTGTAGTAAGCGTTTTTTATACTGAAAGAGGATTGGTTAATTTTTCAGCAGTGTAAAGCAGATTAGGAACCCTGGTAAATTATCAATCAGCAAGAAAAGGTTACGATTTTTATGCCCGGTTTCTTTATTTTATACTCGTCGATTAAACTATTTTCCTTTTACCAAAGTCAGGTAGTAACTACAGGCCACGAAGTATAATATGTAAGGAGTGGACAAGAGGTTAGAAAAATCGTCACCCATAAATAGGCGAGTAAAAAGAGAGATAGTTATAGGTAGACCGCGTTTAACACACGACGTATACAAATATATAGGAAATCACAAATTATTTTACTTTGTATTGAGGAGTTATTGTATTATAAGTAATATTTAGATACTTAAATATATTTTTAAAACTAATTTAATTAGTATTATTGATTCATATATGAAAATGTTTTTGAAAATCATATCGTTTGTTGTAATCAACAATTTTACAGTCATAGCTTGCAACATAATGTCAGAAAAATATCCGTTTGGCAGGATATTTATTTTACTTTTTACCTCCCGCTACCCTTGGTAAGGGAGGTATAGGGATCGTGCTAAAAATCGTATATCGAGATTTTGGTGAATGACCACGTTTTAAGGGCCCTAGAATCCAATTTTAACTTTTTCACGTTTGTGTGTATGTGTGTGTGTGTGTGTGTGTGTGTGTGTGTGTGTGTGTGTGTGTGTGTGTGTGTGTGTGCGCGTGCGTGTGCGTGCTTGTGTGTGTGTGTGTGTGTGTGTGTGTGTGTGTGTGTGTGTGTGTGTGTGTGAGGATCCTCAAATACTATCATTCAGAAAATTTTGATCCCTTGTACTTCTACTTTTTTCTAATATGGAAAGAGACCATTAGATTTAGGTGTGTATCAAATAATCGAAAATGGCACTTTACTGGAAGCTCAAAATAGATTTTCTTCGAAAAATACCTTCAAATATTATTTTTTCAAGATTATTATAAAAATTAAAGATTATTAAATTTTCTACAGATTTGTATAAATACTTTTTCTATATATTTTATGGATAAATTTATAAAATATCTATAATTTTAATCCCGGAGTCTACGCTTTAAACAAGCAAAACTCCTTGGTTACACAGTTCATATCTCAAATGTATGTAACTGACAGATAAATGTCACTGTCAACGTACTAATCATTTCAAATTAATAATAGTAACGTTTTAAAATGAAAATAGTAAATAGAATCATAGTTATATGGAATGGATCTTAATACAGTTTCCGCAATAACTAAATATGTAAGTATGTATATTTAAATTAATAAAAATTAAATAACGGGAGGTTTGGTGTTGGCCACATCAGATTTTTTCTACTAAATTCATTGTTGGATTCATTCGTAATAATATTCTTGAGCTATAATCATAATATTCTTTGTTGTAATCAACACAATCACCATATTTTTTTCAAAAAACTATGATAGAAAAATATCGGTTTGGTAGGATAATAATCCTTTACAAATGAAATCAGTTTCCAAAAAAAAAAATTTTTATACACCGTCTTGAAATGGCGCCCCTCATAATCAGGCGCCTTTGTGCGGGGCACAAACTGCACAACCGCACGGAGCGGCCCTGGCAATGAGTGCCCGTGACGAGACACCTGGTTAACACCCGCACTGCGCACGATTCGAATGTCATCGTCATTACCGATATCTAAAACAGATTGGCACACCCAGCAATGGGTAATATGCAGTGATAATATATTTATTTATTTGTTCAACCATTTTCGTTGGTAAAAAGAACATTGACGAATGGATGAATAAAATTTATTCGTCATACTTTTGTGAATTTATTAAAAAAAAGTTGTTTTGTAATATAAATAATTCTTCATAATTTATGACATTTACTTTAATTAAAAAACACAAACACATATCTTACAAAAATTATGTATATCTTTCCGGAAAACATTTCATTAAATATAAATTAAGATAACAATCTTTGTTCTAAATATGTCATGTAAATTCATAACTAATTTAACATAATTCCTTAATTTTAATTAATTATTCTTCATATGATAAGAAATGTTTATCTTTTAATAAAAAATAATATGCTTCTCATGTTTACTAAAAAAAATATAATGATTAATACTAGTGTAACCCTTTTTGAGTAGCGGTACAACTAGCGACATCTGTGATCCTTGGGCGGAACTTCACTTCTCTTTCTGTAAAGAGCGCTGGAGTCGTGAGCATTCGTTTAAATTTTCCTGCGCGGATATATTGATTGAGTAAAGTTGGTGTTGGCTTCCGCCTGGTAGATGTCTCTAGGTGTAGCAAAATAGATGGTAAATTGTATCGGAAAATACAGAAGTTTTACAATAGGAATATTATAGTTGTTATTAATTATGAAACACTAATAGAATAGTAAGGAAATTTTAGCTAGAAACTAATGTTAATAGTTTGCTCTCTTAAAGTTTTTACTTTAATGGGCCATTAAGGTAGATAATTATTCATTTAAGATCCTGATGTAGTTCGAAAACGGTGCGTTTACGGATATCCGGAAACCCGAATATGAGTTTATTAGTAAAAATCTGATGTGGCCAACACAACACCTGCCGCTATTTAATTTTCATTAATTTAAATATACATACTGACATATTTAGTTATACTAGAAACTGTATAAATTTCCATTCCATATAACTATGGATCTATTTATTTTTTTCTATTAATTTGAAATGTTTAGTTCTCTGACAGTGACATTTATCTGTCAGTTACATACATTTAAGATATGACAGTCAAGTAGTTGTGTTTGTTTAAAGCGCAGTCTCTGTGATTTAAATTATAGATAATTTTATAAATTTATCCATAAAATGTATAGCAAAAGAATTAATGCAAACCAGTAGAAAATTTAATAATCTTTAATTTTTATAATAACATAAATCTCGAAAAAACATCATTTAAAGGTATTTTTCGGAAAAAAACACACACAAACACATACACGTACACAAACACATACGCATACGCATACGCAAACACATACACATACACATAGACATAGACATTCACATGCACATGCACATGCACATACACATACACATACACATACACATACACATACACATACACATACACATACACATACACATACACATACACATACACATACACATACACATACACATACACATACACATACACATACACATACACATACACATACACATACACATACACATACACATACACATACACATACACATACACATACACATACACATACACATACACATACACATACACATACACATACACATACACATACACATACACATACACATACACATACACATACACATACACATACACATACACATACACATACACATACACATACACATACACATACACATACACATACACATACACATACACATACACATACACATACACATACACATACACATACACATACACATACACATACACATACACATACACATACACATACACATACACATACACATACACATACACATACACATACACATACACATACACATACACATACACATACACATACACATACACATACACATACACATACACATACACATACACATACACATACACATACACATACACATACACATACACATACACATACACATACACATACACATACACATACACATACACATACACATACACATACACATACACATACACATACACATACACATACACATACACATACACATACACATACACATACACATACACATACACATACACATACACATACACATACACATACACATACACATACACATACACATACACATACACATACACATACACATACACATACACATACACATACACATACACATACACATACACATACACATACACATACACATACACATACACATACACATACACATACACATACACATACACATACACATACACATACACATACACATACACATACACATACACATACACATACACATACACATACACATACACATACACATACACATACACATACACATACACATACACATACACATACACATACACATACACATACACATACACATACACATACACATACACATACACATACACATACACATACACATACACATACACATACACATACACATACACATACACATACACATACACATACACATACACATACACATACACATACACATACACATACACATACACATACACATACACATACACATACACATACACATACACATACACATACACATACACATACACATACACATACACATACACATACACATACACATACACATACACATACACATACACATACACATACACATACACATACACATACACATACACATACACATACACATACACATACACATACACATACACATACACATACACATACACATACACATACACATACACATACACATACACATACACATACACATACACATACACATACACATACACATACACATACACATACACATACACATACACATACACATACACATACACATACACATACACATACACATACACATACACATACACATACACATACACATACACATACACATACACATACACATACACATACACATACACATACACATACACATACACATACACATACACATACACATACACATACACATACACCACATGCACATGCACATGCACATGCACATACACATACTCATACACATACACATACACATACACATACACATAAACATGACACATACACGATCCCAATACCGGTAGCGGGAGGTAAAAATCAAAAAATTTGTAACATGTATTTAATATCAGCCTTTATATAAAAATTGGAATTTTGAAAAATGTAAAGAATTTGGGGGAAATAAAAATTTTGAGTTTTGAATGTTTTAAAAATAAATTAACAAAAGAAGTGAAGACAACAATTATATTATTTGATTCGTAAAAATTTTCTGTAATAATACATAAATCTGATTTTAAAAGATAGCTACATTATTATTATATTATTATAATAAATGACATAAAAATAACTGTTTCTAAATTAAATTTTAATGGCTTTTTGTATCCGGAAAATAGTAATTTATACATTTCCTGTTTGTTACAAAACTGATGTAAATCTATATTATAATTATTCATTCTACGAGTAGTACAATAAAATATAAATAAATTATTTTACTATTTTAAATTCAAAATATCATTATTCAGTGTTATTCCGCGAAACGATTAATTTCATCTGACATTACTAAATTGAATAACTTTAAATAAGTATAAAAACTATCTAATAAATTACAGAAACTCTTCTTTTGACATGCTCATTGTTGCAAACAATCAGTTTGATTTATTGTTTAAGACAATATCTGAGCTGTCATAATGGAAATTTGACAGATGATCGCCAAAAACGCAACAAAAAATGCCATCGAATCTCTCCGTCTCAAATGGAAGACAGGGAGAATTCATTGTTGTAATCAACAAATAAAAAACCAAAAAAATAAGCAATACAATATTTTTTATAGTAATGTTATAGATGTTTGAGTTTTATGTCAACAATTGTTAATGTTTTTTCCATCATTTTTAACGGGATGAATTGTAAAGGGTTGTTTTGGGAACGGCAGAAATGTTGAGTGGGTGATGGTCTTTTTGCGTGTCTGCAACCATCTGGATCTCATTTATAAGATGTGTTGAAAAGTGCCGACTTCAAACCATAATACCAACAATACTTTTTGTACGAATGCTATTCTTGTGTTCCTCGATTCTCGCCGTTAAATTACTGTTTTCACACTTCACACTACGGAAATCACTTTAATCTTAACGTAAATCACTCATAGTTATGATGTGAGATGCATTGAACCTCATTTAGACTTTTACGGTCCTAGGAAGGAAATAGTTTTCTGGTTTTAATTGAAAAACTAGCGCCTCCTACAGTCAGTGTTGCCAGACGTCCTGATTTTTAAGATAAAATAGATTTTTTTTTGTGTTGGACAGCTAATTTCACGATGGGGTCTTGCAACAAAAAATAATAAAACGTACACTTTATACTTAAAGTATTACTCAATAAATAGTGATTAAGATGAAAAAAACAATTTTTTATATTTTGCGTTCATAATGCGTATCGTAATGACCTTCATTTCGATACGCATTTTTTTGTTTTAGACGGTTGGTACTAGATGACGTTTCTTTTTCCCATTTTTACCTAATTTATTTTCAGTTAATTGACAATTCATTTTAATAATATAATGTCGAAATTATTATTATTTTTTATTATTTAGTGACGTCACATTACTGCTACCTTTCTCTCGCTGCCTACTATAACTATAGAACCTGTGCGAGAGAAAGATATAGCAATAGGTGTCGCTACGGTGTCGCCGTGACGTTATATTGACATTAAAATCAAATTCATTTAAACTAAAAATAATTAAGACTTTTTAACACTACGAATTGCTTCAAAATTAACAAAACTTTCATTTAAAATAAAAAAAATCTGATGTGGCCAGTACATTACCTTCCCTCAGTTTGCCTCAGTTCCATATATTATGTACAAATTGTTGAGATTCAATCATGTAAACTTGGATCATGGAAAATATAATATAATATCAAGTTATTAAGTTTCATGTAATTCATATATTTTTTTAATACGTCAAAAAATCATAAAGATTTGTATTATCAATAAAGTGTGTTTGATCCTAGTTTTGTGTCTTTTGGGGTTCTTTCTGTTTCAGTATACACTGCGTAGTTCATTTTCTGCAAGACAAATTCCATACAGAAAGTTTCTTGCACAATATTCTATATTTCAAGTGCATTACATTCAGTCAGTTCTATATATTTTGTACAAATTACATACAGAAAGTTTCATGTACCTAAGAGATTCTGTATTTCCAGTAATGTTATAACACAAACATCAATTGCACTTGATCTGTCAATCAGCATTTTCTTAATATAGCGGTTTCCATGGTTATAACATAGCTAGCTACTTTATGAAATTTAATATGACTATGACTATAAAATATCATCTATATCAGATTAGTACTGATAAAAAAATTTAGTGAGGCCAACACAATACCTCACGCCATTATATCCCGAGTCACAAAAAATATTAAGCTAATCCTTATTTTTGGATTAGCGAATTATACTCTAATTTTGGCAGTTTATTTCTTAAAATATAGTCTGATCTAATCCAAGTAACTACCTTTTTACCTCCCGCTACCCTTGGTAAGGGAGATATAGGGATCGTGCTAAAAATCTCATACCTATCGTGATTTTGTTAAATGACCACGTTTTAAGGCTCCCAGAATCCAATTTTAACATTTTCACGATAATCTCTGTGTGTATGTATGTGTTTATGTGTGTATGTGTGTGTGGATCCTCCACTCTAACTCAAATACTATCATTTAGAAAATTTTGAAACTTTGTATTTCGAACTTTTTCTGTATTGAAAAGAGCCCATTAGATTTTGGTGAAAATCGGATAACCGGAAATGACACTTTACTAGAAGCTCAAAATAGTTTTTCTTCGAAAAATACATTTAAATGTTATTTTTTCGAGATTAATGTTATAAAAATTAAAGATTATTAAATTTTCTATAGATTTGCATTAATGCTTTTTCTATATATTTTATGGATAAATTTATAAAATTATCTATAATTTAAATCCCAGAGCCTCCGCTTTAAACAAACAAAATGCAGTTATTCAAATGTATATGTAACTGACAGATAAATGTCACTATTAAAGAACTAATCATTTCAAAATAATATTACTAACGTTTTAAAAAGGAAAAAGTAAATAGAACAATAGAAAAGGAATTCAATACAGTTGCCAGCATAAATAAATATATATGTAAGTATGTATTTAGATTAATAAAATTTAACGATTCACAAAAATATTTAAGCTAATCATCATTTTTGTATTAGCGAATTCTATTCTATCCCGGTATTTAAAATTTAATCTTTATTTTATTATAGTTCCGGTGGCTCTATGGTTAGAGCAACGCCTTATGTCATGAGTGCCCTCGGGGCTCTGGGTTCGAATCCCACTAAGGCATGGATGTGTGTGAATGTGAACCCACTCTGTAATTGGGATTTAATCCTGTTGAGGGGTTTAAAAAAAGGTAGTTACTTGGATTAGATTAGACTATATTTTAAGAAATAAACTGTCAAAATTAGAGTAAAATTCGCTAATCCAAAAAACTTATTCTTTTTGTGACTCGGGCTGTATATGGCGGGAGGTATTGTGTTGGCCACACCAGATTTTTTAACTCTATATCCATTGAATATGAAATATGATGAAATATGGAAAAATGATATTTAACAGTGTTTTTTCAAGAAAAACTGTTAAAATCTTAAAATGAGGGTACTTCCGGTTGACCAATTATAAACAAATCTAATCATCTCTTCACATGGATGTAAAGAAAAGGAATACGAAAGAATTATAATTTTTTTTTGAATAGTAGTATTTCAGTTTTCGGATCCGAAAACATCGTCACTCACGCACATATATACATACAGACATCATCTAAAAATAATATAATCTTATTCATCAAAAACTCACCATTGAATTTTTTGACCAAACACAATATCTTCCTTACCTAAAGTTGACGGAAGGTAAAAAAAATCAGAGTGCAGAACCCCATTATTCTACAAACATATAAAACAAATGTTTTATTTCTCAAATTAATTTAAAATGGTCAGGTGCGAGAAACAGATATTTTATTCAATTAATAAAATCGGAATTACTAAATCAACACGAAATACTCATGTACACACACTTTCTACACCTAAATCCCGATTTTTTATATTTCACATGGTAAAAATCCCGATTTGGTAAAAACTGGCAACGCTGCCTACAGTTATTGTATTCGTGATTAGCCATTTTCATTATTGTAATCAAATTTTCTTTATTGTAATCAAGCATTCCTTTGTTGTAATCAAAATTAGGTTACATTACATATCGCATTCAAGCTGGAATGCAAGCCAGTGAAATGCAGTGAATATTTTGGCACTGATTCCAATAATGAAATAATATTTTCATTGTTGTAATAAAACTTTTTGTGAAATTTAACGCCTTCAATAAACCTGAATTCTCGACATGCTCGTGCAGAGATGTCTCATGTATTGTTCCGCAATTTATTTTCAATTAATCGTACTTTATTGCTCATAAAATTTGTCTTCTTTATTTTTGTTGCAAAGAAAGCGATTGGTTTTGGTTGTAAGTCGTCAATAATGGTAGTTAAGCTAATTCTGATTGCATGGGTAATGTGTGAGTTACGGTACGGAGTGCATTTTAATAACACAATTCGTTATAATAAAATCAATTACGTTTTCAATTTCCGGTATTATTAATTCTCTTCGGCTTGTCTGCAGATTCTATTTAGAGGGAAATATTCAATATTCCATTATTGCGATAAAATCCCTTTTATAAATTGCTTTTTTATGTTTACTTTACATTTTTATAATAAACAGAACATATTTTTAGTTGGTATGCAGGTAATTTATTTATAGTCATTTTTTGAATAGTCATAAAATTATAAAGAGTATTCTATGGACTTTTTTAATAAGTATATTTATTATAAATTTTCGTGTCCATCAATTATTCGAAAAATGGTACACTGGAAATTGTTGCAGCCACCTGTATTTAGATAAAAAAGAAAAGTATTATATTCCTCTGATTCGGACCTGCTGATTTCAGTATCTTCTGTAGTTCTGAGCTCAGGGCCGCTCGGGTGGGATGATTGTGCCCCGCACAAAGGCGCGTGACCATGAGGAGTGCCATTTCAAAACAGTAAATAAAAAAAACTTGCGAACTGCTCTTATTCGTAAAGAAAAAATCTGATGTGCACACCACACGACTTCCTTGTACGCAAGACTAATATGAAGTATAGACTCAATTATAAAATTGCACGTATTTGACGTAATTTGACATTAACATCAATTTTTTATTTTTTTGTTATTTTTTGTCGTAATCCAGCAAGCTTCATTACAAAAACCAAAAAGTATATAAGTTTTAAATTTACATATCTCGCTTATACAAAGGGCTAATTTAATAATACTTGATGTGCTAGACGCAGAATTTAATTCACTAAAACTCTTATTTGAAGCATTTATTTCTAAAATCAAAATGAAACCATTTTATTCAAGAAAAACTGTTAACAACTTCAGGTAATATATCACTTCCGGTTAGCCTGTTTTAACTAAATTCTGCTATGTTATTCCATTTAATATAAAAGTCTTATATACTAACTAATGGTGCTATTCTGTACCGTTCTATAAGCTCTATAGGCTCTGTAAGTAACCAACGTTACAGTATGTAAGAAAATTGCTATTCTGTAACCAAGTTACAGTACTACTGTAAGCGCTACAGAGTTATAGAAATTTCTATAAATCTTACAGCGCCAAAATCTTGACTGTAAAGTATTTACAGAGCATAATGAAACGTCAAAAATATATTTTAAACGTCAAATATAATATATTTTATATAAATTAAACAAATATAGAAATGAAAAGCAAAAGTTAACAATTTTTATTATATCCATTATTAAATGAAAAACATAGAAGGTAATTACACTTACTCATCCTACCAATTCTTATAGAAATTTATGTTTAAAAAAATATTTTAGCATGAAAATAGAGAAGATTTTTCCAGAATTATCAAAATCCATTCAGTTCAGTGTACCAGATATTCAATTACATTACTAATTAAGAAATGTTTTTATTCAAACTCATTGTAATATTTTAATTTAAGTGACTTTTTTTCTTTAATATAAAGTTGAATAATTTTAAATACCTATGCCTAAGAATTTGTCAAAATTAGTGATTCAAAGCTAAAGGCAATAAGCGCAGTCAAGATGATTTGAAGAAAACCCTATACCTAATTGTACGAGTACTAACGCTAGAGAACTGTTCAGTTTCATAGAATATTTAAAACAGTCATTAAATGATGACTGCATAAATAATATTAATAGATCACACTAGCGAGGAGAAAAGATTACAAAAAATAAAACTGGAAATAAAAAAAATTATTGACAATGACAAGCATTGATTACAACAATGACAAACATTGATTACCTGCAAAAATCAAAAGATAACGTATTTTGATTCAATAATTATATATTTCTTTTAATCTTAATTCTATATATTACATGTATAAATCTGGTGTACTTATATAAATTAATAATTGGTGCAAAATCTTGACGGAATCTATTGCTTATTCTTATTCAACTACATAAATATATTGAAATATGCATCTTTGAACCAACATACCTACTTTTTTATACAGTACGAGTATTATTTTTATATTAACAATTGGTTCTATGTCATATTTTTAGAATGCCTACCAAATTACTGTCAAATATACTGTAGCATATTTGATAGCTAGACAGGAATGAAGTTAGTCATTCTATAAGAATAACTCTGTAGCCAGACTTGTTACATAGGGAGTTACAGAATAGGTAATTTTACTATTCTGTAAGCTGTCGTCTTATAGAGCTCTATAGCTTATAGAGTCTGTAGAGTTACAGTCTTACAGAGCAAAGTTACAGAATAGCACCGTAAATTTGAAAAGTTTTGGATTATATTTTAATATAGTTTTTCATTAAAATCTATTATAGGCTTCAAATAAAGTACCATTTCTGGAAATTATGTAATGACCAAAAAGGGAGGTGCACAACTAGATGTTATAGAAGTCCTAAATACAAAATTTTAATTTTCTACGGCTTACCGTTTTTGAGTTATGCGAGATACATACGTACGTACGTACATGCATACGTACGTACGTCCGTACAGACGTCACGACGAAATTAGTCAGAATGGATTCAGGGATGGCGAAAATGGATATTTCCGTTGAAATCTGGAAACCGAAATTTTTCGCGAATACAATACATCCTTTACTTTGTACAAGGAAGTAAAAATTACTAAACAGCTTACCCAGTAAGGTGATAAAAGTGAACAATATTTTTTTATTAATTTGTTTGCATTAGAGCTCTATTGAAACTAACCCAAGATCCAAACCAAGTCATTCTTATTGGTCGATGATAACAAATTTGAAGTTGAATCTTCAAATTTGTCATCATCGACCAATTTGAATAAGAAAGACTTACTTCAGTTCCCGGGTTAGTTCCAATTTCGGCTATCTCTTTCTATTGCTGTAAATAGTAAGTAAAATGGCGCCAACGACTGCTAGTCAAAAGAAACGTCAGAAATTTTACAGTCACTAAAAGACCTGTATTCTCGGTGAAAATTTGCATCGTTAGACATTTTAGATCCAATAAAAGCTTTTGTAACTTCTTTCGAGAAGTTTTTTAAAGTTGTCAAAGATTTTTCTCACATTTCACGTCTACTTTTTTTTTTAGAAATAAACGTCATAGATCTCAATTGTTCTTACTATGCGCAGATCCCCGTTACGCATATCTTCTATCTCTTTAAATTGAAAAGGTCTATTATCTTAGCAAAAGGATATTTTTCTAGAATTGTTATATTCAAATAATAATTGTGAACATGTTAATTACAACAAAGAATATTTTGGTTTTAGCTCAAGAATATTGATTACAACAATGAATTTAGTAGAAAAAAGTAAAATAAACAGTGCTAAATGGCTATTGTTATGTTGAAAGCTATAACTGTAAAATAATTGTTAATTACAACAAAAAAATTTAATTATAAGATGTTGATTAAAAGAATGAATCTAACTATGGATTTAGTTTTAAATTTAAAGCATTTGCAAATTATAAATTATGGGGGCGCTGAAATATAACCCTGCACAAAAGCGCTTTTGCCCAAGAAGCGGCACCCGTCTGAGCCATTCGTAAATCAGGTCAAAGATTCCATTTCGAAGAGCGGTCCACCTACTGACATATCTGCGATATATAAAAGTTGCTAGGTGATAAAAATATTGAAACTTTGAAGATGTTCATTCTTATGTTTTACGTGGTTTTAACCAATTTCTCGCCATACTGTTAATAACTACTAATTTCATTTGTATTTCTGTATATATTTAAAATTATTTGTTGTGTATTTAGCATGTTTTCACACAGATGTGCACATAAATGTGCGAAACAAATGTGAAAACTGACAAGTTTAGCGTTTTTGTGTCCTGATTGTAACGCTTCATTTAATTTGAACCAGCCATTTGGCCTCGAAAAGATGTGCACTTTTTCACTATAACTTTGTTGTTCATATAATAATATAATGAAACTTTTGTTAGTTATATTATTATACACAGAAAATATATTGGTGATTTTTTATATTTTAATAAAAATTATATCACTGCTCTTATTCGTAAAGAAAAAAATACTATAACTTACCCAAGAAGGTGATAGAAGTGAACAATAATTTTTGTTAATTTGTTTGTATTAGAGCTTCTACCAAACAAATATTTTTCTAGCATTTTTATATTCAAATAATAATTGTTAAGATATTGATTCCAATAAAGAATATTTTGATTATTATAGCTCAAGAATATTCTGGCATTATGTTGTAAGCTATAACTGTAATATTGTTGATTACAACAAACGATTCAGACAATATTGATTACAAGAATGAATCGAACTAACGAAATTTCAATAATATTTTAAATCTAACAGGATCAAAAGTATAGTTTAAAATTTAAAGCGTGTGTTAATTTGCAAAAAAACTGATCCAGGAGGCGAGGCCATAAGTAAATAAAAACAAAGAACAAGGCATACTTTAAAAATGAAAACAAACATTTTTTTATGTCAATATAATTGCCAAATAATATTTATTTAAATTTTGTGCGTCGATCGTAGAAAAAATGTTATACGTATAAGCACTAAAAACTAACCTCCCCGTTCTTAATAGTTAATATACTATTTCATGAACATTTTCAAATGAAAAAATCTGATGTGGACACCACACGACTTCCTTGTACGCCAGACCAACATGAAATATGGATCCAATTATAAAATTGCACGTATTTGACGTAATTTGACATTAACATTGATTTTTTTTGTACTTTTTTGTCCTAATCAATTGCAAGCTTTATCACAAAAACCAAAAAGTATATAATTTTTAAATTTACATATTTCGCTTATACTAAGGGCTAATTTAATTATATTGGTTCTGCTAGACGCAGAATTTAATTCTCTAAAACTATTATATGGAGCATTTATTTCTAAAATCAAAATAAAACGATTTTATTCAAGAAAAACTGTTAATAACTTCAGGTAATATGTCACTTCCGGTGTTCCGGTTAGCCTATTTTAACCAGTGGCGTAGGTTAGAACTGTCAACTGTTGTTTACAAATGGCGACGCTAAAGAATGCGAAAAACGGTACGTATTAATTTATATTCTTTCTTATTCTTTGCTTTTTGCAAATAATTACTATAGTAATTATTTTTAGTGACCCCCTGACGGATATTAATAATAATTAGAATAATAACAACGGTTGGACGAACTAGTGTGAAGTAGAAATAATAATATTCCTCACACTTCACAGAGAACATCGGATCTCTCATTCTAACTAAGCGCGCATGCGCACATCAACAATGAAAATGGTCCATTAAAATTTTGTTTTATGCAAATATAAACGTTGAAATTATTATAGTCATTCAAGCCTGGTTTTGCCGCTCCTCAACTGCGGCGCTCGGGGCGCCTGGCCTCTTCGAACCCCCCCCCCCCCTCATAGCTACGCTACTGATTTGAACCAAAATCTATTATGTTATTCTCATTGATATAAAAGTTCTGGATAATATTTTAAGATAGTTTTTCATTAAAATCTATTATAGGCTTCAAGTAAAGTACCACTTCTGAAAATTATGCAATGACCAAAAAGGGAGGTGCACAACTAGTTGTCATAATAGTCCTAAATACAAAATTTCAACTTTCTACGACTTAACGTTTTTGAGTTATGCGAGATACGTACATACGTACGTACATACATACGTACGTACAGACGTCACGACGATATTAGTCAAAATGAATTCAGGGATGGTGAAAATGATATTTCCGTTGAAATCTGAAAACCGAAATTTTTCGCGATTACAATACTTCCTTTACTATGTACAAGGAAGTAAAAACAGTCCCCAAGGTTGCTGCTATGTTTGCTCACGAAACCTCAACAAATTCTAATTCTAAGAACAGTTTGGAGCTGTGTCTGTTAGTAGCAATTCAAAACATATATTACAGATCTGTTTGCCCTTCGAAATTAGTTCGGTAAACACTATAATAGCCGCAATTGTCTCATAAATTACACTATGTATTTTAAATGCATAAATACCCCTATTATTCACCCCGTATTACATCCAGAGGATGATGCATTCCTGTGCACAAAGGGCCACGGAACTATGAATTTAACTAACCAACTAACCGCACTCAAATTGGCAATATAACAGTCGCGTCACAAGTCCTCGCTTCCCGCCAATCGGAAAATTACATCGTCCTGGAAGCCTGGATCCTGGAAACAGGAACGTGGTCCATAGGGAGACACGCTATGTGCGCGTAACAAGGTTACCATTGTTAAGGAGGACGAATTACCAACACAAAGACAATGACAGCCAAGAGGAAATGTTGATATTTATAAATATGTCGTCAGGCTTGCCACAGGTTGCTGATATCCACAAAATTTAAAAAATAATTGTTCTTTTAAATGTCAAGATGAAAATACTACTGCCAATATAAGGATTTTTAACAAGATAATCCAATTTTTACCTCCCGTCATACTAATAGGTAATATAATCGTGTCAAAAATTCGATGGTGAATTTTCAGTAAATAAGCACGAATTAGGGTCCCCACAACACGTTTTTACTATTTTTATGAAAATGCGTGTGTTTGTGTGTGTGTGTGCGTGTGCGTGTGTATGTGTGTGTGTGTGTGTGTGTGTATGTGTGTGTGTGTGACGATTTTTTCGTTCACGATAACTAACAAACTTTCAAATATTTATATTTTCCGTATTTAAGCTTTCTGCATTCATATAAAGAGTTGATTAGATTTTGGGTAAAATTGGATAACCGGAAGTGACTGTTTACTTGAAGCCCATAACAGTTTTTAATGAAAAACTATATTAAAATATTATCCAAAACTTTTCAATTTTAGTATTTAAAACTTTTATATCAAGGGGAACAACATATTACATTTTGCCTAAAATTAATAAACCAGAAGTGACACTTTACTTGAAGCTCTGAAAAGATTTTCATGAATAATATATTATGATATGAAACTAGTCAAATTTAGTATTTAAGACATTTATATGAAGAAAAATAACATTAAATTTTGGCTAAAATTTATAATTCGGAAATGATACTTTACTTGAAGCTCTCAACAGATTTTCGTGAAAAATATATTATATATTCCAAAACTTTTCAAATTTAGTATTTAAGATTTTTATATTAATGAGAACTACATGTTAGATTTCTTCTAAAATTAATAAACCGGAAGTGATACTTTACTTAAAGCTTTGAACACATTTTCGTGAAAAATATAATAGAATATATGACAAATTTAGTAGACTTTTATAAAAAGGGAAGTAACATATTAGATTTTGGCTAAAATTGATAAACCGGAAGTAATACTTTATTTGAAGCTCTGAACAGATTTTCGTGAAAAATAAATTGATACAATCCAAAACTTTTCAAATTTGGTATTTAAATTTTTTATATTAATGAGAACGACATACTAGATGTTTTCTAAAATTGATAAACTACTTTACAGGAAGCTAAAAACAATTTATTTAAAAAAATATATTAAAACATAATTCAATACTTCTCAAATTTGGTATTTAAAACTCGTGTATAATTTAAAACATTAGATTTTGATTATACCTATATGATAAACCGGAAGTGGTACTTAATTTGGAGCTCTTAACAGATTTTCAGGAAAAAATTAGTAGACTTTTCAATTTATTGGAACAACAAATTAGATTTTGTTTACAAACGATCAAATAGTAATGATACTTTACTTAAAGCTCATTGCTATTTCAAACATGGAATTGACGGGAGGTCATGTGTTGGCCACATCAGATTTTTTTGATAGTACCAGGGTCGGTCCGAACTGTAGGCGCACTAGGCAATTGTTGATACAAGTATAGTCTCCATTGTCGTTGCATCGTCGGCCAGTGTGGCCGCCACGCTAACATGAACGCTAATCGAATTCGCCGCACTTGTTGCGTAACGGCGTCGTGTGACGTCATAGCGTCGGTTTGCGGTCCGAGCTCCTTTGGAGTTTTTGCATGTTATTAAAGAATAATGAGCTAAATAAATGTGACTCGTTCCCGAGGTAATGACTGTAATTAGTTACGCTTCTGAAAGACCCGGCTCCGCAGAAATGGAATTCTATATTAGGACGTAGGATTCAGGATGCTAATTATGGAATTTTAGCTAAATATAACCAGTCACATGTCATTGAACAGATACTATTTCTGAAATTTTTGTAAAAATAAATATAACATTCTAATACGAAGGCAAATGCAACTTTGAAATTTTTCAAATACGGGAGAACTTTATGAACTAGATGAATCTTTTAGTGTTCAAAATAAAGATATAATGTTTATCTTGTCATTGAAGTTCCTTTTCATGACTCATTATAGTTATTTATAATTTATTTAATGTTTTCTCCATATTCGTCATGAAAAAACGAGCCTCCCTGCCTTGATACGTAAATAACTATTTTCAGCATAAACATATAACGGAACATAGGCAGATTGTAATTTTGTCTAAACATACCTAAACGTAACCTAACCTAACACACAAAATTGATTTTAGAATAATAGTCCAGTCAAGTTATACAAAGTTCCTTGCAAAAGGTCGGGTATTTATAATTTTTGGATATGTTGTAAGGACTAAGCCCAGTGACAAGAAACCAATTTTGCGGAAACGAAAGCCCTGTGCTACCAGAGTTATAGGAAAAAAATAAATTTTCGATCTTTTTCGGTTTTTCCTCAGTTTCTCTGTTTCTATACATCGGAGAGTAAAAGTTGTTACTATCAATATTATAGAAGACAAAATTTACTACACCTTTAGATAAGGAAGGTATTGTCTTTGGTCAAAAAATTCGATGATGAGTTTTTAATCAATAAACACGTTTTAGGATCCCTAGAATACGATTTTACAATTTTTTACGATTATGTGTGTGTGTGTGTGTGTGTGAGTGCGTGCGTGCGTGCGTGCGTGCGTGCGTGCGTGCGTGTGTGTGTGTATGTAACAAAAATTTCGTCGACGATAACTCTAATATTACAATTTCAAAAATTATAATTCTTTTGTATTCTTCTTCGTTGCATCCATATGAAGAGCTGATTAGATTTTACAATTGATCAACCGGAAAAACCATCATTTGAAGATTTTAACAGTTTTTCTTAAAAAAACGATGTTAAATATAATTTTTTCACTTTTAATGTTATTATAAATATTAAAGAATATTTTATTCTCTATACGATTTGACTGCATTTTATACTTCATATTAAATGGATATAGAGTTAAAAAATTATAAAGAAATTAAATTTCTTAAAGTAGCCAGCTATGGAAACAGCTACTATACCTTGTTCCATTTAAGCCATTCAGTATTGCGGAGTATAGGTCATAGTTTTGACCTCTCTGATTGGCTGAAATTAGAGACAAGAGACAAGTTTGCCCAATGTAATTTCGGCTACTTCTTATTTGCGATGTTGCTAGTGCCATCTAATGAATGGCTGAAATGGAACAGAGCATATATTAAGAAAATTCTGATTAAAAGATGTCAGTGTCAAGTGCAATTGACAGTATATTTGTTTTATAATTTTATTGGAAATATAGGATCTTTTGCTAGAAACTTTCTGTCTGGAATTTGTATAAAATACATACAAATGCCAGAAGGTAATGTACAAGAAATAGAATCTTTTGCAAGGAACTTTCTGTATGAAATTTGTACAAAATACATAGAACTGGCGGAAGGTAATGTGCTGACCACATCAGATTTTTTTATATGGGCTATACACTTATTGAACCACAGTGCAGTGAATGTATCAGAATTTTTGGGAAATGACAAAACATGCACATATCGCAGATTGACGTAGTCCGGGTGTTATGGACGAAAATTAGCCTACACCCTGCATTTTGTCATACAAGCAAGCCGTTCACATGTTATTAGGACCATGCCCTAGCGATTAAAAGATGTAGACACCCGGAAATGCCCTGTAGGCACGAGTTATTGCGGGTTGGATACCTCAATGACCGGTTTCCTTAAAATTGCAGTGGTGCGCAAACCATTGGATCTACAGATCGATAATGCAGTGCAAAAAAGTTGGGTTACATAACGTATCCATTTTTTTTTTGAATATAGCACTTTGTGGTTTTTGGGTGAAAATGGGCTCGGTCAACTTTTTTTGAATTTCTTATATGTTACGAAGAATTTAAAAATAGAAATTTCGTATTTTTTGTTTTCTTGAAATAACGCTAGATAATGCCTAAAATAATTATTAATGTTTTGGCGCGAAAGTTCTGACGTTAGCGTCACTCCGTCATAAATAGAGAGAACCGACATACGTTACCATTAATATGGTAATATACAATAAATGTTGCATAAATATAAATGAATACGTATTCATTACAAACTGTGATCAAAAATCTTTAGAGCTAATGGTAATAAAGTAAGCCAGATAGTTATATCATTTGAAAATATATATATATATATATATATATATATATATATATATATATATATATATATATATATATATATATATATATTTGTATGATTTACTTACATGAATAGGTATAGGAGTAGTGTTAAATGTTAATTTATGTAAAACTTCGATAGTACATATTATACATAAATAAAAATCAGGTAAGTAAAATTAATAATTTTTGCTCGTTTTCATAATCAAGTTAATTATTCGCTTTAATTGATGTAACTTTAAGACTTTCTCTAATATAATATTGAAGTTTTTTACTCACCTAGTGCCATTGGTATAATTGAAATAATATTTTCTATTTATAATTAAATACCACAAAGACAGTAGTATTGATTACAATAATCAAAGCATAGTTTAGTTAGTTAGTACATTACTATTTACTAAATGATTACAACAATGACAAGTATTGAGATTGCAACAATTAAAACATAAATTATACCTAATATAAATTTATTTAATAAGTAAATTTTCATTTGATCTTATTAAAAAATTACTCGTATATATTAAATATGTGTTTGTTAGAGTATGTGTAGAGCTAATCGCTAATTTATGAGCAAAATATGCATTGTCCACTTTATAGTGACATTTTCACAGGGAAACTGGACTACTGTATTGACGATGATGTCACAACATGGCGACCATTTTCCGCTAAAAACTTTAATTACATTATTATAGGTATAAAAATACAAAATATATAGCAATTTTTATTCCGTTTTCATTTATTTTATATTCAAAATTCATATGCGACATGTAATTTTTAAAAAGTCGAAGATTTGTACGGGCCCATTTTGGCTTCCTTGACCGATTTCGCGAGAACCAGGTTATATTGTATATATTTATTTATTTATTTATTTATTAACCACTCTACAGGATATGTAATCCCAATTACAGAGGATATATAAACAATACACATAAAATAATAATATGAAACAGAGTAGGCTTACAAAAACTATATATCAAGTAATTGACAGTATACATATTAGAATGAAAATTGAAAATGTACATAGTGAGTATTTAGCTAAATTACAGAAATTCTATTTAATCATAAAACTGGTAACCAATTTACATTTAAATACATTGAATCTATCAAAAAACAAATCAAATTCTATATTTAAGTTATTTATTTTTTTGCACATGCGGAGAGTTGGTGAGTTGAGTTCATAATTTGTTTGAAAACGTTGGATGAAGAATACTAAATTACATCTAGAAGATATTCTTTTTGTACAGAAATTTAGACGTGCTAATATATTACTATCATCTACCATGTTATTCAGTAGTTTATAAATAAAAATCTGATGTGGCCAGCACATAACCTCTCGCCAGATATTTTACCTGGTTGTACGCATAAAACGAAAAATATTTTTAAATACAAATACATATATTCATGTCTCACTACAAAATAATTCTCACATATATTTGCAAAATCTATGGGATATTTTTTCTACTTTCCTATTCTTTATATTCGTCATTTTTTCGCAAATTCCTTTTATATTCTTTTTTACGTGTATTCTTTTGCGTTGTTGACTTTTTATTTTTATTATCTTCATAATGATGTACAAATATTTTTGACAGTGGCATACAAATATTTTTGACAGTGACATTTATGTGTCACTTACAAACATTTGAATTTCTTGCCTTGAAGTAGTTTGATCTGAGAATGTTTACATCAAATTATTTTATATGCATTTCTTTATCTCTAAATCTATAGAAGATATAATAATGAATTTATATTTATCGAATAAAGAATTTAACGTTCTTTAATATAAGTATTTGCATAAATTTTCGATAAATAATATTTAGATGATTTTTCTCTTGTAACTACTACTTCCGGTTGTCCAACTGTTACCAAAACTTAATCAACTCTTCCCATTATTGTTAGATTGAGAAATCGGTAGTTAAAAATGTCTTAAGTCTTATAGTATTTGAGAAATTGTGGATCCATCATCCACACATCCACACACACACACACATACGGACATCATCGTAAAAATGTTATAGGTAATCAGATTCTAGGGAGCTTAAAACGTGCTTATTCACTAAAATCTGGATATGCGATTTTTAGCATGAATACAATACCTCTCTTAGCGAGAGGTAAAAAGTACGCACAAAATATTTCTATACGATTTTCAAGATATGTCAAATTCAAAGTTGATAATGCTGTATTATAATTCAGATTTCGTATATATTCCCTATTTATTTTGAACCAACAATATCTATTGAATTTTTATTGCACTTTTTCAATTATATCTTTGTATCTTGCATAATATGGACTCCATATTTGACAACAATACTCAAGTATTGATCGTACGTAGCAGTTGTACAAAGACATAATATAGCAGAAATATTTTGAAAGTTTTGTGTATACCTAATTACAAAATTAAAATTCCTGTATGACTTTACAGTTGCATGCACATGTTTGTAGAATAATAATTTGTCATCAAATATTATTCTCAAATCAGTAGTCTCACTAACTCTTTGCAATGTATCCCTGCTCATCTTGTAATGAAAGTCTATAGATTGACGTCTCCTAGAAAATGTCATTATTTTACATTTATTCGTGTTAAAATATAATTCAGAAGTTTGAGACCAACTCGTCAAATTATCAATATCTTTTTGAAGACTTTCACAATCGTTCATTGAGTTAATATTTCTAAATATTTTGATGTCATCAGCATACATAAGAATATTTGAAAACTGAACTGACTCTATAATGTCATTTATAAATAAAAGAAATAGCAATGGACCTAAATTTGAACCCTGAGGTACACCAGAACATGCTGTAAAATTATTAGAAAAAAAACCATTCACGTAGACAAATTGTTGACGATGGTATAAATATGATTTTAAAAGTTGACAAAGTTCAAAAGAAAAGTTAAAGTCTGCAGATAATTTTTGAATTAATATACAGGGTGTAAATGAAATAAGTACATTAAATTTAACCAGTAATATAACTTGTCGAGATCAACAATATTTCTTAATAACTTTTTCTCGAAATCGCATATTTTTTTAGCATTTTTACAACCCCGTACATTGACGAGTCGTTCCAAGTATTTTTCTCATTTTTCTAATAATTGAATGCAGTAGCAATAGCTCTGAAAAAATTTGTTTTAGCAATTGACAGCCCTGTCAGTTGTTGCAATTAAATTTTGACATTAGTAATAAACTTGTTTATAAGGTAAAATTCTGTCAAATGCTTACGTTTACAAATAGCGAGTACACAGACTTTGTAATTACTTACCTATGGTTTATTTATTTATTCGTATCTTTACTACATTTTAATTTGTGGTTAATATAAAGACTGTGTTATAGAGTTACCAACGCATTTAGACGGAGTGTTTCTAAATCATACTGTTCCTAATATTCGCACATTTGTAAATCTCGTACATTTTTATCACACGAAGTGTCACATATGATAATTTTTTAAAAAGCTACAGTTGTATCCATACCATGTGCAAAAAGTTCAATGTTTTCAGTACATAACAGACTTCAATTTTGGGAATGGCTCATAATGTTCATTAATGACTGAAGCTGTATTTATTATGCACAATAGGTACACGTCTCGACAGACGAAAATGCTGTAAGAATTTTCATTAAAAAATGTTTGGGCGGGAACAATAAATGGACGACTAATTATTGGTACTCATGTACCTTGTTTAAATGAACAAAAGTTTGTACTTACATTTTTTGAATAACCTATTTAAACTATTATGATTTGTCGACGATAAATAATCATCTCGTAGCCTAATAACTATGCTTTTGCTCTTCTACGTTACCTCGTTCCTCCTTGTCTTCCTCTATTCACAGGTGATTAAAAGCCTGGTTTAATACACAACTTTATAATTTTGTTATTCAAAATATAATTTCTTTATTTTAAAAATTGTACTATTACGAATTAATTAATAATAAATGTTATTTCCGTTGATTCGTTTATGAATTACTGTGACTGCAAGTATAACCTATAACCGACAATTTTTGCGGCAGGCATTTGTTTTCCATACGCGGGTAACGAAATATGCAGCAAATCTTTAAAGAATTTTAACTCAAAATCTAAAAGACTTAGAAAAAAAAGTTATTAAGAAATATTGTTGCTCTCGTCGAGTTACATTGCTGGTTAAATTTAATGCACTTATTTCATTTACACCCTGTATTACTTAATTATCTACTTTAAAATATTGTAAATTCATTTCGTACTTCATTGGCATAAAAATTTGCATACATATAAAAGTGATAACCATTTCATGACTTTTTTCCGTAATTTTCAAACAAATATTTACGTAAACCTTTCGGCCGGGAAATTTCTCTCTTCATTGTCATCCGCAGATCAGGGAAACAAAACAGAGCCATAACTTCCGGGAGATATGCAAAAAAGCAACATTTAATTAGGGCAGGAAAAAATGAAGCGTTTAATTTATTGTGTGCCTTGTACAGATGCAAGAAGATAAATTCATTATCAGACTTGAATGGGTGGTGGATAATTTGCATGTATAATTCCAACGCGCTAGAGAGCAGAGTGTTGGATTGTTCTGTAGTTCTGTTTCCCCTGTGCGTATTATGCACGTTTAGCGACCAAGATTATCACACGAGTATCATACAATGCTAGAATAGGATCATAGTTACGCTACATATATCATCACCATCACCGCTAACTATTATTCTAAACTTAAACTACTATGAATTTTAATTGCATGAATTTAACATAACTTTACAATATATTTTCAAAAGTTTCTTACTAATTTTTACGTAGGTATAGTATTAAATACCTACTGAAAAAGGCATTTTTCGCGCTACTTGTACTGTGAATATGTATAACTGTATCTCTACAGTAATACTATTACCATACTGACATATGAAAAACAGTCTACAAAATGAAAATAAAATGAAATTATAATGCTCTTCATTAATTCACATATTGTCATAAGTCAAAATAATTGTTCTGTTTGAAAGTACCATTAATGAGAAAATATCAAACACCATCAGTGTTAAAAAGTGACAGACCATTGTTACTTTTAACGCTGGTGTTAAAAGCGATTTGGTTGACATTTTTGTCATACGCCAAAACATTATTAGAAATAAATAAATAAATATATCATCACGGCATATTACCCATTGCTGGGTGTGCCAATCTGCTTTGTACGCAAATATCAATAATGATGATGACATATTTGTACCATGCGGGCGTTTACCAAGCGTCACCTCACGGGCACTCATTGCTGGCGTGGAGAAATACAAATTTAAATTTAAAAAATCTGA
Organism: Harpalus rubripes; assembly: GCA_963082715.1. Classification (NCBI taxonomy): domain Eukaryota; kingdom Metazoa; phylum Arthropoda; class Insecta; order Coleoptera; family Carabidae; genus Harpalus; species Harpalus rubripes. The sequence goes on along the minus strand of OY720456.1, from coordinate 48,276,520 downwards.
TGTGGCCAGCACATAACCTTTCGCCAGATTTTTTTTTTCTTTTTCTTTATATTCGTCATATTGTCGCAAATTCTTTTTATATTCTTTTTTACGTATATTCTTTTGCGTTGTTGACTTTTTTTATTTTCATAATCTTCATAATGATGTACAAATATTTTTTTGACACTGGCATGCAAATATTTTTGACAGTGACATTTATGTGTCAATTACAAACATTTGAATTTCTTGCCTTGAAGTAGTTTGATCTGAAATTTATTACATCAAATTATTTTATATGCATTTTGTTATCTCTAAATCTATAGAAGATATAATAATGAATATATATTTATCGAATAAAGAATTTATCGTTCTTTAATATAAGTATTTATATAAATTTCTTAAGTCTTATAGTATTTGAGATATCGTGGATCCAACACACAAACACACACACACACACACACACACACACACACACACACACGCACACACGCAGGCACGCACGCACGCACACACACACACACACACACACACACACACACACACACACACACACACACACACACACACACACGTACGTACGTACATACATACATAGACATATACGCACATATATAGACATTATCGTAAAAATAGTAAAATCGTATTCTAGGGACCCTAAGTGCTTATTGATTAAAAACTCATCATCGAATTTTTTGACCAAAGACAATACCTTCCTTACCTAAAGGTGACGGAAGGTAAAAATAGTGTTTGTAGAAAAAATAGTGTATGATATATTTGTTAAAAGTGATTTTATTTTGTTCGAAGGTTTGGAGCACTCCGCTACGCGTCGTGTTGCAAACTTCTTTCTCAAAAAATAAAATGTCACTTTTTACATTTATATCATAAATAACTAGGTATTATTTATAATACTCATTTTCTAAAATCATAAACTGTTAAACAAACCACGGATGTTATGAATTATAACAAGCCTTGATGTCTGTATGTATGTTAATAGCTATTTATACCTCCTTTTTTTACTTTTTCAGTAACAAAGCAACAAACATAAGTAATTTAGATTGAAATAAAAAATAAAATATGAATAATTCTTTTAGAAAACGCCAAGCATTCTCGAAAATTACTAAAGCCGGGCGAAATGTTAAAACATATTTACATTCCTTGTAAATTAAATAATTATTGCGAAAAATACGTAGTTTTTACTGAGATTTAAACCCAGAACCTTCTTATGTCTAGTAGGATGCTAAGACAGGTATTCTTACTGGTTTCAATTTAATTGTATCGTCGTGCGAGGATCTTCGCGATGAGTGAACTATTCCCGTGAATTTCTATTCGTCTATTTTTGCGAGGGTATCCCTCAAATCTCAAGAGATGTCTCTGGTACCGTAAAGCAGTAATTACCCTTTCTGACAAGGGTGAGGTTGTCTTGGTAGAGCTCCGAGGAAGCTTACTGCACTAATACAATAACATGGCTTCTAATCCTTACGGACGAAGGGGGCAGGAAAATATTATACCGTTTTCTCCCATGTGGAGGGGCAGGAATTATACCTGCTTCGCAGGAATTTTCGCTAGATAAGAAACTATATTGCTTATGTTTACCTTCAAATTTATTTATTTGTTACTGACTTCATTTTTGATACCGCCTTCTATTTTTGAAAATTAATCTTTACTAGTTACTATGTCACTAACTTGTAAAATTCGTTACTAATTTGTTAAAATTTTACAAGTTAGTAACCATGGTAGTAACGTTGTTGACATGTGAAAATTATGTTTTGTTACACCAGGTAGGGGAGACCGGTTTCAATTGTAACAGGTGTCAAATGTAACAAGCGTAGATAACAGGGCCATCTTTTCGAAGTAGATTAAAACGCGCTTGCAGTGTGAAGCAGAAAGAGTCATAGCTCTTTGGTATTTAGTGTAAGTGTATACGCGCAAATACGGCGTCTGTTTCTGACGAATGTCTGTAAATCGACAAAAAAGTAAATACGGGTAGTGGCACACATTGTTTCTAAAAAGGTCCGTGAAGTAGGCACGTCATTGTGAGCACAAATTCTGAAAACTACTCGAAAAATTTGTGCTACATTTGTATTGTTTTGTGCTGCTAAAATTAAGTCAGCACCCCCTACCCCTCCAGAGTTATTAATTATGGAAAATGACGTGCCAACTTCACGGTCAGCTCGCCATTTGGCAATACAAATAAAATGCAATGTACTGTTAGTTAGTGCTCGTGAAGATGAGTTTTGTGCCGCATAAATTAAGTCAGCACCCCCTTCCCCTCCAGAGTTATTAATTATGGAATATGACGTGCCAACTTCACGGTCAGCTCGCCATTTGGCAATACAAATAAAATTCAATGTACTGTTAGTTAGTGCTCGTGAAGGTGAATTTTGTGCCGCATAAATTAAGTCAGCACCCCCTTCCCCTCCAGAGTTATTAATCATAGAATATGACGTGCCAACTTCACCGGCAGCTCGCTATTTGGCAAAACAAATAAAATGCAATGTACTGTTGGTTAGTGCTCGTGAAGGTGAGTTTTGTGCCGCATAAATTAAGTCAGCACCTCCTTCCCCTACAGAGTTATTAATTATGGAAAATGACGTGCCAACTTCACGCTCAGCTCACCATTTGGCAATGCAAGTAAAATGCAATGTACTATTGGTTTCCGCTGATGTCGCATGCTATTCTTCGGGTCCCAATAGACTATTTAACGACAATACATTAAAATTAATTGTCTTCGATAATTTCGCCATCCTACGGAAAGCTACAAAACTATAATTTATAAACCAGGAGGCGTAGCTCATACATTAGGGGTCAAATATTTCAGTAATCAAATATATGGGCAGTGCAACTACTGTTTATGCTTATACTGTGGCATTAGCGAATAAGATGTATTTGTGGTTAAACGAATTCGAATGAAATATATTTTAAATTGGTATTTTACGTGAAAAGCATGAAAATTTAAACAATATAATATTAATTTTGTTATTGTAAGAAAGAAATATGTTAATTTGTTTTGCAGTTCCGATTTGTTGTTTAAAATTAGTATATATCCTTTTACTTTTACACTCGAATATACCAATAAATGTGACAATACTTCAACTCTATGTCTACACAACGCAAACAAACCAAATATCGCTTTCCTTGCCTAAGCGCGACGGTGCCACAGTTATGTAGTACGAGTATATTGAAATACGAAACTTGTGAGTGGGTTATTGCAAGTGGTATAGGTCAAAGAAAAACTTTTCTACTGAAAAATAAAGAAAATCCATTTGCTATAGTTATAGTTTTTGATATTAGCTTTAAACTATTTTTATACAATCTGTGTATATAATAGGTTTGTTCGCGGTACCGATCCCGAACCAGTTTGAGCATCATACGCATGCGCAGTTTCATTTTAGTTATTCGCGGTACGACTCTGACTGACACTTGATTGGTCACTGTTGATCACGTACCAATCAGAACAGTCCGGGTGATGCTCAAACTAGTCCGGGATTGCTACCGCGAACAAACCTAATATAATGTTAAAAAAATGTTATTGCAAGTATAAATTGTATTAGCTCAACTCCTATTTTAAATGTAGAATAAGTTTTTGAATAGGTACCCTCGAGTGGCAACTACGTCTACATATATTTGAATGGGAGCAGACAGACCAAGGCGAACAAAGCCCGACGTAGATGGCAGCATCATAGCCATGTATTTTTGCCACAGATAATTTTGAATAACTTCACTGACAGTGAAACTTTTCTTATTACTCTGTAAAAATTAGTAAAAGATCAAATTAACAATAAAATTGCTTAATTCGAAAAATAGGGATTGTTAGTTTGTTTATGAATGGGGTCCTGCACTCTGATTTTTTTATTGTTTTAAAGGAAAGTTTTTTTTAATTATGAAGAAATTCGTAGTATTAAAAAGTCTTAATTGTTTTTGGTTTAACTGCATTTGAATTTTATTGTCAATATGATGTCATGGCGACACCTATTGCTATATCTTTCTCTCGCACAAGCTCTATAGTAGGCAGCGAGAGAAAGGTAGAACCTTAGATTAAGGAAAATATATAGTAGAAGATTGGCTATCTCCCTTATAAACCGTGATAACAAGTTTTAGTGACATCTATGAAAAGGTCAGAGAACTAAATTTGACAGCTGAGAGGTGGCGGGAAATATGAATTCATTTTAAATTATTCTAAAAATTAAATTTCATTTCTTAATAATGTAATTAATAAAAAATCTATCGAAAATAAATAATGTATTAAAGACATTATAAAGAAATGTGATATATATGTTGCACTGTAGAAAAATAGGCAATAAAAGTACTTAATATATTAATGTCTTTATTTAAACATGTAGGTATTACATTACATTATTTAAATCAAATAATAAATAAATAACTACAAATCTCAAACTACTCAGCGACAATTAATAAAATTTAAGCACATACTACTCAAGAAAACAAAATTTGAATTATTATTATAACAAGAAGTAATTTTATTTCAAAAAAGGGTTGTTACTTTAAAAGTCAGCTAGAAATGCATTGTTTCTTTGATATCGATATTCGTCTACTTTTTAATAAATCTATCTTCCTTTATACTCCTTTTTTATTAAAACTGACAACACCATACTATTCCAATATTCTTTGATGAATCTTATGAAGCTTCACGTCCTTTCGTCAAAGCATGGGATATCTTGCTGCCCTCCTACGGTGCAAACATCTAAGAGCACCGCCATGATGTACATTCTTCTGCACACACCATTTCTTCTACTGGGCACTGTCAACTTCTACAAGAATGTCTCTTTACTAGAAGTTACAAATATTTCATGTGATCTTTTTCTAAAATATGATTAATATGTTAATTTTTTATATCAACCTCGTAATGCTAATATAAAAGATAATATACTTACCGAAAATATATTAAATGATAAAGCACTATATTGCAATAAAGATACAAATTCACAAATAACAGTTTTCATTAAAATGTCAGAATTTTTCGAACAATGCAATAATAGAGAATTGTGGGAAATTTACAGCAGTTTTCAAACATCACCTTTTTATAGGATTTTGACATTAAAGTTTAAGAATCACTGTAAAATCTGTACTACTAACGACATCTATGAACGGGTCAGGAAGTATTTCCAACGCTACTAGATTAAAAACTTATTATCACGTTTCTCAATGCAGATTCACCCCCCTGGGTAGAACTAATGCGACGTCACCCTGACACTGACAACAATCCTAAAATATCTCGCAAAGTAATTATTAAAAAATTGTTTTTTTTTCATCTTAATCGCTATTTATTGAGTAATACTTTAGGTATAAAGTGAACATTTTTTTTTGTCATGGTGCAGGACCCCATTTCATGTGTGTACTTTCGAAATTGTTTTATCATGAACAAAGAACACTTGAAATTCGTAGTCAACAGCAACAAGCAGTGGCGTAACTAGGGCGTGTAAGGCGACGCAACGCGTCGGGGCCCCAGGTTCAGAGGGGCCCTGAGATCTCATATAAATAAAAAATAATAATAATAAACAAGATTTTTTTGTTTGACTTTCGCATACATCTGTTATTAAATCAATTTCTGTTGCCATCTGACGTTCGAACAAAAAACTAATAATGTAAGATAGCAACACTGTGGTCAAAGTGATAGAACTAGAGTAGATGTAGAAGAATACCCTAAGTAAGGAGCACTAACTAACAGTACATTGCATTTTATTTGTATTGCCAAATGGCGAGCTGACCGTGAAGTTGGCACGTCATTTTCCATAATTAATAACTCTGGAGGGGAAGGGGGTGCTGACTCAATTTATGCGGCACAAAACTCACCTTGAGGAGCACTAACTAACAGTACATTGCATTTTATTTGTATTGCCAAATGGCGAGCTGACCGTGGAGTTGGCACGTCATTTTCCATAATTAATAACTCTGTAGGGGAAGGGGGTGCTGACTTAATTTATGCGGCACAAAACTCACCTTGAGGAGCACTAACTAACAGTACATTGCATTTTATTTGTTTTGCCAAATGGCGAGCTGACCGTGAAGTTGGCACGTCATTTTCCATAATTAATAACTCTGGAGGGGAAGGGGGTGCTGACTTAATTTATGCGGCACAAAACTCACCTTCACGAGCACTAACTAACAGTACAGTGAATTTTATTTGTATTGCCAAATGGCGAGCTGACCGTGAAGTTGGCATGTCATTTTCCATAATTAATAACTCTGGAGGGGTAGGGGGTGCTGACTTAATTTTAGCAGCACAAAACAATACAAATGTAGCACAAATTTTTCGAGTAGTTTTCAGAATTTGTGCTCACAATGACGTGCCTACTTCACGGACCTTTTCTAAAACACTATAAATGCTCTGCTCGGAAATATTTCAGGTTAAGTATCAGTTTGTGAGTTATATCTGCTTTTATTTTTCATTAAAAAACATTTCGAATTATTACCTAATAAATACAAAAATCAAATAATATCTTTGAAAGTTAAGCGGTGTCAGTTGTAACACATGCTACGGTGTCGATTGTAACGTGTTTAATAATTAAGAACAGTATTGATCAAGATAAAAATTACAAGAGAAAACCACTGCTATCGAAGACATAAAAGAAGAAGAGCAAAAAAACGAAAAACAGTTCCAAAAGTAACAGTCGCAGATTACTCTTCAATTGGCTCCGATGAGGAAACTCTCTGATATGTATTGGCCCATATTTTTTGAGCACAGAAGATTAGTTGCAGTGGCGAAAATGTAAAATCTGGACACCGGGCAAGTTAAATTGTACGAAGAAAGACCTATTTTATGTTTACCTAAACTGCAATTCCGTTAGCGACTAAAGGCATTGGTCAAAATGGTCCATATCACCAACAGAATCTATATTTTGTTTGCTTGTAGATGAGTCATCTGAATTTTATATTTTCTGAGGTAATAAATAAATGTTTTTTTTTTCAATAATTTCTTCTTTTATCTGTTATTTTATCTTATTACATCACTGTTAAAATTTGTTACAATTAACACTGGCCCTGTTACTATTGACACCAGTTAGGTGTCAATTTTAACATTTGTAATGCCTGACTAAAAATCCTAATACTTTTATATTTGTCACATTTTCAAAAGTTTAAAATATTATTTACTAAGGTGGGTAGGTTCTCATATAGGTAATTTAAAAATTTTGATATGTAACGTTAACTCGTGAAAAATAAAAATTTAAATTTTGTAACAATTGACACCGGTCTCCCCTAACTATTTTCCTGCCGTAAAGAGGTAACAGGCTTGCCTACTCGGCTCGGCAGTCATTTTCTCCTTTCAGTAGTAAAAACCGTTTTACTTGGCTTGTTACATAACATACTATTATAGTATGACTAGCGAATAAAAGTTGACGTTTAGATTATTTAATAGATTTGGTTTCTTTTGAAAACATTTCCCTATATTTGATTTGAAAAGAAATCGACCCTTATGTATTCCGTTACAGAAGATTAGAATTGTACTCAATACCAGGACGCATTTAAAATGACATTAGCAACAGGATTCAGGGATGTATTTAAAAAATTTAATATCGCAAATTCTAGTTCGTTCATCTCAGTTGTAAGCAATTGAAACTAAGTAGTTTAAAGATCAAAATATTTTGTTAAAATCAACATACGAGTAAACGAAAAATGTTTAAAATATATTAAACGCTCCCCTGTTTTAATATTCAGATATAGTCGGCCATTTATTTTCAGCCAGACATAGTAATGTAGTTCTGTACTTTCCTAGTCCAGTACTTAAATGGGTACATGCAAAATTTTCGTACAGTTCTATTCTTCTCTAGGGTTTCAAAAGAAACAACATCATTGTGCTTTATATATATATATATATATATATATATATATATATATATATATATATATATATATATATATATATATATCATAACTGCCGCAGATGTCGTAAGACTTGTTATGATGCATAACTTCCGTGGTTTGTTCAATAGTTTATCGGTTTTGCAAAAAGAATGCAATATTAATAAATATTATTTCTTTAAAATCTCTCGTTAATTCTACTTTCAGAATGCTATGGGTAACAGAACAATTTTTTTGACATACCTATGTCAATTTGACAAATATTTAAATTGTGCTTTATTCCTCATGTATATTATTTTAGAATAAAGTAAACCGTATTTAGAACGACACACATTATTTTCATTTTATTTTATATTCATTTTGTAGACTGCTGTTGACAAGTCAGTATGGTAATAATATTACCGTACAGATACAGTTATTACTTAATTACCAGCCTACTTTTGTACATGTAAACAATGGATTAATATTTTGAAACCGGTAAAGTACACTGGTATAAATAAAACCCAAAAACTTAAAAAAGTGCATCAAAAATATACCTTTTCAGTTTAAAGAGGTAGAAACAAAATATACGCAATTAGATCTACATACAGTTAGCCAAGAAATGGCGGGAGATCTATTACGTCTGTTTTTTTTTCAAAATTTAGACATACAATGTGAGAAAGACATTAATAACACAAAAAAAACTTCTTGAAAGAAGAAACAAAAGCTTTTATTGCAGCTAAAATGACTATCGATGCAAATTTTTATCGAGAATACAGGTGTTTTAGTAACTAAAATATTTACGTTACATTTGATAGTCCAGCTTGCAGTTGCTGGCGCCATTTTACTTACTATGTGCAGCGATAGAAAGAGATAGCTGTTAAATTGAAAAGGTCTATATCTTGGGGTTCTTCTGAGAGTTCTTTGTGCTCTCACACTTAAAATTCCCTCTATAGAAAAATTAATAATTTCTCTCTTTGATTTGTAATATACTATTTTATTGTATTTTGTAATTTCATTGATATTTATATGAAGGAAACAATTCGAGTAGTGATGATTAAATGGAAAACCCACGACAACAATGTCATTGACATCTTTGTATTTTTCCTCTTAAGTGCTAATAGAATTAATTTTCTCTTTTGGTGGAGGTGCTGACACATCAAGCATTGAGGGAACATGAAGCTGGCGACACCGTCAACGGTGTCACGTTCGGTAACATGCAGGATTTAAACCCGGGAAGGGTTGTTCCTGTTCGGAGCTCGGATTACAAGAGTGGAAGACTCTGTAACAGACTTCAGTTGCTCTTGTTGACAACGCGGTATTACAGGCAGAAAGAAGGATGATTTCACAAAAAGATAAAGAGGACCTCATTTTACTATAGAAATTCTTACCTCTTGCCTTTCAGTGAATTGGAAAATAATATGTTTTTGCCTTCCCTTTTACTTAAGTTTATTCCCAATATACAGGGTGTAAATGAAATAAGTATATTCAATTTAACCAGTAATATAACTCGTCGAGAGCAACAATATTTCTTAATAACTTTTTCTCGAAATCGCATATTTTTTTAGCATTTTTACAACCCCGTAAATTGACGAGTCGTTCCAAGTATTTTTCTAATAATTGAATGCAGTAGCATTAGCTCTGAAAAATTTTGTTTTAGCAATTGACAGTCCTGTCAGTTGTTGCAATTAAATTTTGACATTAGTAATAAACTTGTTTATAAGGTAAAATTCTGTCAAAATGCTTAGGTTTACAAATAGCGAGAACACAGACATTGTAATTACTTACCTAAGATTTATTTATTTATTCGTATCTTTACTACATTTTAATTTGTGGTTGATATAAAGACAGTGTTATAGAGTTGCCAACGCATTTAGACGGAGCGTTTCCAAATCACACTGTTCCTAATATTCGCACATTTGTTAATCTTGTACATCTTTATCACAATACGGAGTGTCACATATGACAATTTAAGAAAAAGCAACAGTTGTATCTAAACCATGTGCAAAAAGTTCAATGTTTTCAGCACATAACAGACTTCAATTTTGGGAATGGCTCATAATGTTCATTAATGAGACTGAATTTACTTGGGAAGCTGTATTTATTATGCACAATACACATCTCGACAGACGAAAATGCTGTAAAAATTTTAATTAAAAAATGTTTGGGCGGGAGCAATAAATGGACAACTAATTATTGGTACTCATGTACCTCGTTTAAATGAACAAGTGTTTATACTTACATTTTTTTAATAACGTATTTAAACTATTATGATTTGTCGGCGATAAATAATCATCTCATAACCTGATAACTATGCTTTTGCTCTTCCTCGTTACCTAGTTCCTCCTTGTCTTCCTCTATTCACAAGTGATTAAAATCCTGGTTTAATACACAACTTTATAATTTTGTTATCCTAAATTTAAATTTCTTTATTTTAAAAATTGTACTATTACGAATTAATTACTGACTGCAAGTGTAACCGATAACCGACAATTTTTGAGCTATTTGTATCCCACTTGAATACGGCAGCAGCCATTTGTTCTCCATGGGCGGGTAACGAAATATTCAGCAAACCTTTAAAGAATTTTAACTCAAAATCTAAAAGACTTAGAAAAAAAAGTTATTAAGAAATATTGTTGCTCTCGTCGAGTTACATTACTGGTTAAATTTAATGCCCTTATTTCATTTACACCCTGTATATAAAAAAGAAATGGTCTATCTCTTTTTTGTTGGGAGCATATCCTTGTTGAATTTTTGCCACTTGCGATTGCTCCTGTAGGATAAATAATTCAGGGAACATTGGGGAACGAGGACATCGACATCGCTTGTCAATTAGAGAGTAAGGAGACAACTTGAAGCCATAAGATGCGTAACTGTGTACGTGCCTAGCGTTGCAGAGACCTGCACGAACTTTAGGGCTGCCGGCTACGCACATAACCGCACCAACGAACCTAACTTTACTATCCTACAGGACGACACTCACAACATAAGAAATTTGATTGCGAAAAGGCATCACCAGTAAAATGGAGGACAGATAAATAATAATAACAAAAATGCTGACTTTCACTTTCAGTCTATGTAAGAAAAAATGTTAAAGAATATAACACATGAGATAATAATGGTTTTAATTTGTCATTGTATAAGGTTCTTTTTTACCTTCCGTCACCTTTAGGTAAGGAAGTTATTATCTTTGGTCAAAAAATTCGGTGGTGAGTTTTTATGAACAAGCACGTTTTAAGGTCCCTAGAATACGATTTTACTATTTTTACGATGATGTCTGTATGTGTTTGTGTATGTGTGTATGTATGTGTGTGTATGTATGTGTGTGTATGTATATGTGTGTGTATGTGTGTGTGTGTGTGTGTGTGTGTGTGTGTGTGTGTGTGAGTGTGTGTGAGTGTGTAACAAAATTTTCGCCTACGATAATTCTAATCTACAATTCCAAAAATTATAATTTTTTCGTATTCCTCTTCGTTGCATCCATATGAAGAGCTGATTAGATTTTGGTTACAATTGGTCAACCGGAAGTACCCTCATTTGAAGATTTTAACAGTTTTTCTTGAAAAAACGATGTTTAATATCATTTTTTCACATTTAATGTTATTATAAAAAATATTAAAGAACATTGTATTCTCTATACGATTTGACTACATTTTATACTCCATATTAAATGGACATAGAACTATAAAATTATTAAAAAATTAAATTTCATAAATTAGCTAGCTATGTTAGAAACAGCTACTATATTAAGAAAATTCTGATTGAAAGATGTCAGTGTCAATTAACATATTCGTAGTATATTTGTGTTATGATTTTACTCGAAATGTGGGATCTTTTTGCTCGAAAATTTCTGTATGGAATTTATATAAAATACATACAAATGTCGAAAGGTAATGTACATACAAGAAATTTAGAATCTTTTGCAAGGAACTTTCTGTATGGATTTTATAGAAAATACTTACGCATTTACGAAAATTCTACCGGTAGATACCGCATCTACCGACTGTGTTAGAAAATACGAGTGGTAAAAAGTTACCGTGTTCGAAAATTGTACAATATCTACCAGTTCCATCTACCGGATTCATGAAGAATCTCAAAAAAAAGTAATGCAAAGCGAAGTGGAAATGTGTTCATAATAGGATAGGACTCTGCTCAGTTTGTTAACTACATCAAATTTCTAATCTGTTTGAAATTTTCAATTGTTTTATAGGTTATGGACCTACCCTGCTTACCACTTGCGTTCTCAAAATATCGCTTCCGGTAGCTATAACCCGATAAACAGCTGTTTACCTGTAACAGTTCACCCGTAGAATTTTCGTAAATGCTTCATATAACTGACGGAAGGTAATGTACTGGCCACATTAGATTTTTTTATATTATTATTAATCGTATCCAAACCATATGTAATATATATATATATATATAAATAATTAAATATACACAATAAATATACAATACATCTACAAATTTTTCTCACCCTTACAGATTGAAGTGACCGATTTTCGGCAGCGAAATATCGCATCCGGACCACATGAAGTGAGTCTGCTGAGCACTTGTTAAAACCAGATAAATAGTCAAATTTGGGTATCACAGGTTTGATGCATTGCCGTCCAAACCTAGGACGGAAAAGAAGCATCTTCTTCGGAGATTCTGTCCTTATGCTAAAGGAAAAACTGTCCGCAAAAACTGGCAGCGAAGTGGTCTAGTTAAATAGTATTCTATACAAATGTTTTTTTTAAACCAAATAATATATAATAATAATAATATGTAAAAGTATTTGTCAGTCATTCGTAATTCCAATTATGTTTTGTAAGAAGCCATAAACAAATCCTATGAACTGTTACGGCAAGTAGTTTAAAGTCACATTTTATAGATAATTATCTTTTTTATCTCCATTCTTAACCTACGGCACGCGCTATGATAATGAAACCGTATCTGGTTCATGATGAAGAGGCAGTCATGGTCGACTACAGTCTTTTATATTTGCATATAACAGCGGAATGGATTGAATTGTCATCAGGGGTGAATGTCGTGATGTCGAGGGTTGGGAACACATAGACAGCGGAAGTGGTGAGTCAGGGTGCAGGCGCTCACTTGGAACGGGGTGCAAATATCACTTATAGGGTAGTTGAGTTTGATTTTTCATGCGGAACAAATATTCTGTGTCTAATTTAAAATGATTTTTGAAATAAATTTGCTTTTTGTTTTTTCTTTGCGTTTATTCTTTTGTCACTCAATCTAAGACATTATTATTTTATTGAGAAAGGTATCCACAATATTTTTACATTAATTTCATTTCCACCTTTCGTAGAACTGTCAACTGTTCAAAACACACCTGGAAACTATTTTCTGAAAGTGCCTTCAGTTGCCTCTTCACATTTTCCATCACATCTGCTGGATTGGCAAAACGTTGTCATTTCAATTTCATATTTAGACGTGGGAAAAGGTAAAAACCGGCTGGTGCAAAGTTGGGAGAATAGGAGGGGTGTTTCAGAGTAGTGACATTGTTCTTAGCAAGGTATTTTTTCATCGTCAGGGAGCGATGTACCGGAGCGTTGTCATGAGACAAAACCCAATCATTTCCTGCCCAATCTTCGAGACGTTTTCGTCTGATGGCGTCTCGTAGGCGTTTAAAGATCTCCTCTAAAGTTCAATGTTTACATTTTGGCCCTGAAAAATTAATTCGTGGTGAATTACGCCTTGGTAATCAAAAAATCTGATGTGGACAACACAATACCTTTTAATATTTAATAATTTAAATATACCTACACACATATTTATAGTTTATTCCGTAACTTAACCGCGCTGACCAAGGTTCTGGTTAAGCGTTCCGGAATGTAACCAAAACATAATTTCAGAATCGAGTTCCATTTCGGAATGTGGTTCATGAAAATTTTGGTTACGTTTTCGGGACCACAACGACCACAATTTTTTGTGGTCATTTTCTTATTTCTTATAATATAATAAATAAAATTGTATATAAACATATAATTATTATTAATATATACTGATTTGTATATAATATTTACGTTAGTATAAAATAGATAAATAGAGTTACGTTGTTACTTATTTATAATCATGCGATGGTTCCCTGCTTTACCGACACAAATTAACCACTTCTTAATAACCATAACCTGACCACGTGAACCACAAGAAAACCATAACCACGGTCGTTGTTAGGTTACGGAATATACTATAAATATAATTGACAATTCATAATTTTTTAAACAAGGCAAGATTAAGGTTAGATTAGGTTCATATATAGGCGCTTTCTTTTTAGGCGGAAAATGAACTGATCTTACCTCGTACTGAACTGAACTGAACTACTCCTAAAAAGAACAGTATATTTTTTAAAATAAGAAGTTATAGTCTGTTGATTTGATTTTGACATATTAAATTTTTTGGCTTTGTGTATTTAAATATGGATGTATTTCTTATGGTAATGAAACATGATATAACGTTTCAAACTAATTAATTTCTTCTATTCATGTCATTTTAATATCAAATACTTAAAGACAAAATACATAGCAGTCAGTCAAATTGACGTGACATTGACATTCGGGATCAGTTCAGGATCTATATGATCCTGTTTCAAAGGTGGTGCTTCGCGGGAGCGGGGACGAAGAAACTGGGTAGTACAAGATCATTTATCCCCTTTTAAAAAGAACGATTTAGGGTAGATGTGTGCTACTCGGAGTTGATCTTCTTGATAAAAAGAAAGCGGCTTATGTATAATGAAGTTAGCTATTGTCAAATAATCTGGCTCATTCACAAGTATGATCTTGTAAAGATTGTTAATAATACCGACTGGTTCTGAATTGACAAATTCATAAAGATTGTTACAAATGTCTTTATGATAACAATCTTTATATGCATAGCAACCTTTATGACTGTATTTCTCTGAATATGCCACTAGGACAGTATTTCAAATGCAACATTGTTTACTTCATTCGAACGGATCATAACAACAGTCAAGAAATACCAGTAACTATTTATAAATTTCGTTAAAATGATAACACTGTTCTCTCCAAAAAAATCCGCATTCAGAGAAAATTATGAATAATGATTCCCCAGTTCCTTTTGTCTAGAAAAAATAATAGAAACTTTCCCCTATTTGCCCTGCGGCACCCCCGCCTATGGTTCATCCCTCGGGTGTTTCACCCGATCGCTCATTACCCAGTCGGCAAATTGGTGAATCACCGAATTACCCATGCCAGACTGTGGGATTAACATTTCACTGCATCTCTCGTACAAAAATATCATCGTTAATTCATTTATACCACCCACGCACATTGACAAATACATACATACTCGTATACCCTGCAGTGGACTGTACATACGGGTCGTATAAACCTGCAAGGGATGATTGGATAATTTACACTTATGGCCCGGGTTAATTGCAGACATGTGTCCGACCAATAACAATTAATGTAATAGCGAAATGGTGATAGCTGTTTCTTTAATTGGAATGCTGATTTGAAAATATTGCCATACAATTAATAAATTTATTGAGACATTAATTATATTAATTTATGTGATATATTTGTTCAATTGTACCAATTATATTAAAATGTGGGAAAATTTCTCGACTGTTATGTTGATAAGGTGTTGACAATAAGTTAGGGCGGTATTCATAGTCGGATCTTAAGACGTTCTTCAATTAAGGTGATCTCAAACATGGTCTCAAAACAAATTTCCGTTGCATAGTAATTAAATAAGACCGTCTTGAATGAGATGGTCTTCATGAAGACGGTCTTATTTGTGTTAGTTTCATAGTGACATCTTATTTGAACAAAGCAATATCTCATATCTGACAAGTTTCATAGTCGTATCTTGAGACGCCATATAAGATCATCTACGTCAAGTCAACCCTCGTGTAGACTTAAGACCAAGCTAAAAATATGAAATTTAGAGAAAATGGGGAAAATTGTTATTTATATACTTAATATTAAATTTGAACACATAGAAGACAAATTAATTATATTCCAAAACGACAAATCCATTAGAAAAATTGTAAATGATAATTTTAACTAGTTTAAATAAACATAATTGAGGGATTCCAGTCGCATCATTATTAAAATTATTGGTTTGTTTAAGATTTTATGCTAGTTTTTAAATAAGAAAGAATACATTCATTTACTAATTGTTGCAATCAACCATTTTAAAAATTATTTTTCATGTATCTTTACTTTCCGGTAAAATACATATTTGAGAGGATAAAAATACCAGCAACACAGCAACGAGTCTATAATGGCCAGGTATTTAAACAATTAGAAGGCCATAGACTGCACACAGAAGACATTAAATTCCGTGAGCATCCACATGGACAATAAAATATTTTCTTCTTGAATATGCAAGCTGTTATTAGTTCTCACATGGAGTTTCTCGATATTATACCAGAGTGGCCTGGAAATCAACATGATAGCACAATATTGAAAAATTCACGTTTTCATATACGATAGATACCATGGAAGATCTTTGATGGAGCACTTGTTGAAAATGGTTTTCCAAGTTTGGCATATATTGTATTATTTCATAAGTAACTACACTATTAAATTTTCAAAATGTTATTATATTTTACACCATAGAACATATTAAGGTTATATAAATTTAAAGTAGAATGTAGTATCCCATCCCCAGATATAAGTCAGCTTGCCACCGTATCAATAACGCATGCGTAATGCTCACGTAGCAACATTATATGGCGCTAAAATCTTTTAAAAAATAAAATTTATAAACATAAACTGCATTTTTGCAGATTTAACTTCAACGTATGGCTCATCAGGACCTCCGCCAGTTGCCATCTTTATTTACTTATCTTTAGCATTCCACTGGAAGTATTTAATTTTACTTTACAGTATTTTTAACTGTACAAATGTTCTCTAAAATAAAAAAATGCTGATTTTAAAATGTTTAATAATGTTAAAATTTTACCTCATGGATGATATTTTCGCGTTATGTAGTTATTTAATTTTATTCCATCTTCTTTTAGTATAAAAAAATCAATATGTTTTTTTCTCTTAGAATTACACACTTTCGATATTGTAAAAATAAATATGCATAATGGGTGATAAGAACTTATAATGTTTGACAGGATTAATTTTTTAAAACTGTCATTTTATTTTGCTGCGATTGGTTATTTCGTAGTTTATTTTACCGAAAATAACCGAAGGGAAATAAGCAATGTCTCAAGCGTTGCCTTCATTATGACCGTCTTAAGTAAATGCTTATGTCTCAAGACTTATTTAAGATACGACTATGAATTCATGAAGAAAACAAGACGATCTTAATAATCAAGATAGTCTCCATGAAGATGATCTTAAGATATACCTTAAGATCCGACTATGAATACCGCCCAAATCTCAGTCAAACAGCAAACAACATTTTATTCTTGCAACACCGACGTTTCGGTACACACTTCTTTTTTCAGGGTAGTAAGATATTACAGATTGTTATAGTATGACTAGCAAATGAAAGTTGACGTTTAGATTATTTAAAAGATGTGGTTTCTTTTAAAAACATTGCCCTGTATTTAATTTGAAAGAATACTGACCCTTATGTATTCCGTTAAAGAAGATTAGAATTGTACTCAATACCAGGAGGTATTTAAAATGACAGCAACAGGATTCAGAGATGTATTTAAAAAAATTAATACCGCAAATTCCAGTTCGTTCGTCTAAGGTGTAAGCAACCCTCGTGTCGGAATTACTGTTAGAGGAAATTAAAAATAATCCTATTTCATAGAATTGCCAAACTAAATAGTTTAAAGATCAAAATATTTTGTTATGATAAACAAAAACGAAAAATGTTTAAAATATTTTAACCGCACCCCTGTTTTGATATTCAGTTACCCTAGTCGGCTATCTATTTCAGCCAGACATAGTTATGTATTTCTGTGCTTTCCTAGTCCAGTATTTAAATGGGTTCATGCAAAAAATTTGTACCTGAATATTTCGTACAATTCTATTCTTCTCTAGGGTTTTAAAAGAAACCACATCTATAAAATAATTTAAACGTCAACTTTCATTCGCTAGTTATACCATACATATCATGTACACAAAATTATATTTTTGATTTTGAGAGCAAATGGATATGTATTTGCTCTAGTGCTCTTTATGAATTTTTTGTACGATCTGTAAATAACAGAATGTTAGGTATGAATGTATTTTTGTACAGTTTGTACAGAAATCTATCGTTACGGACTTCTTAGCAGGCCTTCTGTTAAGACAGGTATTAAATGTTTTCCTATTTTATTGTACTTTATTTGGAATAATGAAACATTCACATATTCTTCTATTCTACATTATAGTTTGCCGTCTATTAATTTTTTTAAATCGGAAACCGATTGTACTGAGGATCGAATATAAAGTAGCCAATGAGCAATTTATATCGCATTCATCGTCTTTTAGTCTCTGGTGCAGGTGGCAACATTTTTACCTCCCGCTACCCTTAGTAAAGGAGGTATTATAGACCAATATCCATTATTTCTAATATTTCTAAGTGTTTTGAAAAAATCTTATATAAATGGATATACCACTTTGTTTCTGACAAAATTATACCCTAGCAACATGGCTTCATTAAATGTAAATCAACTGTTACTAATCTAACCAATTTTACACTATTGATCAGTTTTCTGACAACTCACAGGTTGATGTTGTTTACACTGATTTTTCAAAAGCGTTTGACACTGTAAATCATGATGTCTTATTATTCAAATTGCAGCATCAGTTTAATTTTTCTCCTGATCTATTGTGCTTGATACGTTCATACATTTCACATCGCAAACTTTTTGTACAATATCACAACTTTAAATCTGACTTTTTCAGTCCCTGTTCAGGTATGTCGCAGGGTTCTAACCTAGGGCCGCTTTTATTTAATCTATTTATCAATGATATCACACGTTGCTTACAATACTCCTACTCATTGTTATACGCTGATGATCTGAAGCTATTTAAAACTATCAATTCATATGCGGATCACTGTCTACTTCAGTTCGATATTGATAATCTTCTGACTTGGTCTTCTTCCTCACATTTATATTTTAATATCAAAAAATGTAAGATCATGTCATTCTCAATGAAACGTAGTATTTCTTCTTTTTCCTACCGGATGGGTAGTAATTGTCTCAACCGTGTTGAACTGCATAAAGATTTAGGAGTTTTGTTCGACCCTAAATTACATTTTGGTCCGAATTACGACTATATTATTAATAGTGCTTACAGAAATTTAGGTTTCATTATTCGAAATTCACATTGTTTCAACAATCCAAAAACTCTTATTTCTTTGTACAACTGTTTTGTAAGGTCTAAGCTCGAATACTGCCTCATTGTCTGGAACCCAATATATGATAACTTTAGTAAGCGAATTGAGTGGGTACAGCGGAAGTTTGTCAGATATTGCACTCGTAAAATTTCACCATCATTTAATCCTTTAACATACAGTTATTCTGCTGCTATACATACATTTGACATGTATACACTTGAGGACAGACGTAGGACATATTCATGCCTATACCTTTATAAACTACTAAATAATCTGGTTGATGATAATTTCGCTTTAAGTCAAATTAATTTTTCCGTACCACGTTTGCATTCCCGTTCCAGTATAACTTTTTACATTCCTGTTATACGTAACAATTATGAATTAAAAAACCCTATTAGAAGACTATGTGTTATCTATACTATAATGTAATTGAAAACAAATGTTTTAGTGAACTAGACATTTTCTATCATACATTTACTCAATTTAGAACTGTTCTCTACAATGAGTTAAACTAAGTGACACATTAGTTCACTTATTTTTTCTTATATTTTTATATTTGTAAACTTCATATATTTTTATATTTGTAAACTTCCGCATTTTTTATTCTCTGTATTTCCATACTCTGTCTATTCTTGCCTGTTTATTTTGTATATATTGTTGCCTCTCCCATGTTTTTGGGATACTCACGTATCCTGTTTTGGGAGAGAATAAATAAATAAATATATAAATAAATAAATAAATAGGGATCGTGCTAAAAATCTCACATGGAGATTTTGGTATATGACCACGTTTTAAGGTTCCTAGAATCCAATTTTAACATTTTCCCGATGATGTCTGTGTGTGTATGCATGTGTGGATCCTCCGCTCTAACTCAAATACTATTATTCGGAAAATTTTGAAACCTTGTATTTCGACATTGTTCTAATATGGAAAAAACACATTAAATTTTGATGTACATCGGATAACCGGAAATGCACTTTACTCGAAGCTCAAAATAGTTTTTCTTTGAACAATACATTTAAATATTTAAATGTCTTTTTTTCGAAATTTGTGTTATAAAAATTAAAGATTATTAAATTTTCTATAGATCTGCATAAATACTTTTTCTATATATTTTATGGATAAATTTATAGGTAGGTATAATTATCTATAATTTAAATCCTGGAGCCTACGCTTTAAACAAACACAACTCCTTGGTTACACAGTTTAGGGGACCGATTCTAATTCACTTGGAGACTATTGTCTCCATGTCTCCAAACATCGAGTCTCAGTTAATGACGTCAGATTTTAGGGATTTAATTTTCTGTGGTTGGCATAAACAGTGTAGAATATGACGAAACTTTATGTTGGTTATAATTTTATGACTTTTTTTATTTAAAAGATGAATGGAACGATTTATGAACAAGAACTTGTCTTGTTAAGAATTGTTTTAATGATAGTTTAATATTTTTCATATTAATTTATCTGTCTCAGCTCTCAGCCATTAGAAAACCTAAAATTAGGATATAACGCAACAGAACCATTTCCCAAAAAATAATATATGTTTCTAAAGAAGAAGACCTTCCTTATATTTCATACTTTTAACGACAATATTAGCGACCAACAAAATAATTGCAAATTTTTAAAATGTCATACATTACAAAGTCCTGTCATACACATTTCAAATTCTCAATTGAAAAACTGCCTCTACAATTATTCGTACATAAATAATTATTTACATGTATTTTTTTTGTTCCAGGTATGTACATCCAAATTTTTGTTCATTATGGAGATAATTTCATGTAAGTAAAATAATATTACATATTATATTTATTTATGCTACGAATTTATGCAATAATAGTCTATGTCAACATTTAGTAATTTCAGGAATTAGTGTCTGAAAATCAAAAAGATATTTTCATTGTTAATAATACCAATAATACTGAACATTCTATAGTATTAATAAAGTTAACAAATGTTATTAATTCTGTGATTTAACTGTCGATATCACTTACGCCGTTCAAGATTTTACTGACATGTCTATATTAGTTCTTATTACAATAAGTATGTTCTTGTTTTTATGACAGGACTACGTGTACAGGGTTATAATGTTGAAGGAGCTTATTTGCAATTAGTATTTCGTTTCATTAATCAATATCGTTTTGTTACATGTGCAAAAATGGGCTACTTGTGTGCCATTTTTTACCTCTCGCTAAGAGAGGGATTGTATTGCTAAAATCGCATATCCAGATTTTAGTGAATAAGCACGTTTTAAAGTCCCTAGAATCCGATTATAACATTTTTACGATGATGTCCGTGTGTGTGTGTGTGTGTGTGTGTGTGTGTGTGTGTGTGTGTGTGTGTGTGTGTGTGTGTGTGTGTGTGTGTGTGTGTGTGTGTGTGTGCGTGCGTGCGTGCGTGCGTGCGTGCGTGCGTGCGTGCGTGCGTGCGTGCGTGCGTGCGTGCGTGCGTGCGTGCGTGTGTGTGTGTGTGTGTGTGTGTGTGTGTGCGCGTGTGCGCGCGTGCGTGCGTGTATGCGTGAGTGCGTGCGTGCGTGCGTGCGTGCGTGCGTACGTGTGTGTGTGGATGTTGGATTCACGATTTCTCAAATACCATAAGACTTAAGACATTTTTAACTACGGATTCCTCAATCTAACAATAATGGAAAGATTTGTTTAAGTTTTGGTAACAATTAGACAACCGGAAGTAGTAGTTACAAGAAAAAAATCATCTAAATATTATTTATCGAAAATTTTTGTAAATACTTATATTAAAGAACGTTAAATTCTTTATTCGATAAATATCAAATAATTATTATATCTTCTATAGATTAAGAGATAAAGAAATGCATATAAAATAATTTGATGTAAAAAATCTCAGATCAAACTACTTCAAGACAAGAAATTCAAATGTTTGTAATTGACACATAAATGTCACTGTCAAAAATATTTGTATGCTATTGTCAAAAATATTTGTACATTATTATGAAGATTATGAAAATAAAAAAAAGTCAACAACGCAAAAGAATATACGTAAAAAAGAATACAAAAGGAATTTGCGAAAAAATGACGAATATAAAGAAGAAAATTTCAGGATATTGAATATAAAGAAAATGTATGTATTGTACATAATTTATATTAAAATATCCCATAGATTTTGCAAATATATGTGAGAATTATTTTGTAGTGAGACATGAATATATGTATTTGTATTTAAAAATATTTTTCGTTTTATGCGTGCAACCAGGTAAAATATCTGGCGAGAGGTTATGTGCTGGCCACATCAGATTTTTTATTCAATATTTTTGAAGAAACGATAAAAACTTACTACCCATATTTTTTCTTTTGACTATTTCACTCATAAATATATAAACCAATCCAAATGCAGGATTCTACCTAGTTACCAAATTTCATTTCGACAAAACAGCGTCAAAAAAGTTTTTTCGCACCCTTTAAGCCAATAAGATGTCGTATTTTTACAAGTAAGTGAGTTTTGATAAGCGAAAATTTTTTGACGTTTTAGAAACATATTGTTTACATACCTGTCAAAGTCTGTATATTTTCAGTGTTATCAGTTTTTATTAAAAACGAGTCGATTTGGACATAAATCTATTTAAAACGTTGAAATAGCAAACTGAAACCTAATACCTCTAAACACAATAAATATTTACAAGATTTTTGTCAAGAAAAAAATTATATAAATAATTACCTGATTTTTATTTTGGAAATAGTCATCCGAATACCATTCGTGGTTAAATTTTAACGTGGAAAAATTTTCCGATTGCTTTACTCGAGCCTGTTGCCAATTTATTTCGTGACATTGATCAAAAATTACTCGTTTGACAACTCGTAATTTTTTTGTCAATGTCACTCAATAAATTGCTAGGCAACCGGCTCTTGTAACAATCTGAAAAATTTTCCGGCAAAAATTTACCACTTATGATATTATATATGACAAAATTTTCATTAATTTGTCACAAAAAAATTAATGAAATTTTAATATTTAAATTACCGTCATGTATGACGTAGAATTACGCCGGACCAATGAATGGCCGTAAAGTAATAACATCGGTACGTCTTATAGCAACGGCATGTGCGGGTAAGTTAAACATGACAGATCATCTGTTTGACGTTTGAATAATAGTTTGGAGGTTAATATTTTCGAGAGACAGTGACAGAAAAATGAACTAATGTCAAAATCAAATAAAAAGTCGCACTCGCTCGCCATCTACAGGTTACATTCTTAAATATGCACCCCTTTCTCCAGTTCAAAATAATGACATCAAAGAAAATCTTCTTTCTTAATTTATTAAAAAACTAATATTTTTTTTAAATAAAATTTATATTTTTACATACGTTTCAACTTTACTTTAGGTATTTAGTGATAGATATCAGATTTTCAGGACCACGTAAGTAGCCTATTGTCATTGTTTTTGTACTGTCGCATTTTCCTTCAGCTTTGCATCGCCTGCTTAGCTTTCCCTCAAATTTTCGCTCCTTTTTCCTGCTGTCCTGCTGCGGACTATAAAGCCTCGATCCTGATGCAGGGCGGAAGTCCCACGCATGCGTGAATCGTAGAGAACGGCTCGTGTTGAACGTTCACTCGACCAGAAACATTTAACGGGCCAAGTTTCAACTGATCGCCCTCGCCCACACACACACTGGGCTTTCTTTACACATACGAGGTTTCTTTCATATAAACTCAATTGAGAGAAGGATGAGTTAATTGTCAGGTCCTTCAGAGGAGGATTGTAATAATTATTATTAAAGCATTTTTATTTTATTGAAAAGAACATCTCTTTAACTTGTTTGATCATCATTGAGCGCCGTTGGAATAAGTGATTTTTTCAGTCGCGTTGTTGAAGAATCTAAAGGGACAATCGCAAACAAAAGGAGAGAAACTTCAGTATCGATTCGTGAAATATTTATTCAGGAACAAGGGTATTCTAAATTGGAATATTCACACGGATCGCGCGAAACACAAGAATAACGCTAACTATGCATATAGGAACATACTGTATAGAAATATGACTTCAATTAGTAATTACTAGAATTGTACCAGCCCCGTTCCACATCAGGTGGTCCTCTTTAAAAATCATTTATTTGAAATCTGCACGAAACTGTACTATAATCGTCATTAAAAACTAATGATTCGATTATTTAAATTGCATGACGATACCTTCATCCTTGTATTAATTCATTTTCGTTATATAATTGTTATTTTTCCAACTATATATTAACATAGCCTTGATGATGGTTTATTAGGAACCGAAACGTCGGAATTGTTAAATAAATGACAATTTAATAAAATCATTTTACCAAGACTGCTTCTCCAATATTTTAATTAAAATAAAAAAATTAAATACCATTAAATTTACTACAGATTTGCATTAATACTTTTTCTACTCGTATAGGTATATTTTGTAGATAAATTTATTTACAACTCCTTGTTTGCAGAGTTCAGATCTCAAATGTAGTAAGTATATAAGCAATAGTAACGTTTTAAAAAGAAAATAGTAAATATAACAATAGTTTCCAGCTTAATTAAATGTGTGGGAATGTATTTAAATAAATTTTAAATTTAAATGGCGAGAGGTATTGTGTTAGCCACATTAGATTTTTACCTCCCGCTACCCTTGGTAAGGGAGGTATAGGGATCGTGTTAGAAATCGCATATCGAGATTTTGGTAAATGAGCACGGTTTAAGGTCCCTAGAATCCAATTTTAACATTTTCACGATGATGTTTGTGTGTATGTGTGGATCCTCCGCTCTAACTCAAATACTATCATTCAAACATTTATGAAACCCTGTATTTCAACCTTCTTCTAATATGCAAAGAGCCCATTAGATTTTCATATAAACTTGAAGCTCAAAATAGTTTTTCTTCAAAAAATACCTTTAAATGTTATTTTGTTGAGATTTTTGTTATTATAAAAATTAAAGAATACTAAATTTTCTACAGGTTTGCATTAATACTTTTATGGATAAATTTATAAAATTATCTATAATTTAAATCCCGGAGCCTACTCTTTAAACAAACACAACTCCTTGCTTACACAGTTCATATCTCAAATGCATGTAACTGACATAAATGTCCCTATCAAAGAACTAATCATTTCAAATAATAGTAAGTAGCAGTAGAAAATTTTGAAACCTTTATTTCGATCTTTTCCTATTATGGAAAGAACCCATTAGATTTTGGTGGAAATTGGATAACCGGAAATGGCACTTTACTTGAAGCTCAAAATAGTTTTTCTTCGAAAAATAACTTTAAATGTTATTTTTTCGAGATTAATGTTAGTATAAAAATTAAAGATTATTAAATTATCTACAGATTTACATTTATACTTTTTCTACATAATTATGAATAAATTTATAAAATTATCTATAATTTAAATCCCGGAGCCTATGCTTTAAACAGACAAAACTCCTTGGGTACGCAGTTATTCAAATGTATGTAACTGACAGATAAATGTCACTGTCAAAGAACTAATCATTTCAAATTAATAATAGTGTTTTAAAAAGAAAAATGTAAATAGAATAATAGGAAAGGAAATCAATACAGTTTCCAGCATAAGTAAATATGTAGGTATGTATTTAGATGAATAAAAATTAACAATTCACATTCTCATTTTTGGATTAGTGATTTCTATTGTACCTATCCCGGTATTTAAAATTTAATTTTCATTTTATTATCAGAAAAGGTAGTTACTTGGATTAGATTAGACTATATTTTAAGAAATAAACTGCAAAAATTAGAAAAAAATTCGCTAATCCAAAAATAAGGATTAGCTTAATCGTTTTTGTGACTTTGGCTATAAATGACGGGAGGTATTGTGTTAGCCACGCTAGATTTTTTTCTTGGTTATTATGGTTTCCATTTTGAAGCACCTGTGAAAAACATGGTCCAATTTATTTTATATAATTGTAATATCCCTACTCCGTATGAAAGTCATCGTGATTAAATAAAATAAAGAATAAACGTCAGTCTCCCCTCCCCTAGCGGAGAAAAATGAAAATAAAGTCCGGAGTCATTACGCGGAATGATTTGGGCAGCCGGAGGAGAAACAATTACTCATATTTTTTGTCGCGAGGGTTGTCCTCCCCCCAAGTCTAATTATCTGCCGTACTCTGAGGCGGCCATGACACAGACTGCCGACTGTCGGGTTTATGCACAGCACTCTAAGCCACACATTTGTAATATTCAAATAAAACAGGGCAGGGGAATTTATTCCATAAAGTTTCAACATAATTATTGCAGAATTATTCAAATCCGTATGGAAACAAGTATTTTAAATATAGATTTGTACCACATTGTAAACCAATATTTATTATTAGGAAGATAAGATTGTCTTGGAAAATCTTTTGTTTAGACATATGTCAACGTTGTTTTACTGCTATACTTTTGTTTAATTCTATAATTTTTGAATTTGCAAATTTGTGCAAATATTGTGTATATTATTGTTAATAGAAAATGGATTGTCATATATAATATCATAAGTGGTATATTTTTGCCGGAAACATTTTCAGATTGTTACGAAAGCTGGTTGCCTAGCAATTTATTGAGTGGCATTGACAAAAAAATCACGAGTTGTCAAACGAGTGATTTTTGATTAATGTCACGAGATAAATTGGCAACAGACTCGAGTAAAGCAATCGGAAAATTTTTCCAGGATAAAATTTAACCACGAATGGTATTCGGATGACTATTTCCAAAATAAAAATCAGGTAATCATTTATATATTTTTTTTCTTGACAATTTTTTTTAATTTTTATTATTTTGAGGTGTTATATTTAAGTTTTAATAGATTCCTATTCAAATCGACTCGTCTTTAATAAAAACTGATAACACTGAAAATACACACACGTTGCCTGGTATATATGTAAACAATAGGTATGTTTCTAAAACGTTAAAAAAATTCGCTTATCAAAACTCACTTACTTGCAAAAATAAGACATCTTATTGGCTTAAAGGATGCGAAAAAAATTTGTGATGGTGTTTTGTCGAAATGAAACTTGGTAACTAGATACAATCCTGAATTTGGATTGGCTTATAAATTTATGAGTGAAATAGTCAAGAAAAAATCTGGTGTGGCCAACACATTACCTTCCGTTAGTTCTATATATTTTGTACAAATTCCAGACAGGATATTTTTTGCAAAATATTCTATATTTCCAATACGTTACTTTCTGTCAGTTCTATGTATTATGTACAACCCATACAGAAAGTTTCTTGTAAGAAATTCTATATATCCAGTAGAATGATTACACAAACAGTCAATTGCACTTGGCACTGACAACTTTCAATCAGATTTTTTTTAAATATAGCAGCTGTCTCCATGTTTATACTATAGCTTCCTGCTTTATTAAATTTAATATCTTTGTAATTTAACTCTATATCAATTGATTATGATGTATAAAATGCAATCAAACCATATAGAGAATAAAATATTTTTTAATATTTATATTAACATTAAATGTGAAAAAATGATATTTAACAGCGTTTTTTTCAAGAAAAACTATTAAAATCCTCAAATGAGTGTACTTCCAGTTGACCAATTATAACCAAAATCTAATAACCTCTTCATATGGATGAAAACTCCAGGAATACGCAAAAATTGTATTTTTTGGAAACGTGGTATTGAAGTTATGTGGATCACATAACTTCAAAGACAGACATCATCGTAAAAATAGTAAAATCGTATTTTATGGACCCTTATCAACCTCTTCATGTGGATGAAAACTCGAGGAATACGCAAAAATTGTACTTTTTGGAAAGGTGGTATTGAAGTTATGCGATCCAAAAGACAGACATCATCGTAAAAATAGTAAAATCGTATTCTATGGGCCCTAAAAGGTGCATATTCATTAAAAACTTATCATCGATTTTTTTGACCAAAGACAATACCTTCCTTACCTAAAGGTGACGGAAAGTAAAAAAATAAACGAGCATTTCTAACATACCCTTTTATTTGAGTTTAGCAGAGGAGTTTACCAATTGAAGTTCTACCAATTGAAGTTCTAAAAAGTTTTTCTTTAAAAAATACTCTAAAACAGCATTTTTGGGCGATGTAATTTAATATAGTTAATCATAGTAAATTTGTAGATATGTATTTAAATTAATAAAAATGAATGGCGGGAGGTATTGTGCTTTACAAACATCCTATCGACATATCAGATCCTTTTCTTTTTCGTGATATAGATATTCATATTTGAAATATTCTCATCATATCGCTCATTTTACAGCAAATGCCTTCGTTCCCTTATTTCGCAAAGTTTGCGAAGAATTGTTCCGAGGCAATAGCTGCATAAAGTAATTGCGTTACCTATAACGTGTTTCCATATCATTGCAAAGTTTCTTTACAAAGAAAAGTTCCTGTGAGAAAAGTTTACGATGTCGAAAGAATACTTTAGTGGAATTATTTACAGTGACATCTTAATCTAGTCGTGATCCTCGAAGGAAACTTTCGCAGTCATTGGCAAAGTGCACTGGGATAAATAACTACAAAGAGAAACATTTTCACCTACATTAACGAAAAGACAGTTCATTAATTCAGTATTAGAGTATTGTTAAGTGTGATTATTTATGCGATAGTCACTTGTCAAAGAAAAAGACAATTCATTAATTCAATCTTAAGGTTATTATTAAACGTATGATTATTTATACGATAGTCCCTTGTCAAAGTTTTGAAAGATATCATACTTGAAATTACGCAAATCTACCTATAGGTTATTTGGACAGATAGCCAGTGCCGGATTTCCGCACAGGCGCAGGAAGCGTGCGCTTGGGGCCTCTTAAATCGAGGAGCCCCAAATTCCAGGTGTCAAAATAAAAAAAATATTTTCTTTTATTATTATTATTATTATTATTATTATTATTATTATTAGTTTCCTAATCAAAATAATTAATAATCACTGAGAAAAATGACTGGTTTTTAGCAAATAAATATTCATAATTAAGGGGTACTTCATTCATTCAATTATTGCAACTTTGGAACAAATACAATTTAATCTTTAATATGAAATGTATTTTATTCATTCAGTTATATTATTTATTTGACCGTCATTTATTTCATTTAAATTAAATTTAATTTTCTCAAATAAACTAATATATTTATGTTTAGTATTTAAAATTGAGATTTTTAATAAATAAATTTATAATTTTCTGAAATATTTATTTGTTTCTTACAAATATGTAATTGTTTAGAATTAAATTCATAAAATATTTGTGTGAACTTTATCTTAATTACAATGAAAAATAGTTTTTATTGTATGAATCTATATTTATTTGTCACAAATAAATATTATTTGTGGAAAAATAATATTTCCATGGAGTGAACAATGTTCTATTTGTCAAATGACGATTTTAAGTGAAGTGACTCGTATGGACTTGTCCATTTGTTGTACGTTGCATCTTGTTCATGGTGGTACTCATTTGTGACAGTGTTCATTTCTGGCGATTTGTTTTTCATTCGTGTGCTAAAAAGTAGTGAATATGGGTGACGAAACAGTGAAAAATATACTACTTGAGTGGAGTTTTGGATATTTGCTTTGCATTCAGTGTATCTTTTATACCAAGGCACATGCATCGGTATCTGTACAGATTGTGTATTTATACTTTTATAATTTTTTATTATATGTATATTAATATACTTAGGATTAAATTTGTGTGTTAATAAAAATATGGTGTACGAATAAATTAAATGTACTAGTCTTTATTTAATTATTTTCCTTCAATTTTAATCTATTTAGAGTGGACAGGTTATGAGAGGTAGATATTTAAATTTGGTTCAAATAAATTATTATATATCCAATAGTAATGAAATAAATTTAGCGCAATTAAAATAATTTTTAACGTAAATAAATGCATAGTTCTCATGAAATAGAAGATATAATTGATCTCAATATATATTTATTTGAGACAAATAAATCCTTCAAATAAATAATTACATTGCTTCAATTGTAGATATATTTGGATCTATTCAAGCTTAGGATTTATTTGTATCAAATAAATTTACAGTTCACGTAATTATATATTTTTCTCAGTGATGTAATAGTATTCTCTAAATTAAATTGACAAATGAATAACGCCATCTATGCCATATGTTTTGTGGCGGCCTAGCTGCCATATTTCAAACTATATGCAAGTTTGGTCTATTGGCGACTAAAATTAACGTGATTTCCTCACGCGGACGATATTTGCAACTTTTGAAAATGGTATTCTGTTATTCAACTACACAGTAAATATATATAGTGCATTGGATTCCTTACCGGTTTCTTGTTTGTCTTTTTGTTTTAAAGTACATGTAAATTACTTTGCAATATGAGCAAAGAACAAAAAATTATTAACGTCAATTGCTGCGTGTATGGCTGTTATTCTCGGGGTAGTAATAAGTTATCTGTATCAAAAATTGGTGAGAGGAAGAGTGACATTCAAAATAAATTTGGCAAAATGGAGTCTATCGGCAAAAGAGAAGGATGATTTAGGAAAATTCGAACTAGAAAACAAGTGATGAATCATAAGAGGATAACAAAAATGAAAAGTATTGTATTATTTCCTGGCCAATTCATGAGAAAATAATACACTTTTCACTTTATGTGTACCATGCAATATATTTCTTATACATGTACTCTTTCAAAATACAGGTAAGAAACCGGAAGCTTACTTTCAACTTTTGTAATTCCCGCTCGATTTTGACGTCATCACTTTCTGAGTCTATTCTAAACGCAGTATTTGTGAAAATTATAACTTCTTCGCTTGTAAATTTTCAAAAAAATACTTTAGTCTAACGGTAACCTAACGCACAGAACCCAATTTGACGAAATTCGGGTATATAATATAATGTAAATAAATATGTTATCTCTGTTAGGGTGATTGTATGCATTTCGCGATAAAATGTTTATTAGTTCTTTAGGCTGTATTTGTTAAAAATGTAACATTTTCGCTTGCAAATTAAAAAAAATACTTTAATGTTAAGTATATTCATTTTATAGGAATTTACACTACTCTTTTTTTAAAAAATCTGATGTGGCCAGCACATTACCTTCCGTCAGTTCTATGTATTTTGTACAAATTTCATACGGAAATTTCCTTGCTAAATTAAATATTTTGTTTCTTGTACATTACCTTCCGGCAGTTGCATGTATTTTATGCAAATTTCATACAGAAAATTATCATTTTGTGACGTTTTCTATATACAGTGTAATGTATCTGCAGAAATAAAAGATTTATTATTATTATTATTTCTTGTACATTACCTTAAAGCAGTTGTATGTATTTTATACAAATTCCATACAGAAAGCAAAAGATCCTATATTTACAGTAAAATTATAAGACAAGCACACTATGTCAATTTCACTTGACACTGACATCTTTCAATCAAAATTTTCTTAATATAGTAGCTGTTTCCATAGCTATGGCTACTTTATGAAATTTAATTTCTTTATAATTTTTTAATTCTATATCCATTTAATATTAAGTATAAAATGTAGTCAAATCGTATAGAAAATAAAATATTCTTTAATATTTATAATAACATTATACGTGAAAAAATGATATTTAACATAGTTTTTTCAAGAAAAACTGTTAAAATCTTCAAATGAGGGTACTTCCGGCTGTCCAATTCTAACCAAAATCTAATCAGCTCTTCACATGGATGTAACGAAGAGAAATACGAAAGAATTATAATTTTTAGAATTGTAGTATGGAAGTTATCGTAGACGAAAATTTTGTTACATACACACACACGGACACACATACATACACACACACGCACACACACACATACAGACATCATCGTAAAAATAGTAAAATCGTATTGTAGGAACCCTACAACGTGCTTATTCATCAAAAACTCACCATCGAATTTTTTGACCAAAGACAATACCTTCCTTACCTAAAGGTGACGGAAGGTAAAAAAATGCCAAAATCAGTATAAATTTTTCTTTAAGTTCAATTTTTTTTAGAATTTAATATTTTTGATGGTTTTGCAACTAGGTTAAAATTCCAATGTGTATTATTTGGTAACCTGGGCAAATACATCCACTCCAGTTTCTTCTAACTCTAGTTTTGAATCATCATAATCCAGAACAGAGAATCCCTCGGGAAGGGTGCCCCCCTTATTAACTGCTGAAGGCGATTACCAGTATATATAACTGCCTTAAACGTTTGGACAAAGTTTTACTTTGTCGTCATTGTATCTTTTTTTGAATATTTAATTGGCCAACGAGAACCTATGAATATATTGTAACCAATTAAATTTTATTCAATTTTTAAGAAACAAAAAACCCCCAACATGTATACATAAAATCATGCATTTCCCACTTAGTGGGTTAGCACAAACCCGAAACAATAATAATAACATCAAACACAAATATAATCACTCTCTCTTTCAACAACATTCTTACTAACCTGACATCATACAACAAATATTCCTCACTGTTAACATATTAAAGTGACCGATTTTCGGTAGCGAAATACCGCAACCGGACCACAATAATAGTTACGAAACAACCATCTTTCGCTACACATTCCTGTCTAAGCACACTTCTTTCGCATCGGCCACATTCATAATCGCATTCATACAAGCTCTTCTTCTCTTCCCACTCAGAAACTGTCTCTCTTTTACACAGGACGGCCACGCAATCGAACACCGCCAATTTCACAAAATTTATATACGCTTTACAATGAAGAGTGAACGGCTTGTTCACTCTTCATTTTCTCCACATGACCAGACCGTCTCAACTGGCTCATCCCTGCTCTCTTAACAACATTCTTCCTAACCATACATTCTTCATACACCAAATCATTCCTCACGCGATCCCGTCTTACATATCCACATACACTACGTAAATACCTCATTTCCACGGCAGTTACTCTCTTTTTATGCTTTCTCGTCCATGCCCAACATTCGTTTCCATACATCAAAGCAGGCACTAACACTCCATTAAACACACTTAACCGAGCTTCTCTAGATACGTTTACGTTTCGAGCAAACGTACCCAGAGCACCCATTACCTTACACCCCGCACTCACTCTCCTTTCAATTTCTCTATCAATTCGACCATCCCTTGACATCATGCTACCCAAATATACAAACTCATTCACTTGCTCCAGTTTCACTCCATTCACCAATACATAGCAGTCACCAATTTACTCCTTTCAAATACTAACACCTTGGATTTATTCAACTCCAGATTCATACTTCTTCCAACTACATGTATTCTCTCTATCATTTTTCTGATTTGCTCTTCCTTTTCACCTAAAACAACTACATCATCCGCATACGCTAACGCAGGCACAATACTTTCACCAATTTGTACACCATCCATTTCACTCAATGCTCTCCGCAACAACACATCCATATACAAGTTAAACAACCACGGAGAACATACCACAGCCCTGTTTCACATCAACATTTATACGAAACCAATCACTCAACATACCATCTATTCTTACAGCAGCCTCACTACCCTCATAACATAATATGCTCGAATCGCTCCCAGCCAGTTCCCATTCACGCCGTACTCCCTGAGTACATCCCACAAAGTATCTCGAAGAACACTGTCATACGCCTTTTTTACCTTCCGTCACCTTTAGGTAAGGAAGGTATTGCCTTTGGTCAAAAAATTCGGTGGTGAGTTTTTGATGAATAAGCACGTTTTAGGGTCCCTAGAATACGATTTTACTATTTTTACGATGATGTGTGTCTGTGTGTGTCTGTGTCTGTGTGTGTCTGTCTGTGTGTGTGTGTGTGTGTGTGTGTGTGTGTGTGTGTGTGTGCGTGCGTGCGTGCGTGCGTGAGTGCGTGCGTCCGTGCGTGCGTGCGTGCGTGCGTGCGTGCGTGCGTGTGTGTGTGTGTGTGTGTGTGTGAGTGTGTGTGTGTGTGTGTAACAAAATTTTTGTCTACGATAACTTCCATACTACAATCCTAAAAATTATAATTCTTTCGTATTTCTCTTCGTTACATCCCTGTGAAGAGCTGATTAGATTTTGGTTAGAATTGGACAACCGGAAGTACCATCATTTGAAGATTTTAACAGTTATTCTTGAAAAAACTATGTTAAATATCATTTTTTCACATTTAATGTTATTGTAAATATTAAAGAAAATTTTATTCTCCATACGATTTGACTGCATTTTATACTTAATATTAAATGGATATAGAGTTAAAAAATTATAAAGAAATTAAATTTCATAAAGTAGCCATACCTATGGAAACAGCTACTATATTAAGAAAATTTTGATTGAAAGATGTCAGTGTCAAGTGAAATTGATAGTGTGTTTGTCTTATAATTTTACTGGAAATATAGGATCTTTTGCTATAAATTTTCTTTATGGAATTTGCATAAATACAATAAATACATGCAACTGCCGGAAGGTAAAGTACAAGAAATATAATCTTTAGCAAGGAACTTTCTGTACGAAATTTGTACAAAATACATAGAACTGACGGAAGGTAATGTGCTGGCCACATCAGATTTTTTAAATAAAGAAAGCCACAGAACACCTTCTTGTTCTTGTCAAGTGACTTCTCAACAATCGTACGAAGAGCAAACAATTGAACGACACATCCCCTCTCAGGCAAAAAACCACCCTGAACGTCACTAATTTTTGAAATTGTTAAGGTTTGCACCTTATGAATTAAAACCTTACCAAAAAATTTCCCGACTACGCTCAAGAAACTTATAGCGCGAAAAACCCTCAACGGTACAACTATCGTCATTACCACAATATACACAGATTGCAACACCCAGAAATGGGTAATAATAGAGTTTCAACTTTCACCTTTTATCTGATAGTATTTTGCTACTGTGAAATTATAATTTCAAATATGGCCGGTAAGAATTTAATTAAAGACTAATTTATTCGCTCAAAGAAACTACAAACTAATAAATGTTATATAAGGTAAACTAAGTTGCATCTAATCATAAAATATGAAGACGCTGTCGTCGTGATGAGAGCATCCTCCAAGGTGCTTCAATTACTAACTTTCTCCACGTGTTCAACTCCACCAAATCAACAGTGAATTATGAACCAACAAGGGCGGTGTATCGCTGTTATCTCCTATCATTTAATTACTAATTAGTTAAGGCTATTAGTCGATTACATCTTGATTAAATATCGAGAGGAAGGCATGGGTACTTCAGATGTATCAATTAAATACTAACACTGATTGTTATCAACGAAATATTACCTGTATTTTGGACGGCGCTATAAGAAAACAAATCACCACTTCCCTACATACTAGTAAGTAAATAAGTTTATCATCACGGCATATTATCCAGAGCTGGGTGTGTCAATCTGCTTTTATACGCAGATATCGGTAATAATGATGACATATTCGTATCGTGCGGATGTCACCACACGGGCACTCATTTTTGGCGGGGAGAGTGCACCACAGGGATTACTTACGTGCCATATAAATTTCGATATAATTTTGGAGTCAGTCACAATCCAACCCGTTCACGATCAGACACTTAGGTATACGAAACCTTGCTATATTATTACCTCCCGCCATACCGTAGCTAAAGGAGGTAATTTCATAGTGAGTTTTCAGTGAATAAGCACGAATTAGAGTCCCCACAACACGTTTTTCCTATTTTTACGATGATGTCCGTATTTAAGCTTTCTGCATTCATTTAAAGAGTTGATTAGATTTTGGGTAAAATTGGACAACCTAAAGTAGTACTTTACATGAAGCCCATAAAAATTTTAAATGAAAAACTACATTAAAATAGAATCCAAAATTTTTCTATTTTAGGTAAGACTTTTATATCAAGGGAAATAACTATTAGATTTTGGATAAACTGGTAGTTAAGTTAAAACTCTGAACAGATTTTTGTGAAAAATATGATAGAATCCAATAAATTTTTAATTTGGTATTTAAGACTTCTATGTCAAAGGGAACAAGATATTAGATTTTAGCTAAAATTGATAAACCGGAAACGATACTATACTTGAAGCTCTAAGCAGATTTACTTAAAAAAATATTTTAAAATATGATCCAAAACTTCTCAAACCTTGTATTTAAAATTTGATTTTGACTAAACCTATATCATAAGCCGGAAGTGGTACTTAATTTGGACTTCTTAACGGGATTTTCAAGGAAAAACAATAATTCCAAAATTTCGTAACAAATTAGATTTTGTTTACAAACATCAACCGAAAGTGATACTTTACTCAAAACTTATTGCTATTTTAAACATTGAATTCGCGAGAGGTCATGTGCTGGCCACATCAGATATTACCGCCCGCTACCCTTGGTAAGGGAGGTATAGGGATCGTGCGAAAAATCGCATATCAAGATTTTGGTAAATGAGCACGTTTTAAGGTCCCTAGAATCCAATTTTAACATTTTCACGATGTGTCTGTGTGTATATGTATGTATGTATGTGTGGATCCTCTGCTCTAACTCAAATATTATCATTCAGAAAATTTGGAAACCTTGTATTTCTGACTTATTCTAATATGGAAAGAAGCCATTAAATTTTGGTGTAAATTAGATAATCGAAAAAGGCACTTTACTTGAAGCTCAAAATAGTTTTTCTTCGAAAAATACATTTAAATGTTATTTTTTCGAAATTTATATTATTATAAAAATTAAAGACTATTAAATTTTCTACAGATTTGCATTAATACTTTTTCTACTTATTTTATGGACAAAATTTATAAAAGTATCTATAATTTAAATACCGGAGTCTACACTTTAAACAAACAAAACTCCTTGGTTACGCAGTTATTCAAATGTATGTAACTGACAGATAATTGTCACTGTGAAAGAACTATTTACAAATTAATAATAGTAACGTTTTGAAAAGAAAAAAGTAAATAGAACAATACGAAAGGAATTCAATAGTTTCCAGCGTAAGTAAATATGTCACGTGATAAGGTACAAAAGGTTTGACCTTGGGGTAGGGTGCGGATTGGCTCCCCATACAAAAATAATCGTGTCTTACAAGTCGGACCGGGGGCTTACGCCATGGTAGTATTTTCAAAA
The DNA here is from genome assembly GCA_963082715.1 of Harpalus rubripes. Taxonomy (NCBI): domain Eukaryota; kingdom Metazoa; phylum Arthropoda; class Insecta; order Coleoptera; family Carabidae; genus Harpalus; species Harpalus rubripes. Next base: position 48,239,504 of record OY720456.1, on the reverse strand, counting down.
TTTAAAAAAGGACCAAAAACTACGTGATGAGGTACATTCAGATTTTTTATGCCATTCAATGCGGGCTTGTGTCTAGTTTGCTAATATACCTTGTAAGACATCAAACCGGGGGCTTTTGACATGTAAGACACGAAAAAAAATTTCAAAAAAGGACCGAAAATTACGTGATAAAGTACATTCAAACTTTTTACGGTATTTTATGCACCATTATTCAAAGATCATGAATACACTTTGTAAGACATAAAAATCAGGGGCTTAATGCATTTAGACACCCAAGAGTCAAAATGCTCTCAAAAACTACATGATGAGGGACATTAAAACTTTTTGTGTCAATCGACGCGGGTATTTGTCTAGTTTGTTAAAATTTATTTTAAGACATAGAAATCAGGGGCTTTTGACTTTTAAGATACGAACCCAAATTTGAAAAATGGCTGAAAATTACGTGATACGGTACATTCAAACTTTTTGCTGTATTTTATGCACCATTATCCAAAGATCACGAATACACTTTGTAATACATAAAAATCGGGGGCTTAATACTTTTAAGACAACCAAAAGTCAAAATGGTGTTTGTGCATAAATTTCACATATAACCTGTTCCAATGACTTATCTAGATACTTCATCTTAATTTTACTTGTGTCACAAAACAGCGTGTATCAAGCACTTATATTAGTATTACAAGAAAATCTCAGATGAATTTTGTGTCTTGAAAGTCAAAAGCCCCCGATTACTATCTCTTTCCTAGTAAACTAGGCAAATAACCGCGTCGATTGACACAAAAAGTTTTAATGTATCTCATCATATAGTTTTTGGACACCATTCTGACTTTTGGTTGTCTTAAATGCATTAAGGCTTCGATTTTTATGTCTTAAAATGTCTATTCATGATCTTTGGATAATAGTGCATAAAAACCGCAAAAAGTTAGAAAGTACCTAATTTTGTAATTTTCAGCCATTTTTCAAATTTTGGTTCGTTTCTTAAAAGTCAAAAGCCCCTGATTTCTATGTCTTAAAATAAATTTTAACAAACTAGGCAAATACCCGCGTCGTTTGACACAAAAAGTTTTAAAGTACCTCATCATGTAGTTTTGAACAGCATTTTGACTTTTGGGTGTCTTAAATACATTAAGCCCCCGATTCTTATGTCTTACAAAGTGTATTCATGATCTTTGGATAATGGTGCATAAAATACCGTAAAAAGTTTGAATATACCTTATCACGTGATTTTCGGTCCTTTTTTGAAATTTTCTTTCGTGTCTTACATGTCAAAAGCCCCTGTTTCGATGTCTTACAAGGTATAACAGAAAACTAGACACAAGCCCGCATTGAATGACACAAAAAATTTGAATGTAAATCATCACGTAATTTTTGGTCCTTTTCAAAATTTTGAAAATACTATCATGGCGTAAAGCCCCCGGTCCAACTTGTAAGACACGATTATTTTTGTATGGGGAGCCAATCCGCACCCTGCACCAAGGTCAAACCTTTTGTACCTTATCACGTGACTTGATAGCTGGGCTCCAGATCTATTTAGATAATTAAAAATTAACGATTCAGAAAAAAGTTTAACCTAATCCTCATTTGTAGATTAGTGAATTCTATTCTATCCCGGTATTTAAAATTTAGTCTTCATTTTATTATCAAAAAAGGTAGTTAGTTGGATTAGATTAGACTATATTTTAAGAAATAAACTGACAAAATTGGAGTAAAATAGGCTAATCCAAAAATAAGGATTAGCAATCTTTTTTGTGACTCGGGCTGTAAATGGCGGGAAGTATTATGTTGGCCGCACCAGATTTTTTATATGGATATTAAACTTTATCAATGTTAAATCACACACTGTGTTATGTTTTATGTCTCAGTAATGAGTGTTTTTTTCTTACTTGATACCTATTTAAACACGTTTAAAGTCGCTCGTTTCTATTTGTATTTGGTACGATATACATTTTTTCGTTTCGTGTGGTATGTTGTAGTGAATAGACGTATATTTCTGTGTATTAAGTGATGTGCAAACTATTATATTTAAAGTGAAATACGAAGACTTTGAACTGTGTGTTCTTAGACAACGGCTCCAGGTATGAAGATCCTTTATTATTAACCGGTAACTGGAATAGTTTAATCTACGTCAAATGCTTTCTATAAATGACATCATGTCTTCATATTCTTCATAGAATATATTGGTCTTCTTTACTTATAATACATTTGTACTTTGTTTCTATTAGTAGAAATATATTTGTATAATATTCAGAAACTGTAAACGACTCAAGTATTAAAATCTTTAGCGACGATAAAGTAAGAAAGATCTTAATGTGTTTCTTTAGTCATATACGGTAAGATAGAAATATTTATATATAATATCATAAGTGGTAAATTTTTGCCGGAAAATTTTTCAGATTGTTACGAGAGCCGGTTGCCTAGCAATTTATTGAGTGTCATTGACAAAAAAATCACGAGTTGTCAAACGAGTGATTTTTGATCAAAGTCACGAGATAAATTAGCAATAGGCTCGAGTAAAGCAATCGGAAAATTTTTCCAGGATAAAATTTAACCACGAATGGTATTCGGATAACTATTTCCAAAATAAAAATCAGGTAATCATTTATATAATTTTTTTCTTGACAAAAATCTTGTAATTTTTATTATGTTTAGAGGTTATATGTTTCAGTTTGCTTTTTTAACGTTTTAAATAGATTCCTGTCCGAATCGACTCGTTTTTAATAAAAACTGATAACACTGAAAATATACAGACTTTGACAGGTATATAAACAATATGTTTCTAAAACGTCAAAAAATTTTCGCTTATCAAAACTCACTTACTTGTATAAATACATCTTATTGGCTTAAAGAGTGCGAAAAATTTTTTGTGACGGTGATTTGTCAAAATGAAACTTGGTAACTCGGTAGAATCCTGAATTTGGATTGGCTTATAAATTTATGAGTGAAATAGTCAAAATAAAAATTTAGGAACCATTATTCCGCGAGAAAAATTGGGAGTAATTCCCAAAAAAGTATGTTGTTTGAAACAAGTTAATACTTCCTCTACAATGTAATTGTAGTGTAGTGTATTTAGAGAACGTAATTCTGTAAGTGAGGCAGTTTGATACTCGGGCATAAATTTTATTCTGTTTCTAAACATAAACACAGAGCAGTAGCTGCACTGACACAACGTCAGTGGCCTATTTGTGCCAGTGAGCTCCGCCATAAAGAGCGAAGCGCCGCGTCCCTCCATCGCAAATAAATTCCTTCATTTTGCTTAACGGCCGAGAACGATAAAAACATTGAACGCGCCAAGCAGCCGAGAGGAGCTAAAGAAAAGATTATAAAATCGCACAGAAAGACTCTGATAGTATTGTTATGCTTAACAAACAAGGAGTATATACGAGCCCAGGCTCATAGTAGTTCGGCTGGTCTACAAAAATGGCGAGAAATTATTATTTTTTTCCGTCATTTAATATAGAGTTACATCTGCTTTATCTAAAACAGCTTTAAATCTATTAAACATTGTATCCACAAGTCCTGCATATTTTTCTGTTAGAGAATTGTTATGTATTTTTCATAATACCATACTGTTAAATGTGCTTTAACAGTACTCTATGCTCAACCAATATATGCATCAAAACAGCCACGGTCGTTATTTTTTATAACAGTACAATTATTAAAAATCAAGTGTTTCTAAAAAAATTGCAGCATCATGAAGTGTGTAATGAAGAGCTGTCACCTGTCAATATGTCATAGAAAATAGAATTTTCAGAAGATATTTTATGTTATTATGAAAAGTACTGAACGTCACACGGCTGATATACAAATAACAGACACGGTTGATTGTAAAATCTCGGCTATCGCCTCGATTTTACAATATTCAACCTCATCTGTTATTTGCTTCATATCAGCCTTATGACGTTAATAACTATTTTTTTCTATATACGGGAAATTTTAAAGTTTGAAGCCTTATTTTTGAAGTAAGATACTATCTTAGTTCAAGACTCAGATTTGACATTGTTATACCCACAGATTGGTAGAGTTTCATATTACATGGAGCCTAATAGAATTTTTAATTTTACCTTCTAGTGCTAATTTCGCTTAAATACGTTTTTTACGAACCTGTTTCTATATAATACCTAATATAGGACTAATTGTAAACACATTTTTCTCGTGTCAATTAAAATAGAAAAAAAGCTTACAATTTTACCGCATATATTCCAAAATTTGAGAACAACGCTTAAATAAATAAAAATAAATTTGCCTTTTAAGAATATTTATTTAAAAATATGCAAATTATTATAAAAAAATATAAAAACTAAAAAATAAAATTCTATGCAATATATATATATTGTTACACGTTTGATCGGGTGAGACATGGGTGGAGTTTAATATTAGAATTGTTAATTTTGTGATTATTTAATAATAATAAAGAAATTTAAAAATAATTTGATGTACGCAGATCTCGGTCCCATACCAAACTCAAAACTTTTCGATTTAATACAAAGTTAAATTTTATTGGACGATTTAAAATTGAATGACTCATTATTATTGGACGAAATTTATCTTACTTTACAGGTAATCATTCACCTATGACTCCCGTCCCTATATAATCCCAGTTCTCTCCCATGTTTTTCAGAGTTGTTAAGACCTCTGGCATGGTTGACATGTTGAGTAATCTTGATTACTCTGTTTAACTTTCCCTTGTTGTACTACTGATGCTGAGAACTTAGTTCTCGAAATACGTATTTAGTTTTTATTAAAATTAATTTTAAAGTTATAGTGTAATTTTATTAGTTTTAATTAAATTTAACCTTAGACTCCATCTATTTTTAATTTTATATAGGTAAAACAGTTGCTATTCAGATACTTACCTAATACTGTGAAGATAGAAATTTGAAAGAAATAATAAATAATCTAAAAATTTCAATTTGGCGTGGACTCACAGACTACACCCGATAGACGGAGGGTTAAATATACCATTTGAAAGCTCCACCTTCAATCAGTTAGTAGGACCAATCATCACATTTTGCTACAAAATGGACATTCATCCTTTTCCCCTAACCCTTCATAATATCTTGTAAGGTAAGTTTTATTGTACGCACTGAATTTTTAAGAAGTTGTTTTTCATATTGTGCCTAAAGTTGAAGTATAGGATCTTGGTAGAAGATAAATCTAGACTAGAAGATGACTCTTTAAAAGCCAATCAAACTATTATAATCCGTCATTTATTCCCCACTATTTATAAGTTTAACAATATTGAAAGTTGTCGAAAGAATTTTGTAGATTTTATAACTTGTTGAAAATGTAAGGCTGCCGAACTATTATGAGCCTAGGCTCTTACATTCGTGACTATATGTGATTTGGAATGGCTGATATTTATACAGGAATATAAAAGACCTGATTTGTAATTTGTCATATTAGGGGAAATATTAATGGTCTGCTCGCATATGAATGCCATGAATGAAGATTAGATGAATGAGCAATAGTCACACTCTAATAAATTACTGTAATTTGTAAGGCTATTATTATCATCTAAGGTAAACATATGGAATCAAGCTAGTGTGTAGTTATTTAAGCTACAAAGAATATAAGTATCAGTGATATAATATTTTTATTCCCTTACATAATGATTTGTTTGAGAAAAATGCATGTAAAGTTTCATATTAATTTGATTAAAATATGGCTGTAATAAGATTGTCATGAAAGGAAAAAACGTGTTAATTTTTACCTTCCGTCACCTTTAGGTAAGGAAGGTATTGTCTTTGATCAAAAAATTCGCTGGTGAGTTTTTGATGAATAAGCACGTTTCAGGGTCCCTAGAATACGATGTTACTATTTTTACGAGGATGTCTGTATGTATGTATGTATATATATATATATATATATATATATATATATATATATATATATATATATATATGTGTGTGTGTGTGTGTGTGTGTGTGTGTGTGTGTGTGTGTGTGTGTGTGTGTTAAATATCATTTTTTCACATTTAATGTTATTATAAATATTAAAGAATATTTTATTTTCTATACGATTTGAATGCATTTTATACTTTATATTAAATGGATATAGAGTTAAAAAATTATAAAGAAATTAAATATCATACATATTAACCAGCTGTGCTATAACTCTGGAAACAGCTGCTATATTAAGAAAATTCTGATTGAAAGGTGTCAGTGTCAAGTGCAGTTGACGGTATGTTTGTGTTATAATTTTACTGGAAATATAGGATCTTTTGTTAGAAATTTTTTGTATGGAATTTGTATAAAATACATACAACTGCCTTAAGATAATGTACAAGAAATAGAATCTGTATCACATTTATACAAAATACATAGAACTGACGGAAGGTAATGCACTGGCCACATCAGATTTTTTTTTTTTTTTTGGCATAGAATTAGAATGCCATGAAAGAAATACTTGAACATTTTGTTTATATTGACATTTATGATCACTTACAAGAACAAAATATTCACTTCTTTCGGTCGGGTCACTCTAATTCTGCGTAATAAAAATGACATGTATACCTTGTTCCATTTAAGCCATTTAGTATTACAGACCATTGAGAATAGTTTTGTCTTCTCTGATTGGCTGAAATTGGAGACAAGAGACAAGTTTACCCAATATAATTTCGGCTCCTTCCAGTTTGCGCTGTTGCCAGCTCCATCTACTGAATGGCTTAAATGGAACAGAGTATAGTCTTTTTTCCATTCATGGCACTCTTATTATAGCCATATTTTAATCAAATTGGTATAAAACTTTACTTGCATTATTCTCAAAATAGTTATTGGTATATCAAGGCCGCGAAATCACTCTTTAGCGTACCGAGAGAAAAATTGTCGCCGAGGCCGCTTGCGGCCGAGGCAAGACAATCTCGAGGGCGCTAAAGGATTTCGCGGACAAGATGTACACAATATTTTTTGTGCAACCGTAAAAAATATGTAATTACAAATTTTATTAATTTTAAACAGTTTCATTGTAAATAGAAAGTTAGCTTTCAAAGTGGCTATGGGATTGACTGATAAACAAAACCATGCAATTCTCAAGTATCAAAGTGATTGTTTACCTAATTTCGCGGCCGTTATCATAATAACGGTCGCGAAATCCAATTTCGCGGCCTGTATTGCGGCTGCGAAATGCTTATTTCGCGTCCGGTTGCACAAAAAAATCGTTATGTAACGGTATAAAAATATATCACTGAATTCAAAATTAAATTCTCTAACGAATGAGCAAATAAAAGAATATATATTCTCATTTAAAATAAAAAAGTTAGGTCCCATTTGAAAACCACTAGTAGAAAAAAAGATTTTTTTCTTTTATTTAAATTTGTCTTGTGAAATAGAAATTGTTTGCCCATTTAACCGTCTTTATAGCTCTTATAGTTCTCGAGATAGCAATGGTGGCTCATTTAAAATGAACACCCTGTATAAATAATTATTATTGATGCTTTACTGTTATTATTGGCCTAGGAATGTAAGAGAATTATTAAATTCCGTCGTCAAGGACAAATAGTAAACAAATGTAACTAATTACATGGTTTAGTAACTATGGAAGAGATACAAATGTACTCGTAGATACAAGTAGCGCGAAAAAGCCTTTAATAATTTGGGGTGTCTTGTATGTAAGTGATAGTTGCATGTTTAATGGGGTGAAAAAACCATCAACCTTTAAAAAGGTTATAAAGAAATCAATCTCCCCCGATTTTTTTGATGATAGAAGATGCTCATATTACATCTCCATGTATTCTTCCATTAATTTGTCCGCGTACCCTCCGAGATTGAGGGTGTCACAGTGAAAATGGAAACAAATCATGATTTATTGATATTGCCTAACCTTTCAAAGTAATGAAATTGTACGCGTGGGGTTGTGACTTGCCCAGTGATCGATCAGGGATACAATAACCGCGTTCTTGCGCCAAACGGAACCGGTAATTAGCCAAGTTTAGCGGTAGCGCTAGCGGTGACAAAGTTACACGCAACTTTCACCAGAAAAAATGTCTCGGCCGCAAGTTCAGCCAATATTAATTTTTATACGAAAATTCCGCCAAGAACTATTGAACGAAATACATAGTGTTCCAGAATTAGTATATATCTTCAAATTTCTTTCGACCTGTTTGAAATATGGGTATTAAACTTACAAAAACTGAATATATTATTCAAGTATTCCGCCATTTAATATTTACATCGCCTTGTACATTCTTTTGTTAGTGTAAATGCACACCGAACGCGCTATACTTAACGCTTCGCATGTTGCATATATAGTATTAAAGTGTAACACGAGGGGGGTGCCGAGTAGAATGATGCTACTACTATTTCTTACTGTTTCTTACTGATGATTACTGTTTACACCTAATTACTCCCAACGATGATAAACTTTTCACTTACTGGTGGACGCCTCTGATGACTGGCGTCCAACACTTCGTGCCGAAGGCTTCTTGAGAAGGAAGAACACGCATACACTACACTTTAACTTTACACTGATGAACACTACGTTATTTACGGACATGGACACAACTTGTGATTTAATATGACTAACTAAACTTTATTTACATTTAAATTAATACAACTGTTACAGTTACATCTAGCAACCATGTGTCGATCACACAGTTCGATCAAGACACCTATGAAAATGTTTTAATGTTGTTAGATACGAAATAAATAAAAGTGTTTTCCCGTTTTCGCTGCAATTCGTCTATTAGTTGAGACTTCATTTTTACTATTAAATTTAGGTGATTAATCTTTTGGTTTAATATTTCGATTTCTTCATTTTTCATAGCTAGTTCGTATGCTAATCTTTCTACCTCATCAACAGGTACCATAGTTTCGTGAAAATAATTTTCTCCATCGGCAAGATTGTCTTCACAATTATCAGTCTTCCCCTCTTCTTCTTTTTCGTATTCTTCCACTTTGCGTTTGACTTTGAAGAGAAGTTCTTCAATGGCTCCTGGCGTCGCCTTAGCCAACTTGATCATCTCGTCTTGTGTGAGTTGAGTGTCAAGTTTAGAAAGAACCTTTCGGTTGATGGTGAACCAATTGTCGATCTTTCTTGATACCGAGTTCTTCGCTCCGTAGTTGTGGAGGTCGACCCATCGTGGGAAGTGCTGTTTCAGGATTTCAGCAAGGGGCACTGCATCCGAAAAATCCCGATTTAAATTTTTCTTCTGTCTAGAAATAGCATGGCTATCCACCCAATTAAATAAGTTATATTTTTACACATGTAGAGTAGTTTATAATACAACGTATATCTCCTACTCTACACAACTATAACTAACACAACTAAGTGTGGCTAGTGTATCCAATGTCACGCACGTATACATAATAATTTCCAGACTTAATTATCAACAAATAAATGTCGTGACTATCATAATACAAAAGAGTTTCTAAACTGAATTTTGACTTAAATAGATAAACATAATTAAAATATGAATATTGAAACTATAATTTAGAAAAGTTTCTTATCTATTATTGCTCTTACCCTAGCCTTGTCACAAAAGCGCTAAAGTGGTTTCGACAAAGTTAAATCATAAGCAAGTATTGTTGAATATATATATATATATATATATATATATATATATATATATATATATATATATATATATATATATATATACAGGGTGATTCATCGGTCTGTCCTCTCTTTATAACTCTTTTATTTTAAGTCAGATAAAAAAACTTTTCAAATGTAATTTATATGATATAGTATTATCTATCTACGTACCATATCCATTTGTATACAAGGTGCTCCATTTAAGCGCAACAATATGTAACTTTATATTTCTTAATGGAACATCCTATATTAATTTATTTATTTTGATAGTAAATTCGATTCCTTTTAAAAAAGTATTAAGTAATAAGGGGTCTAAAATTGTAAATTAAGAAGTTATTTACCTTTATTCGTTGAATGATATGTTTCTATCATGTTATTATTAACAAAGTAAGCTATGGATAATTTGATCAATTGTTTCAAATTTAAATAAACAAGTTGTCCAAATACTCTTAGTTTATCATTGTTGATGTTGATGTGAAAATGAATAATACAAATTTTAGTAAAGATGAGATGGTTAATATAATATTTATAATAGAAAAATCTATTGAAGTTGAAGGACAAGTTTTCAAGCATTTATTATAATTTTGCATTATTTAGTCTGTCACTAAATTTTAATAGCTTGTTTGGAATTAGTGTAATGTTTAAAATAAGTATTAATAAAAAAGGATCAAAATTTTGTATTATATTATGGTCTTTCCACTCTGAACTACTATTTTTTGTGAACGTAAATAACTTCTTAATTTATAATTTTAGACCCCTTATTACTTAATACTTTTTTAAAGGGAATCTAATTTACTATCAAAATAAGTAAATAAATATAGGGTGTTCCATTAAGAAATATAAAGTTACATATTGTTGCGCTTAAATGGAGCACCTTGTATACAAATGGATATGGTACGTAGATAGATAATACTATATCATATAAATTATATTTGAAAAGTTTTTCTATCTGACTTAAAATAAAAGAGTTATAAAGAGAGGACAGACCGATGAATCACCCTGTATATATATATATATATATATATATATATATATATATATATATATATATATATATATATATATATATATAATCATTTTTTGTTAATTTCTCTGTTAATTATAAAAATAAATTATTACTATTTTATATCATTGTAAAGCTAAAAAATTCTCTTTTCAATGGCGTAACTTTCCAATATGGCGTCCATATAAAAATTAAAACTTTGACATCAATCCTCGAAAAACAAAATTGAGCATCGCCAGTCGAAAGAACATAAAAAAGTGCACTAAAGATGTGCAAACCTAAATCCAGTATAATTTCACACTTCGAAGTTATTTGCAAAAATAAAAAACTGCAAAATTTACATTTTCGCCTAGATCTAGTGACCTATGCATTTTTTCGCAAATAACAAAATACCATAAAAATGGTCTCCTAATGGGAGGACTTTTGTCTAATTTAACCAACCTCGTAGCTCTTACGGTTCTCGAGATCCCAATGCATTCGTACCTTAAATGGGACACTCTGTATATATATATATATATATATATATATATATATATATATATATATATATATATATATATATATACAGGGTGTAAATGAAATAAGTGCATTAAATTTGACCAGTAGTATAACTCATCGAGAGCAACAATATTTCTTAATAACTTTTTCTCGAAATCGCATATTTTTTTAGCATTTTTACCACCCCGTAAATTGACGAGTCGTTCCAAATATTTTTGTGATAAATGAATGCAGCAGCAATAGCTATGAAAAATTTTGTTTTAGCAATTGACAGTCCTGTCAATTGTTGCAATTAAATTTTGACATTAGTAATAAACTTGTTTATAAGGTAAAATTCTGTCAATATTCGAGTCCACAGACATTGTAATTACTTACCTATGGTTTATTTATTTATTTTTTACTCGTATCTGTACTACATTTTACTTGACATCACGGTTCACATAAAGACAAGTGTATTGGAGTTGCCAACGCATTTACACGGAGCGTTTCCAAATCATCACCAAATCATTCTGTTCTTAATATTCGCACATTTGTTAATCTTGTACATCTTTATCACAATACGGAGTGTCACATATGACAATTTTTAAAAAATCAACAGTTGTATCCATACCATGTGCAAAAAGTTCAATGTTTTCAGCACATAACAGACTTCAATTTTGGGAATGGCTCATAATGTTCATTTATGAGACTGAATTTACTTGGGAAGGTGTATTTATTATGCACAATACACATATTGACAGAGGAAAATGCTGTAAAAATTTTCATTAAAAAATGTTTGGGGAACAATAAATGGACGACTAATTATTGGTACTCATGTACTTCTTTTAAATGGACAAAAGTTTGTACTTACATTTTTTGAATAACGAATTTAAACTATTATGATTTGTCGACAAATAATCATCTCATAACCTAATAACTATGCTTTTGGTCTTCGTCTCGTTACCTCGTTTCTTCTTGTCTTCCACTATTCACGTGAATAAAAACCTGGTTCAATACACAACTTTATACTTTTGTTATCCAATATTTAAATTTATTTATTTTAAAAATTGTACTATTACGTATTAATTAATAATAATGTTATTTCCCTTGATTCGTTTATTAATGACTGTGACTGTAAGTGTAACCGATAACCGAGAATTTTTGAGCTGCTTGCATCTCACTTGAATACGGCAGCGCAGTCATTTGTCTCTTTGTTCTCCATAGGCGGGTAACGAAATATGCAACAAATCTTTAAAGAATTTTAACTCAAAATCTAAAAGACTTAGAAAAAAAAGTTATTAAATATATATATATATATATATATATATATATATATATATATATATATATATATATATATATATATATATATATATATATATATATATATATATATATTTAATAACTTTTATATATATACTGTGTAGAAATTCACAGACAGCTAAAATAAATCAAACAACATTATAGGAATATATCCTCATACTTGGTCTCCGCAATGTTACACATGATGTGGATCGGCGACCGCAACAGAACATCAGTACGCTCTGATTGAAGTGGAAAGTTCGGGAATACCTGGATTCCAACCTAGGAACATGAATAGGCACACGTGATAATAAAAAAGAATCATCAATTTTATTGCGCAACAGCATCCATAAGAATACAAAATACGTTGACAAAAAATGTCACAGATTCCATTTTTACTTTTACTGAAAATTGCCTAACTGCCAAAATTTCAGCGTTTCGACAGCTAGAAAAGAATAGCTATAGTAACCTGACATGTAACCGTTCTACATACCGCGGTTACATGTTTGATTACAACCGCAAGTAACCGGAGTGCTCAATAAAATGCAGTTACCATGACAACAGGAGGTAACCGCTCTGAATAAAAAACGCCTTTAATATAGTAGGTGTTACCATGTTCATAGCATAGCATTTTTACCTACCGTCACCTTTAGGTAAGGAAGGTATTGTCTTTGGTCAAAAAATTTGGTGGTGAGTTTTTGATGAATAAGCACGTCCTGGAATAAGATTTTACTATTTTTACGATGATATCTATGTCTGTATATATGTATGTATGTATGTATGTATGTATGTATGTATGTATGTATGTATGTATGTATGTATGTATGTATGTATGTATGTATGTTTGTAGGTGTGTATGTGTACATATATATATATATATATATATATATATATATATATATATGTGTGTGTGTGTGTGTGTGTGTGTGTGTGTGTGTGTGTGTCGATTTTTTAGGATCCGATAACTCAAATACTACAATTCAAAAAATTATAGTTTTTTCGTAATCCGTTTCTTTACATCCATGTGAAGAGATGATTAGATTTTGGTTATTATTGGTCAACCAGAAGTACCCTCATTTTAAGATTTTAACAGTTTTTCTTGAAAAAACTGTTAAATATCTTTTTCCATATTTAATGTTATTATAAAAATTAAAGAATTTTTTATTCTCTATACGATTTGATTACATTTCATACTTCATATTCAATTGATATAGAGTTAAAAAATTATAAAGAAATTAAATTTCATAAAGCAGCTAGCTATGCTATAACCATGGAAACCGCTACTATATTAAGAAAATGCTGATTGGCAGATGTGAGTGTCAAGTGTAATTGACATGTTTGTGTTATAATTTTACTGGAAATATAGAATCTCTAAGGTATATGAAACTTTCTGTACATACATATAGAACTGACAGAAGGTAATGTACTTGAAATATGGAATCTTGTGCAAGAAAATTTCTGTGTGCAATTTATACAAAATATATGGAACTGACGGGAGGTAATGTGCTGGCCATATCAGATTTTTTAACTCAATATTTATTGAATATGAAGTATAAAATGTATTCAAATCGCATAGAGAATAAAATATTCTTTAATATTTGTAATAACATTTAATGTGGACAAATGATACTTAACAGCGTTTTTTCAAGAAAAATTGTTAAAATCTTAAATTGAGGGTACTGCCGGTTGACTAATTATAACCAAAATCTAATCATCTCTTTTTTATGGTATATATTTTAAATACCTTGGGTTATTCGTCTGCAGTGACGGCGATACTATGACTGACACACCACAATATTTGAAAAATGGAAATAAATAAGTTTGACTTCGGTGATTGAACCTGGGTCGTCCGTGTCATAATGTAGAGAATATAATTCATTAGACACGTGCCATATTTTCCGCCAATCAACATTGAGAATCTCCCTAATTACATGTCTATCACATCGATAATAAAACACAAAAAAAATATCACCTTATTTATGTTCGTTACTAAGAGAATTATTTTCTTTATTTGTCATCAACAGTTAATTTTGAATATAAAAATGTGCGATAATCGTTGGGTTGATATCAACAACGATGAAAATAATAAGTCAATTGTCAAATTAACCATGTTGTAATACATTATATGAAAAATTAGATTAGCAGAACACGCAATGTGTCACAAAAATTCATTATATTCTCTCATTAAATATGAACTCGTGATATGATTAATAATCAAAGATATTGCTCGTGAAACCGAAGCAGCACATATCACTCGTCCTTCGGACTCCTGAAATCTGCAACTCGGTTTCACTCGAGAATATCATCGATGATAATCACATCACTTGTTATATTACGTATGATAATAATCCCGAATGCTCTATCTGGAAATGGATGAACCATAGGCCACTGAACTAAACTAAACATTTACATAATCAATAACATAATTGAGGAAATTAGCAATTATCTATGCCCTGATATACCATTCATCCATGAATATTTATGTAAACTTCAAACTGATTAAAACAATGTTGCAGGGTGTCCGAAAAAGGTTGCTTAGAATTTAATAAAGAATATTATTGAGTGATTATAGTCATAGTTAAAGTTTTAATTAGTGAAGCATAAAGCTTCAATTCACTGCTTCCAGCTTCCGAGACAAAAGGTCATAAGTCGATTTTTTTAAAAATAAAAATATTTCGTTTGGATTAAATTTGGAGACCCAACGTACATAATTCTGTCCAAGTTACTAACGTGTCGTTCATTTGAACGACTCACTTCAGTGAGCCATGAACGAACGGCACATGGCTTACCAGTTCTTTAGATCGCTCATCATTCATTAAATAGCACACTAACACAGATGACTCGCCGCTCAGTAAATAGTGCAGTAACACAGCTGCACGAAATACAGCACGGAGCTAATGCTACGCTCTACGCTACGAGTCGTTCAAAACATACGACACTCGCGCACAGCACACATGAAGAGCGCTTGTGCGTTTGGAGAGTCGTTCAAGTGAACGACTCACTTTAGTGAGCAGACTAAAATAAACTGGATTGATGAATATGGTCGTAGCTTTTTTGGTTTCTAAAGAGTGCCTTGGAAAAAAATTGTTAGACATTATGTCAACGTAGTTTTAAATTTTACCTCCCGCTCCCTTAGTGCTAAAAATCGCATATCGAGATTATGGTAAATGACCACGTTTTAAGGTCCCTAGAATCCAATTTTAATATTTGCACGATGATGTCTGTGTGTATGTGTGGATCCTCCGCTCTAACTCAAATACTATTATTCAGAAAATCTTGAAACATTGTATTTCGAACTTGTTCTAATATGGTAAGAATCCATTAGATTTTGCTGTAATTCGGATAATCGGAAATGACACTTTGCTTGAAGCTCAAAATAGTTTTTCTTCGAAAAATATCTTTAAATATTATTTCTTCGAGATTTATGTTATAAAAATTAAAGATTATTAAATTTTCTACAGGTTTGCATTAATACTTTTTACCACCCGTTACCCCTGATAAGGGAGATATAGGGATCGTGCTAAAAATCGCACATCGAGATTTTGGTAAATGACCACGTTTTAAGGTCCTTAGAATCCAATTTAACATTTTTACGATGATGTCTGTATTCTGTATCCTCCACTCTAACTCAAATACTATCATTCAGAAAATTTTGAAACCTTGTATTTCTACCTTATTCTAATATGGCACGAAGCCATTAGATTTTGGTGTAAATCAGAAAACCGGAAATGGTACATTACTGGAAGCTCAAAAAGTTTTTTTAAAGAAAAATACAGTTAAATGTTATTTTTTCGAGATTTGTCTTATTATAAAAATTAAAGATTAAACAAACACAACTCCTTGGTTACACAGTTAATATCTCAAATGTATGTAACTGACAGATAAATGTCACTGTCAAAGAACTAATTTCAAATTAATAATAGTAACGTTTTAAAAAGAAAATAGTAAATAGAAGCATAGTTATATGGAATGGAACAGTTTCCAGCATAAGTAAATACGTAACTATGTATATTTAAATTAATAAAAATCAAATGGCGAGAGGTATAGTGTTGGCCACATCAGAGTTTTTACTATTGTTTAATTGTATAATCTTTGAATATGTAAATTTATGTGAAAATTGTGTAAAATATTGTCAAAAGCAAATGAAGTGTAAGGTGAAGAGGAAATGTATCATTTTATTTAAGTTTAACAGATGAGTTAAGGCCTCGGATACATTTGTGCCGTTTGCAAAGTAAACGCCATTGGGTAAAGTACAGCACGAAAATGGATTTCTCGTGTCAAGGAGCGCCATTTTGGCTTGACGACTTCTTCACTTCCAAACCACTAGATTTCTTCAGATGTGGAATTAAAAAACTGCCAGATCGTTGGGAGATAATCGTAAACAATACAGGAAATTATATGCTTAATTTATTCATGTATTTTCTTTATTAAACAAAAATAAATTTTGATTTCAATAAAAACGCCACGAAGTTCTACATCAACTAATAACAGAATAAACAATAAAGAATGATGTTTAATTTAAAGTTACACTCGAACCTAATAAAAAACCGAAGCAATCTTTATCGAAAATTCTGTATTGTTCTTATCAACAGGACAAAGAAAGTTCTTTTGAGAAACTTGTAGAAATGAAAAAAGGTAACCTCATTTATAGTAAAATTACATAGTAGATCAAAAATATATTTGCCGGAGTTTCTAAATTGATGAAATGTTCTTTTCTGACTGTACATCGATGAGTTCCTTTAAATCGGATTATAATTGCATGAATAAGCAAATCAGCTCCAAATTTGTCCGAATCTAATTGCCGGGAAAGGGTAGGATTATACCCGAATCCATCCCCTGCATTTTCCATTCTTTCCAGGGGATTTCCATTACTGGAATAATTATCCTGCAGGATAAACCTGAGCGCCTGGAGAAACACCAAGTTCTCAGGATAAATCAATGGAGATGAGATAACAAAACATCATTTTAATGACGGAAAAATTGAAATAGGTCAACAATAACATGAAAAGTTTCCAGGAACAAAAGAATTTATGTAGAAATACATATTTATTTTATTGATATTGTCTAGTGTTTTATATTTTTGTTGTTTCAAAACTGGGTTACATAGATTCAGGAATTGACTATATTAATTTTTTGTATTAAAAGGAATTTCAAGAAAATTATGCCACTCATAAATATTTTAGTATTAATGATGTGATTCATTATAGAGGATGTAAATGAAATAAGTACATTAAATTAAACCACTAATATAACTCGTCGAGAACAACAATATTTCTTAATAACTTTTTCTCGAAATCGCATAGTTTTTAGCATTTTTACAACCCCGTAAATTGACGAGTCGCTCCAAGTATTTTTCTAATAATTGAAAGCAGTAGCAATAGCTCGGAAAAATTTGTTTTAGCAATTGACATTCCTGTCAGTTGTTACAATTATAAACTTGTTTATAAGGCAAAATTCTGTCAAAATGCTTACGTTTACAAATAATAATAATAATTTTGAATTGTTGAGAAGTTATTATTTTTAAATTCATGTGTTTTACTGGCTAAAAATTGTACATTAATAACATTTTAGCAGTTCAAAATCAAAATAAGTCAAAATATTGGTCTTGTCAAAGTGACATTGTTCTTGTCAAAATGACATGCGCACACAAATCAGCTGATTCTAAGCACGTCAAGGTCGCCCGAGTCACGTGTCTGCTCGCGCCCTATACGGAGTGTCACATATGACAATTTAAAAAAAACAGTTGTATCCATACCATGTGCAAAAAGTTCAATATTTTCAGCACATAACAGACTTCAATTTTGGGAATGGCTCATAATGTTCTTTAATGAAACTTAATTTACTTGGGTAGCTGTATTTATTATGTACAATACACATCTCGACAGACGAAAATGCTGTAAAAATTTTCATTAAAAAATGTTTGGGCCGGCACAATAAATGGACGACTAATTATTGATACTCATGTACCTCGTTTAAAAAGACAAGAGTTTGTACTTACATTTTTTGAATAACGTATTTAAACTATTATGATATGAGGAAAACTATGCTTTTGCTCTTCCTCGTTACCTCATTCCTCCTTGTCTTCCTTTATTCACAGGTGATTAAAATCCTGGTTTAACACACAACTTTATAATTTTGTTATCCAAAATTTAAATTTCTTTATTTTAAAAATTGTACTATTACAAATTAAGTAATAATAAATGTTATTTCCGTTGATTCGTTTATTAATTACTGTGACTGCAAGTGTAACCGATAACCGACAATTTTTAAGCTGTATGTATCCCACTTGAATACGGCAGCAGCCATTTGTTCTCTGTGGGCGCGTAACGAAATATTTAAACAATTTTAATTCAAAATTTAAAAGACTTAGAAAAAAATCTGGTGTGGCCAACACAATACCTCCCACCATTTACAGCCCGAGTAACAAGAAAGATTAAGTTAATCCTTATTTTTAGATTAGCGAATTTTACTCTAATTTTGACAGTTTATTTCTTAAAATATAGTCTAATCTAAACCGAATAACTACTTTTTTTAAAAACCCCTCAACAGGATTAAATCCTAATTACACAGTAAGTTCACATTCACACACATCCATGCCTTAGTGGGATTCGAACCCAGAGCCCCGAGCGCACTCATGACATGAGGCGTTGCTCTAACCATTGAGCCACCGGAGATATAATAAAATAAAGATTAAATTTTAAATACCGGGGTAGAATAGAATTCACTAATTTAAAAATGAGGATTAGATTAAACATTTTTGTGAATCGTTAATTTTTATTAATCTTCATACCTACATATATATATATATATATATATATATATATATATATATATATATATATATATATATATATATATATATATATATATATATATATATATATATATATACTGTACGTAATAAGATCTCGGATTCAATAGTATATTCGTAAACTATAGCTGCTTTAGAGCGAGTGAAAGTCATAGTTTGACATTTATTAATATTAAGTATTAATTTGTTTTGTGTACACCAGGTGCAAATAGTATTAATATCACTCTGAAGTATGTTACAGTCGCTAACCGTCTGAATTTTTGTGAATATTTTTAAGTCATCTGCAAAAAGTAACACATTGCAAGTTAATTTTTCAACAATATCATTAATAAAAATTACAAATAAAAGGGGTCCAAGGTTTGAACCTTGAGGTACTCCAGACGTAGCAATATAAAAACTTGAGTTAAATCCATTGTACGAAACATAATGTTGCCGATTTTGTAAGTATGATTTTAAAAAAATGATAAGGTTATTATGAAAACCAAAATAACGAAGTTTATCTAAAAGAATAAGATGATCAAGCTTGTCAAAGGCCTTGGAAAAGTCTGTGTAGATTACATCTACTTGACCTTTCTTGTCCAGGACCTCTGAAACATACTGAGTAAAAATACACAAGTTAGTAGTGGTAGACCTGCGTGGCATAAAGCCATGTTGTTGTTCACAAATAAATTGACTTAATTGTGTAAAAATTTGTGTATGTAAAATTATTTCAAATAACTTCGCGAAATTACATAAAATAGAAATAGGTCTGTAGTTTTCAGCCAGAGTAGGATCACCCGACTTGAGCACTGGACATACCTTAGAAAACTTCCAGATGTCTGGAAATTGATTAGAAGATAATGATAATTTGAAAATAAAAACTAATGGAGTAAGCAGCGCAATAGTACAGTCTTTAACTAGAAAACTGGGTATTTGGTCGTACCCTGAAGTTAATGTATTTTTAAATCTTTTACTAGCTTCAAGAATATCATTTTCCAAAATAGTAATGTTAATATTATGCGACATAAACAAACTATCAGACATGGGAGTCTGTGAGTTTAGAATCAGATGAAGTGGTAATATTGGAGAAAACGCTACTAAAATATGAAGCCAAAAGTTCTAAAATCGATTTGGGATTATCAGCAAGTTCATCATTTAGTTTCATGACACCCGGTATTCTGGAAGTACCTCTTTTATTCTGCACAAATGACCAAAAGTACTTAGGATCACGAGTGACAGAATTTTCAACATCAGAGATATAATTTTCATAAGCACGTTTTATTGAATTCTTAATAAGATATTTAATTTCTTTGTATTTATTGAAAAAGAACTCTGAGTTTGTTTTCTTGAATTTTACATAATACTTCTTTTTCAGTTTAATGTTGTCAATAATATCATATGTGAACCATGGTGGGTATTTGTTCCTCTGATGCTTATATATGGGGACATATACATCAAATAAACTATACAGTATGTCATAAAATTTA
The DNA here is from genome assembly GCA_963082715.1 of Harpalus rubripes. Lineage (NCBI taxonomy): Eukaryota > Metazoa > Arthropoda > Insecta > Coleoptera > Carabidae > Harpalus > Harpalus rubripes. Next base: position 48,218,914 of record OY720456.1, on the reverse strand, counting down.
CAGCAAGCATCATTAACAGTAAGGCTCTCAAGTACAGGGGACCAGTCACACTGTAAAAGTTTTTCATACAATAAAGGATAATTCGCTTTTTTAAAATTGTAAACTTTAGTAACTTTGTTGACAGAGAAATTTATTTGTTTTAAGTTCTTAATTTTTATCTCAGTAGCCAAAGGGGGATGTAAAACATCAATCTTAACCATAGGTAAATGTTCACGAGTAACAGCAGTATGCAAATTGCTAATAATAAGATCTAAAACATTACTGTTAGAATTCAGTACAGTACAGTCCACACTAAAGATTTAGGTGTGTATTTTGATCCGGATTTAGCCTTCACTTCCCACCTGGATCACTTAATTACCTCTTTAAATAAAATATTTGGCTTCATAATCAGAAACTGCCGCAATTTTTCAAACATTTCCGCACTTAAGTCCTTATACTTCGCTTTTGTACAGTCTAAACTAGATTTTTCGCTTATAATTTGGTTTCCAATATATGAAGTTCATATTGCTAAATTAATAGCTCTTCAACGCAAATTCTTAAAATACATTTGGTTTAAATGTTTCGGTGTGTACCCCGACAATTTTGTTAGTACTGACACTATACTTCAGACTTTTGAAATTGAGTCCGTTAGAACTAGACATACAAATGCCTCAATTAATACGCTACATAAAATCATTCATAATAAAATTGATAGTCCTCATTTGCTATCTAAAATCGATTTTCGTGTCCCCCGTTTATGTTCACGTTGTAACGACAGCTTTTACTTGCCTGCATATAATTCTAATATTCTGTGCAAGTCACCTATGTACGTTATGTGTAATTTATATAACGTAATGTGTATAAATCGAGATATTTTTGTATAATTTTTCATTCGCTTTTCTGTCTTGTGTTGATCATATTATGTACATTTACTTGTTTAGGGTTCCTTACCTGTTTGAGTAATAAAGTATTATTATTATTATTATATATATTACTTATGCTGGAAACTGTATTGCATTCCTTTTCTATTGTTCTATTTACTTATTTCTTTTTAAAACGTTACTAATATTATTTTGAAATGATTAGTTCTTTGATAGTGACATTTATCTGTCAGTTACATACATTTGAATATCTGCGTTTTGTTTGTTTAAAGCGTAGGCTCTGGGATTTAAATTATAGAAAATTTTATAAATTTATCCATAAAATATATAGAAAAAGTATTAATGCAAATCTACAGAAAATTTAATAATCTTTAATTTTTATAATAACATTAATCTCGAAAAAATAAGATTTAAAGGTATTTTTCGAAGAAAAACTATTTTAAGCATCTAGTAAAGTGCCATTTCCGGATATCCGATTTTCACCAAAATCTAATGGGCTCTTACCATTACAGAAAAAGTTCGAAATACAAGGTTTCAAAATTTTCTGAAAAATAGTATGAGTTAGAGTGGAGGATCCACACACACATACACACAGACATCATCGTGAAAATGTTAAAATTGGATTCTAGGGACCTTAGGGTGCGGTTAAAAGCCTAACTTATGATAACAACCGTTGTACGCTCTTTGAAGGCGCTAGTAGTCCCTTTCTAGATTTTCCATGGAAATAAATCGTGTATCAAACCTTATTTTCTTTTGGGCGGAGCCAAAATTGAACTTGCTATGTGACATTGAAAACATAACTAACATCCCTCGTAGCGTAAGATTTTACCTCTGACTAGGATTTTACTGGTTTGAGATAGTGAGATGCGGCTTTTGCCTTCCAATATCTGAATTTTATAATCCTAAGCATAGTAATACGGTATCGTAAAATATGAAATGGGAAAACATTGGTATCATTAGTCGCAGATTACAGTTAAACGAGAAAAACGAATTATGCAGATAAAAGAATTGTTTGTCCGGCAAGTAACTCTTGTGTTTTCCCTTTCAATTTCTTACCTCAATAATAACCGACAGATTATAAATTTCCAATGTTTGTAAAGCTATTCTTTGGAATATGCCGTCCTTATTAAACTTATTTAGATAAATATATTTCAAATAAATTGCAGTAATGTAAATAATATGCTTACATTTTATAAAAAGTACTATATTTATATCAACAACAATACATTTTACTATATGGGGAACTAAAAATGATACTATTTTATTCGGTTTATCAGAGTTATTTGCCTATGTACCAAAATAACTATAAGATGAGACGTTGATAATATATATTATGCATGAAGAATAATAATATACTTACAATTTATAAAAATGGTACTATATTTATATCAAAAACAATATATTTCCCTATATGGGGAACTAAAAATGATAATAATTCATTCGGTTTATCAGATTTATGGGCCGATGTACCAAAATAACTATACATGAACTGTTGATAATATTTATTATGCATGAAGAATAATAATATACTTAAAATTTATAAAAATTATTATATTAATATCAACAACAATATGTATATGAATTTAATGGGAAACATTGGTGTCATCAGTCGCCGATTACAGGTAAACGAGTAAAACGAATTATGCAGATAAAAGAATTGTTTGTCCGGCAAGTGACCCTTGTGTTTTCCCTTTCAATTTCTTACCTCAACAATATCCGACAAATTATAAATTTCCAATGTTTGTAAAGCTGTTCATTGGAATATGCCGTTCTTATTAATCAAATAAAATAGCAATAATGTAAATAATATACTTACAAACAATTTATAAAAAGTATTATATTTATGTCAACAACAATACATTTTCCTATTTGGGGAACTAAAAATGATACTTTTTCATTCGGTTTATCAAAGTTATGGGCCCATGTACCAAAATAACTAAACGATGAGCGGTTGATAATATTTATTATACATGAAAAATAATAGTTTACTTACAATTTATAAAAAGAGTACCATATTTATATCAACAACAATATATTTTCCTATACGGGTAACTAAAAATCATAATAATTCATTCGGTTTATCAGATTTGGGCCGATGTACCAAAATAACTATACATGAGTTGTTTATAATATTTATTATGCATGAAAAATAATAATATACTTATAATTTATAAAAATTATTATATTTATATCAACAACAATATATTTCATATACCGGGTCTCTACCTTTTTTGTGGACCATAGGAAATACATTGGTAAAATTTTAGTAAATTTTTTTTCTATAATGTAACTAATTTAAATTTGACAAAATGTAATATAACATTGTTGACTTGAAAATGGACATAACCATGTGCCGAAATGTCGTCTAATTGTAAATAATAAAAAATTTAAACGTATGAAGCTTCTATCTAATAAAATTCCTATCAAATTGTATTATATTACATAATGTACCTACACGAAAAATACATTTTTTCAAATAAGGTGTTTTTTTATACATCTACCAAAATGTACATATACTACAGTTTTGTTAAACGGTGCCGCATATATAATTGTTGACATAAATGTAATAGATATTACAAACAGTAAGTATGTCATGTCATACCTAATTATGATGAGTGAAATAAATTTTGTCAGCGGTGCTGTGTCAAGTTTTCTTGATTTGCCGATATACCTGGAAAACTATGCTCTCGGCCGTATCTCAATCTCTGTCCGTCTCTATCTCTTCAAAGAGGAAATTAGTTTTGAGAACACATAAGCGCCACAGTTGTGAGCGGCAAAACGCTGAACTAAAATAGCATTGAAAGCCTATGGACGATATAAACTTTCTTGGTTTTAAGAAAATATAGGCCATTTTCACTTATAAATTTTAAATAATACTAAAGTATTCATTCATCCCCTGGACACAAAGGTAAAATTCTGGTTGAAATTGCATCCTAAATAAGATAAAGTGGTTTTGAAAAATCTGGTTTTGAACAGTTCTATAATTTTCTTTAATTTACAAATAATTTATTAATTATATAAAAAAACTGAAACTTTTATGTCAATCTCCATATGTTTACCTTTAAATTAATATATAATATTGTAACAAATTATTCTTATATATCAAAATAACCAAGACATTATACAAAAGCATCATTTTATCGCGCCCTTAAAACGTGGTCATTTACCAAAATCTCGATATGCGATTTTTAGCACGATTCCTAAACCTCCCTTACCAAGGGGGAAGCGGGAGGTAAAAAAGTTATTAAGAAATATTGTTGCTCTCGTCGAGTTACATTACTGGTTAAATTTATTGCACTTATTTCATTTACACCCTATATGTACCTTGTTCCATTTAAGCCACACAGTACTGTAGATGTAGAGAATAGGGCATAGTTTTGAACTCTCTGATTGGCTGAAATTGATGGAAATGTAAACTGCAGTTCCAAAATTCGACGCTTCAGAATATTTTAGTACCATTTCCTGTTCATAATAAGATTGACCTCTTCTCTTTGGTGACCGCCCTTTGTCATGTCAGAAAGACAAATAAACAACGAATTGGTAAAAACATTCTGTGTAGTGCCCGCATGTATAGGAAAACTCCAGGCTCCAAGACTGCCGGATTCTAACCAGGAAAGTGAGTGTATTTGTTCAGCGTGGTATTTGTCCTCAGGCAAGCATGTTAACCCCTCGACGCTCGATGTGTACATGTGTGCGATTTAACAAAGACTTTCATTCGCTAAGTACTGCAGGAAGAGGAAAATCTGAAGAGTGGAAAGTTTTTAAATAAATGGAAGATGTGAATTATAATTTTTATTAAATGGGAATATTTCAAGTGAACGCCATGCATTTTTTTGAATTCTTAAAATATATGAGCCCAAACTCATAATAATCGGCCGGTTAACATTTTCAACAAACAAATTATAAAAGGTTTGTTCCTAAAGATAGTCCGGACTGTCATATGTACGTCAGACGCATGCGCATTTCAAAAATATCGTTCCAACCGACTGTTGTACAGTACATCACAACGACCACAAATATACTAGACAAAACATGCCCTATACGTCACTATTGTTTGTTATGTTCTCGGCTGGACGGAAAGAGACAACTAGAGATAGAGATATACAAAGGCTACTCTAAAGTTTGTCGAGAGATGTCTCTACAGTCCATATAATGTATTTATGGCATTTTGCTCCTTTGTTTGGAAGTTGTGGTCGTTCGGGCCTCGATTTTGTAACTTTAAATTCTGTCTAACCACAGGGGTCAATTTTGTGCCATTTAAAATTCGAAAAATATTTGGTGTCGGTCGGTATCGAACCCGGTTCCCCAGATTCGCGACCAGACACAGGATCGCGGCCACGAGACCCGATGAGAAATTTATCTACGGGAATTTCGGTAGGACTGTATTCATAACGATATCCTGGATTACGATCCATTAAATAATCATGGCATTCACTTGCTCAATTTAATTTTAGACATTTATTTGAAAATCCAGATCCACATATAAAACAAAAATAAACTTAGAAAAAACTACAAATAGAATAAGAAGCAAGTATATAAAAACAACATTGTTTAAAAATCAATAGAATAAAATAAATAATTATATACAATTACTTTTACCTTTTCTTAATACTGATAGCAATTTGTTTTATGCATTTTATAATTGGTTTTCGTTAATAATTCAAATATAGTACAGTTCATTTTAATAAAACAAGCCGTGACATCTAGCGAATACTCCGTGAGGGGCCTTTACATATCTCTATCCTTAGTTGTCTCTTTCTGTCCAGCCGAAAACAAAACAAATGCTATGAAGTTATATCTAATCGGACTGTTGGTTTTTTCGTTCCTACAGACTTCGGATGCGTACATGAACGCATCCGCGGACTGTCAGATTCATCCACTGGTCTGTGCTACTGTTCTATGTACCATTATCTGTCAGCACATGCACATCACAATTTTCGCGCGGTGCAAGGAAAATATCGAAGCATAGCCTGTGATTATGTATCTGTTTTCATAAGTGAACATAATGAGTGATTTGGAATTTGTTATCTGATACAATTGATGAAGAAATGCATTTGATATTTGGCCAACCTCGAATAAAACAGTAATTAATTAGGTATGTGATATGATAAATAATTAATATTTGATTTTAGATAATTTATTGACTAATTTTTTTCTGCAAAGGAGACAGATATTAATTAGGATGATATGACAAGTTCCTTGTTCATTCCAACCATACAAAGTTTCTTACATATGTCTGAATGAGTACATGAACAAGACATGCGCACAAAAGGGTTTATGAATGCGTACATGAACGCATCCAAAAAGTCGTGTAGAAACAAACCTAAAACCTACGCATATGATGACAAATTTCTAAAAATTGGATTTTTATCCTTTATTAGTGATAACAGTTTTAATTGTATGAGGCATTGTATTCACAAACCCTTCACATTTTTCTGTAAGAATATTGTTATTTTTCATTGAATCAAAAGTAAAGGGTCTCGGCAGAAGATAAATCTGAAATAGAAGATGACCCTTTAAATGCTAGTTGAACTATTATCACCGGAATAACATTTAAAAATAATACTATACACGTTTCACAAGATTTCAGTCTAACTAGGGTTGTCAGGCGTCCCGTATACAGGATGTTTGGCGTAAGTCCGACACCAAAAATATTTCGTTTATTTTAAGAGATACAAAAAAATTTAATAAGCAAACTTAAACTAGACAAAGGGCCTTATAAGAAGATCATAGTAAGAATTTTGTATCACTTCCGGTTTTAGCGGAAATGGGTACAAGTTTAAATCTAGCATAGGGAATCGGTATTTTTATATTTTTTTTTTTCCAGAATGTAAATAAAATTAGTTTCACAATAAATAAATAAATATATCACCACGGCTTATTACCCATTGCTGGGTGTGCCAATTTGCTTTGTACGCAGATATCGGTAATAATGATAATATATTTGTACCGTACCGGCGTTTACCAGGTGTCACCTCACAGGTACTCATTGCTGGCGTGGAGAGTGCACTACAGATGTCAATTTCAGCTTCACAACGATACCAAAATATGATAGTTTTTCTTCAACCATTTCAAAATGGCGACCATTTATTTTCAAAATATTTATTAATAAAATTCAATACAAAATTAAACATAGCAAGCTATGAAACAATTTTAATACCTTAAAATCACAAAATTGTTAGAGCACTTCAACTTTATGTAGATAAATACGTTTCTTTCGTTTTAAAGTAATAAAATTGTTTCATAGCTTGCTAAGTTTAACTTTGTATGGAATTTTATTAATACATATTTTGAAAATAAATGGTCACCATTTTGAAGTGGTTCAAGTAAAAATACAATATTTTGATATCATCATGAAGTTAATTTTATTTATATTCTGAAAAAATATACAAAAATACAGATTCCCTATGCTAGATTCAAACCTGTACCCATTTCCGCTAAAACCGGAAGTGATACAAGATTCTTACTATGGTCATCTTATGAGCCCCTTTGTCTAGTTTAAGTTTGCTTATTAACATTTTCTTGTTTCTCTCAAGATAAACGAAATATTCTTATGGTGCCGGACTTACGCCAAAACCCCTGTATACGGGATTGTCCCCTATTTCAGCTAAAATTTGGGCGTACCGTAAAGTATTGTTCGAGAGGCCCAGTTTACTCAGAATTACATGATTGATAAAGTTTTCTAAATTTTGAGGTTATGTGGCCGAGAGAATGTGGAAGACATCTTGGCCACACAACCTCAAAATTTAGAAAACTATGCCCGGTTGCACAAACGTTAATCAACGGATTGTTCGATTAGCGGTTCATCAAAATGAACAAATTCGAATCAGTTTTCTTGTTCTTATGACATTTAAATCATTGCTGTCAAAAAATCGCGTTGCATTTGTTCGTTTTGATGAACCGCTAACCGAACATTGCGTTGATTAACGTTTCTGCAACCCGGCATTTATCAATCAAGTAATTCTGCGTAAAATATCAAAACAAAAAACAATATTTCACGCAAAAAACTAACAGTTACAGAATGGAGGTGTTCACTGAGTGAGATTATTACTACGAGTAATGACGGAGCTACGAAGACAAACATGTCCAATAAAAAATCTGATGTGGCCAGCACATTACCTTCCGTCAGTTAAATGAGATATTTACGAAAATTCTACCGGTGAACTGTTACCGGTAAACAGCTCTTTATCAGGCTATAGCTACCGGAATCGATATTTTAAGAACGCAAGTGGTAAACAGGGTAGATCCATAACCTATGAAAAAAATTGAAAATTTAAAACAGGTTAGAAATTTGACATAGTTAACAAAATGAGCAGAGTCCTACTTTCAACACATTTCCACTATTAACGCGCGTGCTTCGCTTTGCATCACTACCTTTTTTTGAGATTAGATTCTTCATGAATCAGGTAGATGGATGTGGTAGATATTGAACAATTTTCGAACACAGTAACATTTTACCACTCGTGTTTTCGAACACAGTCGGTAGATGCGGTATCTACCAGTAGAATTTTTGTAAATGCGTATGTATTTTCTATAAAATCCATACAGAAAGTTCTTTGCAAAAGATTCTAAATTTCTTGTATGTACATTACCTTTCAACAGTTGTTTGTATTTTATACAAAATACCATACATAAAGTTTCGAGCAAAAATATCGTATATTTCGCGTAAAATTATAATACAAATATACTACGAATATGTCAATTCCACCTGACACTGACATCTTTCAATCAGAATTTTCTTAATATAGTAGCTGTTTCTAGCATAGCTGGCTAATTTATGAAATTTAATTTCTTTATAATTTTATAACTCTATAGGGCGCGAGCATACACGTGACTCGAGCGTCCTTGACGTGCAAGGAATCAGCTGATTTGTGTGCGCTTGTCATTTTGACAATAATAATGTCACTTTGACAAGACCAATGTTTTGACTTATTTTAATTTTGAACTGTTGAGAAGTTATTATTTTTAATTTCATATGTTTTACTGCCTGAAAATTGTACATTAATAACATTTTTAGCAGTTCAAAATCAAAATAAGGAAAAACATTGGCCTTGTCAAAGTGACACTGTTCTTGTCAAAACGACATGCGCACACAAATCAGCTGATTCCAAGTACGTCAAGGTCGCCCGAGTCACGTGTCTGCTCGCGCCCTATATCCATTTAATATGAAGTATAAAATGCAGTCAAATCGTATAGAGAATACAATGTTCTTTAATATATATAATAACATTAAATGTGAAAAAATGATATTTTATATCGTTTTTTCAAGAAAAACTGTTAAAATCTTCAAATGATGGTACTTCCGGTTGACTAATTGTAACCAAAATCTAATCAGCTCTTCATATTTTTCCTTTAATATCAGTTCTTCTGGGTACATATTTTGATGGTGCATCTCCCGCTTCTATTTTCGTTTCTCGTTTGTGTACGAAACAATTTGTTCCCGTTGTTGGCACGTGCGATGCGCGGATGTCTCCGCATTTGTCCTGCGCGTCAATGCTCCTCACTTGTTTTCTTTCCCTTGTTTTCTTTATGTCCCAAACAAAAGTCGAAACGTAAAAAATATAATCTGCGAGAGACAAGCTTACGGACAGATACCGCGCTTGCTTCCGATTTCACTTTATTATCGAGTTAGGGAGATAGTTTTTACCGGCTAAATTTATTGAGGTGTCACTGGGCTTATTTATTTTAAGAGAAATTCCCGCAAAACTAAGACGAGGTAATTTTCAACTTTTAGTAACAGGATAATCACCAGCATTTTTTGTAATTGTTAAAGAATATGTTTGATGGAAAAGTTTCAATTCTTATTAAAGGAAATGATCGACCGTAGATATACCCAGAAAATAAACAAACGCAGATCAAAGGGATTCCATCAGCTTTATGAATTATTGAAGTTTGTTGCGGCAGAGAAATTAAAATTTTATGTTTGATGCAAGGAACACAAAGTTTGTTTTCTTACTTTCATACACAAACTTTAACGTTTTATTTGTTTGCGAAGGATATTGATTGATGAAAAAATAAAAAAGAGGAAATTTTAATTTTTAAATAGTATTGGTAACGATAATTCGCTTTAGACTATACCTTGTTCCATTTAAGCCCTCGTATTTAACCGACTATTTTTACCTCTCGCTAAGAGAGGTATTGAATTCATGCTAAAAATCGCATATCCAGATTTTAGTGAATAAGCACGTTTTAAGGTCCCTAGAATCCAATTATAACATTTTTACGATGATGTCCGTGTGTGTGTGTGTGTGTGTGTGTGTGTGTGTGTGTGTATGTGTGTATGTGTCTGTGTGTGTATGTGCGTGTATGCGTGTGTGTGTGTGTGTGTGTGTGAGTGTGTGTGTGTGTGTGTGTGTGAGTGTAAGTGTGTGTGTGTGTGTGTGTGTGTGTGTGTGTGTGTGTGTGGATATGTGGATGTTGGATCCATGATTTCTCAAATACTATAAGACTTAAGACATTTTAAACTACGGTTTCCTCAATCTAACAATAATGGGAAGAGTTGATTAAGTTTTGGTAACAATTGGACAACCGGAAGTAGTAGTTACAAGAAAAAAATCATCTAAATATTATTGATCGAAAATTTACGTAAATACTTATATTAAAGAACGTTAAATTCTTTATTCGATAAATATAAATTCATTATAGTACCTTCTATAGATTTAGAGATAAAGAAATGCATATAAAATAATTTGATGTAAAAAATCTCAGATCAAACTACTTCAAGACAAGAAATTTAAATGTTTGTAATTGACACATAAATGTCACTGTCAAAAATATTTGTATGTCACTGTTAAAAATATTTATACATCATTATGAAGATTATGAAAATAAAAAAAAGTCAACAACGCAAAAGAATATAATACGTAAAAAAAGGAATTTGCGAAAAAATGACGAATATATAATATATAATAAAGAAAATGTATGTATTGTACATAATTTATATTAAAATATCCCACAGATTCTGCAAATATATGTGAGAATTATTTTGTAGTGAGACATGAATATACGTATTTGTATTTAAAAATATTTTTTGGTTTATGCGTACAACCAGGTAAAACATCTGGCGAGAGGTTATGTGCTGGCCTCAACAGATTTTTGAATAGTTGAGGCACAGGCGAGGTTACTCTAATTCCAGTAATTCAATGAGACTGTGAATTATCCAAAATATGCCTGGAAACCACTCCCGTCAATTAAGCTTACAAATTCTTCATACGCTATTAGTTTTGTATGAATTAATACATTACCAAATACAATTGAATATGCAAGATTAAAATGAATTCAACAAATAATACAATATTCAATTGTATGGTTGTATTGTAATCATACCACGCAAACCAAATATCCGTTTGTATTGAAACATATACTATATATAGCCACAATATGTAATTTATTCTATAGTAATAATTTACGTTAGCTTAAATTTCCTGGTCAATTTATTTCTCTAACCTTGATGAGTAAAATAAGTGGAATTTCTATCTAACAGAGAACACAGAACATAGTGATTTGTGTTGTACAAGGTTTCTTTTTATGATATTATTTAAATTGTCATTAATAGTCATGCTACATTCGGCAGATGTTGCAGGCAGTAATAATAATTTTACAGCAATTAAGAGCAAAAAGAACTCAAGTGTTTTTCGTTGCTAATGATTTCTTTATATCATAATAATTAGTCTATTATTGTTGTTACATATTTAGATAATTAGATACTTCATGTTTTTTTGTTCTCTCACCACAATAAGTAAAATACTTACGAGACCGGCTCATAACAGTTCGACCGGTTTATGTGTTCAATGAATTATAAAACTTACGCAAATACAGAGAAATTTTTAAAAATTTCTTTGGAATTAATACTGGGATTCTGAAACCCAGCGTTAATTAACTTCTAGCGTTAACTTGAATTAACGCTGATTTTGACTGAAGTAAACATAGGAAATAACTGACAACGACCAGGCCCGGATTACCCATAAGGCCAACCTAGGTAATGGCCTAGGGCGCAGGCACGGAGGGGGCGCACATCGAGTAGTTGGATAAATGAGAAAACGGAAAGAGAGAAGTGCTTACAGTTATAATCGTGCCAAATCTCAAGAGCTGTTGCGCAGAAAGCAAAACTCTATCTTTATCTTTCTCTCTCCCCTATTGCCTGACCTTTCTCTAGCTGCCTCTCTTCTTGATCTGCGCACTTCATAGCTCATGACATTTGGCTTCACCTCTACTAGACGACGTACACATTTGCTTTAATTATACAAAATCAGTATAGTAGAGTGATTGGTAAACCCTGTTGAGCTATGACAGTTGTCGAAGATTTTTGCCACAAGCGCTCAAAACCCTACTTACGGCTCTGATTCTTATTGTTTCAAATAAGTTACTACATACGATTTTAAAACGATGTTCGTTGTTGACAATACTATCGCTCTAACATATGTTTATTGTTTATTTATTATTTCGGATATTAACTTGATTTATAGCTTCATATACAGTGTGTTTGGCTTAAAGGCGTACATAGGAGATTAACATGGGAAATCAGTTTTTTGCAAATTCCTGCTCGCCTAATTATTTTAAGCAAAAACGCGTCAAATAAAAGTTTTAGCGCATAGAATTCAATAAACAGAATTACCTTTACATGTTTTGTAACGACATTAAATAAATATGAAAATATCGAAAATTACGTTGAAAATATCAGCAGCCATGGAATTGAGCAATAATAGTATATTATGTTATTAGGAATAGAAAGAGGTCTTTTTGTGTTGAACCCAGCTGTTGTGGCCGAGGCGCAAGCTGGGTAAAACACAAAAAGGGCGTTCTACTCCGAATGACATATACTATTTTTTCTTCAAGAATTTTTTGACTTTTTTTGGAATTTTTTAATTGTAGTGTTTGCAATTTTAGCCAAAGCTGGCTGTGTACACTACAAAACAAAAACGATACAACTGTCAACAACTTTCAATATAATCTGTGTTGCTGTGACAACTGCCGCCGCCAACGGTGAACTAAGACACTAACATTTTTTTACTAGTACAACAATAACAACATTTTTGTACTAGTAAGACAATGAACATCTTCTATAGTGTGTGTACAGGATATATAATATGAATATTATAATACGCTTGAAGAAAAATAAATGCTTGACGTTTTATCTGTCACAACGTATTTGTCGTTTCTGACAATTTGGGTTGAAAAATATCGTTAATTATGATAATAAGAGAAATATTATATTAGACTAATAAATAAAGTTAAAAAATACAGTTTTGTTTAAATAATATGAATTTATTAAAAATTCAACTACGTAACAAAATTATGTATGATGCTGTGATGTACTCCTAACTCATTTCCAATACAGAAGGGGACAACACTTATTTCTAACACTCTTCCACTAAAGCACGTTTTCCTGATGCTCGTCCTATATTCTGATTACGCGGCTCATGTGTATTTTTGAAGACACTAGCACTCTTCAAATTTTGTCACGAATTTAGCAATTGTGAAATCACGCTGTTCATTAGTATAAATATTCATTTTCTAATAATTTCAGACAATAAAACTAGAGACAAACTTAAATTGTCAGAAACGTCAAATAACTTAACTTACGTTGTGACCATGTTGTGACAGATAAAACGTCAAGCATTTATTTATTTTTTGTTCAATTCCATGGCTGTCGATATTGTCAACGTAATTTTCGACATTTTCATATTTAATTTCTGTCGTTACAAAGGATATAAAGGTAATTCTGTTTATTGATTTAGATGCAGAATTTTATGCCTTAAAACTTTTATTTGATCTGTTTTTGTTTAAAAGAATTAGGTGAGCAGGAAATTACAAAAAACTGATGTCCCATGTTAATCTCCTATGTACACCTTTAAAATAGACATACGGTATTGGGATTTTCAAATAAGAAAGCTCTAACTAGCGGCGAATATTAGAACTACAAACAGTGGTACACATTTGACATTTACATGAAACTGCAACTATATGACTACAAAAACTCGATTATACATACTTGAATTATAAATAAAAAATACTAATAAATGAGAAAATAATACGAAAACTAAAGAAACGCAATTGACAGCAATGCCACGCTGACAAATGTCAACAAAAAGTGTACCATTGTTTAAAGCGATCAGCGCCATCTCTTGATACTTGAAAATCCCAATAGCGTTATTTCATACGATTATGGGTCGATTCTGTTCACATCTGTATGTCTTACAGATCTGTAAATCTTTAAAAACCTGACAAAAGCGCATCTATTTTTGTTGATTAATATAAAATTATACATGAGGATAGCAGCTTTTGCTACAGATTTTATTGAATAAGTACATTTTAAGTTCTCTAGACTAGAAGCCTATTTAAACATTTTTATTATGCTGGCATTGTACTAGGCCTATTTTAAAAATCTCATCCCTCATAGAATCACCATAGTCCATAAACCTACTGTATTTATCATAATACTATCCAGTTAACTAAAACATATTTTACATTCTTTTTAAAAATAACAATTCATCTAATTATTATCTTATCCCCTTAGTAAGCAAAATACGCTACACTTTCTAATCGGGCATTGTTAATTAACAAACATTGTAGCGAGTTGGTATCACCCTCATGTCAACCAGTGAACAACGGAAGATAAAAAAGTCAAAATAAATTAAGAACCACCTATCAGATTGCACATACTGTCATACAAGTATACTCACACATGCTTAAACACCGAGAGATACGAGAAATAATTTGTTGCTTTGTGTAAAACAGGGAGAAGATAATTACAATTTATAAAGCAAGCAAGAAAGAAAGAATGGAGAAGTGTATTTAGTGCAGATGCACTTTTGACCTGGAAGATGTCCCGATTTGACATGAAACCATTGTCGGGTTTTTAGTTTAGTTTCTGTTCAAGATAGGTATTATAGACGGGGAGCCCAGCTATCAAAAGTCACGTGATAAGGTACAAAAGGTTTGACCTTGGGGTAGGATGCAGATTGGCTCCCCATACAAAAATAATCTTGTCTTACAAGTCGGACCGGGAGCTTTACGCCATGGTAATATATTCAAAATTCAAAAAAGGACCAAAAATTTCGTGATGAGGTACATTCAAATTTTTTGTGCCATTCAATGCGGGCTTGTGTCTAGTTTGCTAATATACCCTGTAAGACATCGAAACCAGGGGCTTTTGACATGTAAGACACGAAAGAAAATTTCAAAAACGGGCCGAAAATTACGTGATAAGGTACATTCAAACTTTTTCCTGTATTTTATGCACCATTATCCAAAGATCACGAATACACTTTGTAAGACATAAAAATCGGGGGCTTAATGCATATAAGACAATCAAAAGTGAAAATGTTGTTTAAAAATTACATCACGAGGTACATTAAAACATTTTGTGTCAATCGACGCGGGTATTTGCCTAGTTTGCTAAAATTAATTTTACTACATTCAGACCTGGGGCTTTTGACTTTTAACACATGAACCAAAATTTTAAAAAATATTACGGGATAAAATACATTCAATATTTTTGCAGTTTTTTTGCACTATAATCTAAAGATTACGAAGACTTTTATTAAGACAGGATAGAGGGCTTTTGCTTTTAAGACAAACAAAGAAGAATTCATGTGAAAAATTACCCAATATGAAATGAATTAAAAATTGTTTATGCCTAATTTTCCAAATACATTCTAAATAATCGAAATAGAGTATTTTTGCGTATTACAAATAAACACAAACGGTAAAACTTTTAAAGACATGAGTAGGTATAAAATTGGGTATTACGAATGAAATTAAAAAAGCTGCTTATTAAATAAGAACTGGGATATTTATTAAAGCCAAAAATGAAATCAATATTTATATTACATATCGTCGAATAATTCGTCATTGAACTCGGATTGAGTCTCTTCTACTTCATCTGATTCGATTATTGCACATTCTTCGATTTCGCTTAGTGACTGCGGCAAAGAGTCTTTCTTAACTATCCCAAGATGGAATGTAAAGATTACTATCTCCTGCCAAAAACCAGCCATTACTCTCTAGAGTTACTAAAGGTAAAGTGATGGTATTACTTGCATTATTTCTCATTTTGCAGACATAATTGCACCTTATTTTGATATCTTGGAATGGTTTATCTGTGCTCTTTGGTATACTAGATTTGAAGATGTTTAGACGAGCTTTGTTGAGATCTTCACACGTTTTTGTCCATAAATTTCACATATAACCCGTTCCAATGACTTATGTAGATACTTCATCTGAGATTTAACTTGTGCCACAAAACAGCGTGTATCAAGACGCACTTATATCTCTGGGTACTACAAGAAAATCTCAGCTGAATTTTGAGTCTTAAAAGTCAAAAGCCCCCGACTTCTATGTCTTAAAATGAATTTTAGCAAACTAGGCAAATACCCGTGTGGATTGACACAAAAAGTTTTAATGTACCTCATCATGTAGTTTTGGACAGCATTTTGACTTTTGTGTGTCGTAATTGCATTAAGCCCCCGATTTTTATGTCTTACAAAATGTATTCAAGATCTTTGGATAATGGTGCATAAAATACCGTAAAAAGTTTGAATGTACTTCATCACGTAATTTTCGGTCCTTCTTTGAAATTTTCTTTCGTGTCTTACATGTCAAAAGCCCCCGGTTTCGATGTCTTACAAGGTACATTAGCAAACTAGACACAAGCCCGCATTGAATGGCATAAAAAATTTGAATGTACCTCATCACGTAATTTTTGGTCCTTTTTTGAATTTTGAAAATATTACCATGGCGTAAAGCCCCCGGTCCGACTTGTAAGACACGATTATTTTTGTATGGGGCGCCAATCCGCACCCTACCCCAAGGTCAAACCTTTTGTACCTTATCACGTGACTTTTGATAGCTGGGCTCTCGGTCTATTAGTGATGCACGCGAGGCGAGACGAGTTTTTGATATAATATATAAAATATCGATCTCGTCTCGTTTTCGGATATGTTGTCTCGATTTCGCACATTTTTTTGGGTCTCATCTCGATCTCGCACGAGAGTCTCGCTATAAAAATAAGCGCATGCGCACTACGTATTTATTGCAAGTTACATTTATATGATAAGATATATGTTCTAAATGATATCAATATTAATAGTGCTCATTTGGAACAATACTGGATTAAAATCTGTATGGGTAGTATTAAACTTATTCTTGGGGTAATATATCGACCACCTAAAGCTTCTTATGTTGATTTTATAAGTTCATTAGAAACTTCAATTTCCTCAATTTTTAGTGAGGCTGATTACATCGTTTGTGTTGGTGATATTAATATAAATTTATTTTCACTACATAGCAATTCTGTCAAACTTTTTAACTCTCTACTCAATGAATTTGATTTAGCTCAACTTATAACGGAACCCACACGTATAACTGCACACTCTGAAACGCTATTAGACATTATAATAACTTCATCCAGTGAGATTTGTTCTGAAATTACTGTAACAGATATGCATCAGGTAACTGACCATAGATCTGTTTCCTGTAAACTGAAATTGAGTTTTGAAAATAAACAGGGACCTCAAATTAAGCGGTTTCGTGACATGAAAAATGTTGATATTAACAAACTTATTGGTAGTTTAAACAGTTTTGATTGGCAACACTTTTTTTCCTGTCGTGATCTTAATATGAAATTACATATCTTCAACGGTATTATTTTGGGCTTACTTGATGAGTATGCACCGGTAAAGATAATCAAAACTCGTTACACTCCATCACCATGGATGACGGATGTTGTACGAATAATGATGAAGCACAGAGATAATGCGTTATCACAGTTTAAACGAACTAAATCGCAAGAGCATTGGAATTTTTACAAAAGCTTAAGAAATTATACTACTGAGGCGATTAAGAGAGAAAAGAAAGCATATTTTGAATTTAAATTAAAAAACACTGGCAACAATAATCTATGGAATACTTTTAAGGAATTCAATGCTCATGCAGTACCTAAAAAAATAATTCCTAGTAATTTATGTGATGTCAATGCAATGAACGCACATTTCGTTAACTCTGTACCTTCATCTGAACCTGATAAACAAATATTGCAATTTTATCAATCTCATCGGTTTTCCATAAATAATACTTTATTTTCCTTCACTCCAGTTTCTGAATCTGATGTATCGAAAATATTTTACGCATTAAAATCAAATTCTGTGGGACTTGATGGCTTAAATCTAAGTGTGTTAAAAATAGTATTTCCAGATGTCGTACCACAGCTTACGCACTTAATAAATGAATGTCTCGTGCAAAATAAAGTACCTGATGTTTGGAAGCAAGCTGTAATCAAACCTATTGCTAAAATAAAAATACCCTCGTCTTTTAATGACTTAAGACCTATTAGTTTACTCCCCACACTTTCGAAAATTCTTGAAAAAGTAGCTCACTCCCAAATTTTAGAATATTTAAATAATTATAATATTCTACCAGAAATTCAGTCTGGTTTTCGGCGAGGTTACAGCACAACATCTGCATTGCAACATATCATTGATGATATTGTTATTGACGTTGACAGTAAGCGTTTGGTACTTTTAGCCCTACTAGATTTCAGCAAGGCCTTCGATACATTGAATCACGAACTTCTTCTCACTAAATTGCATTACATAGGTTTTAATAATAACAGCATTGAATTCATACGAAGTTATCTAACTAATCGCTCTCAAGTAGTTAATATAAATGATACTAACTCCAGTCATTGTTCTATTTCGAAAGGTGTACCTCAAGGCTCTATTTTAGGGCCGCTTCTGTTTTCAATATACGTATTTGATTTGAATAAAAGCATAAGCTTTTGTAAAATTCATATGTACGCTGATGATACGCAATTGTACATATCATTTGACCCAAGTAAGTCTAAAACTGCCGTTGACAACATGAATGCGGACTTAGAGGCATTAGCTCAATTTTGCAAAAATCATTGTTTACACTTAAATGAATCTAAGTCTACGGTTATGTTGTTTGGTAACGAGATTAAAAGAAAAGAGTTGCTATTGAATAATGCCATTTCCATTAAAATTAATGAGGCCTATATTAACATTTCAAATTCCGCAAGAAATCTAGGACTACTTATAGATCATAAGCTCAGGTTTACTGATTATGTAACCTTGTTGATTAAAAAAGCTTATCTTGCCTTAAAGAATCTCTATATGAACAGGTTCATCCTGTCAAAACACAACCGTATGATTCTATCCAGTAGTCTTGTATTATCTATATTTAATTATTGTGACACAGTTTATGGACCACACATTACTCTTTTTGATGCCAACAGAATACAAAAAGTGCAGAACTGCTGTGTTAGATTCGTTAATGGCTTGCAAAGACATGAACACGTTTCGCCTTATTTAAAAGAGCTCAATTGGTTGGATATGAAACAGACTAGATGTTTGCATATAGCTTCTTTGGCACATCGCGTAATTCAGAATAAATCTCCCTCTTATCTTTATAACAAATTAACTATGCGTACTAATCATCATCGCCGTAATTTAAGGAATAATTTGAAATATCACATCCCTAAGTTTCATTCCGCATTGTTTAAACGCACATTTTCTTATACTATTCCTACGACTCTCAATAAGATTTCACCCTCAATTATTTCTCTCAGGCCTGCTACTTTTGTTAAGAATGTAAAAAAATTGTTACTACAAAATGACATGTCACTCCTTTGAAGTCCTTGTACTCATTACCACAATATTGTATCTTATTTATTATTGATTGCTTATTTAAATTCTTGTTTCTGATTTACTCTTATTATCTGTTCACTTCGCTATATTTGCTAATTTTATGTTCATGTTATTATAATTATTATGTAAGGTTAATATGGAAGAACAGCTATTGCTGAATATTCGCCAATAAAGGTATTTATTATTATTATTATTATTATTATTATTATTATTATTATTATTAACTGTTTAACTACAAGAGACAATTTCGCACCATAATAAAGAGACGAAACACTAAATTCTGGTCACCAATTTATTTCAATACGAACATAATGTTTATTCATTTACGGTCACCACAAAATGTGATAAGTTAGTAAATAATTTAATTTACCTCTAAAATATTCAATTTATCATCAAATTGTGATCTCTAAACTATTTCAATACGAACATCTGTTAACACATTCTGTCTGTCATCAGTAAAACGAATTAAACAAAAAATATTATTTTTTTGTAACTAAAAGTACCTACACTTTTTCATTAAATATATGCAACTATTTAAGTAAGATTAAGTAAAAAAAACCGCTACACTGGTAACCCGCCGGCAACCAATCACTCCGCTTCTCTCCCTGTTGGCTCCCATCGACGCTTAATATATCATCCTATACTTTTCAGGGGCGACAATAGTTTTATTAACCGTGGTTTTAACTGGGGTGAATTAGGGGATGAAATATTAGAGAAAACTTGTTCTATTGGATGCAATACCGATTTTGTCTTTATTTTTGCATTTCCTCGCTCTGGGAACGATACTAATCGAATCGACTCTAGATAGACTCAAATCATATAGTGAATTCATATAATTTTCATATTTACGTGTTCTATACATGAATTAACGTTGACTCCACTCCTCGTACGGTGCATTTTTCATTGAATTTTATTAATCAAAGCTATAAAGCTACAAATACTTTTTATTGCGAGACTCTCACGAGAATCTCGCGAGATTTCTCGCTTCTCGCAGTTGTTATATCGATCTCGCCTCGAATTTTAAACTGCAATCTCGTTCTCGTCTCGCATAATGCAATTGATACAATCGAAAACTTTTCAAATTTGGTATATAAGATTTTTATATTAATAGGAATGACATATTAGATTTTTTCTAAAATTGATAAATCGGAAGTGATACTTAACTTAAAGCTTTAAACAGATTTTTGTGAAAAATATATTGTTATATTCCAAAACTTGTCAAATTTAGTATTTAAGACTTTTATATAACGGGAAGCAACATATTAGATTTTGGCTAAAATTGATAAACCGCAAGTGATACTTTATTTAAAGCTCTGAACAGATTTTCGTGAAAAATATATTATGATATATTCCAAAACTGGTCAAATTTAGTATTTAAGACTTTAATATAAAGGGAAGTAACATATTAGATTTTGGCTAAAATTCATAACCCGGAAGTGATACTTTATTTGAAGCTCTGAACAGATTTTTGTGAAAAATAAATTGGTACAATCCAAAACTTTTCAAATTTGGTATTTAAGACTTTTATATTAATGAGAACGACATACTAGATGTTTTCTAGAATTGATAAACCAGAAGTACTATACTTTACAGGAAGCTAAAAACAGATTTTCTTGAAAAAATATATTAAAACATGATTCAAAACTTCTGAAATTTGGTGTTTAAAACTCGTGTATAATATAAACATTATATTTTGACTATACCTATATGATAAACTGGAAGTGGTACTTAATATGGAGCTCTTAACAGATTTTCGAGGAAAACATTAATATATAATCTAAAATTTGGTATTACAGACTTTTCTATTTATTGGAACAACAAATTATATTTTGTTTACAAACAATCAATCGGAAGTGATACTTTACTTAAAGCTCATTGCTATTTTAAACTTGGAATTGACGGGAGGTCATGTGTTGACCACATCAGATTTTTTTATATTTATATAATTCAAAAGAACTAATAATGAAAATTTATAAGTGTATTGATTTTAAGAGGTGAGGCCTGACCTGACTCATCTGACGTAACCCCCCTGGTAGGGTCGGATTAGTTCAATTCGGGTCAGCTTGGTTTATTTCAAATCGGGTTAACACTGTTTGGATCGGATTGTTTCAAATCGGATAGGATTTATATAGTTCGGCTCGAATTGGTTCATTTCAGGTCAGAAGCTCAGATTGATTTAGTTCGGTTTGAATCGGGATCGGGACAGTTCATTTCGATTCGGGTTGGTTCAATTCTGATCAGTTTGGTTCTGTTCTATCTATCTGGATATGGTAGTTGTTGTCAGTGTTAATACAATACGTTTGTGATGAACTAGCTGCAACTTATGGACATACTGTATTGCGTTTACCCCCATATTATTGTATCTTTAATCCTATTGAACTAATTTGGGGGCATATAAAAGCAAATATTAGAAGAAACAATGTGCCACCATCAAATTGCCCCAGTGTTATATCCTTGATTAAACGAGAAATAGAAAACATAAGTGAAGAAAGATGGACGAAATGTATTCGACATGTTATTGATATTGAAGATCAATATATTAATATAAATAATATTAATGACGAGTTCATTATTAATCTTAATGAATGTGGTAGGAGTTCTGAAAGTGAGTTAGATTTTTGTAATGACAGTGACATATAGGTTCATAGTAGATTGATAATTCTAAAATTGTGTTATTTTTATGTTGATTTTTAACATTCTTTATAAAATATTATGTATATGAGAGTGACATACATGCAGTAGCAAATAAATAATTCTTAGATTGTTATTTTTATATTGACTAGTAACTTTGTTAATAAAAAAAATTGTGTATTATTATATGTTGTGTTTTATTCCATGAAAATCAACAAATTACCTCGGGAAAATAAATTTTCAATTAATCTAAATCCATCACTGGAAATTTTGACATTTTTGCAACCATAAATTTTCTTTAATCCACTAGGGTTTACTCACTCCAGGGTTCTAATGGGAATAGTTTTCTTATATCTATGAACAAACTATACTAGAAAGAATACAGCTATTGTTAGCGACACTAATTATGTTAGATATCAGGGGCGTAGCTAGTACCATATCCACCGTATCAATGATATGGGGCCCACCGATTAGAAGGGCCCACCGACCTCTACTATCTTTCAAGAAATTTTTTTATCGAGAATTTAGTTAGTGTATAATTATTTGGCGACTTATCGTTTGCACAATGTGTTTGAAATTTTAGAACCGGCTAAATTGATTTCATTACCTGACGAAGAAATTAAAATAAAAGCAATAGAATTTGTGAGCAAATAAGGATGATTTAACTGAAAGTTTTTTTAAACAATTAATTACTTTGAAAACATGTATGAAATTAGAAATTCAGCAGATACATACCATTAAAGAATTATTAGAATTAATCTTAATAAAATATATCAGTATAAGTTCTAATTTTCCTGAGGAAATAAGTGCTTGTATTTTATTTTTAACACTTACTGTTACGGTTACAACAGCAGAAAGAAGTTTCTCTAAATAAAAGTTAATTACAAATTATTTGAGAACTTCAATGATGCAAGAAAGATTATCCGATTTGTCCATTTTATCAATAGAAAACGAGGAGCTTAGAACTTTAAAATCGTCCTCAAATATGGAAAAGCTTATTAATATTTTCGCACGCGTCAAAATTTAGAAAACGAGCGTAAACGAGTTTCTAATTCACAAGTGCGAAAGAAAGTCTTATAAAATGAGTTCTTTATACTATTTTTTATATTTTGCGCCTTCTACAATAACATTTACTTACTCAATTTGTGATTATATTTGTAACCATTTGTACATTTTCATGTAAATAATCTTCCCTAAATAAAAAAAAATAATAATAATTTCGACATTATATTATTAAAATGAATTGTCAATTAACTAAAAATAAATTAGGTAAAAATGGGTTAAAGAAACGTCATCTAGTACCAACCGTCTAAAACAAAAAATTGCGTATCGTAATGACTTCATTATGAACGCAAAATATAAAAATAAAATTATAAATACATTTTCACTTTGTACCTGTACATCTTCTCATGTAAGGATGTTAACCAATATGTCTTGAAATAATTGAAAATGAGTATCTACATTTCTATGTTACCTACTATTAATTTTTATTTAAATTACTGCTTGTTCCTTTTATATTAAATCTAATATTTATTTTCTGTTTCTGAAATTTAGTTCAATTTTGTTTTTGTATCAATACCTCTTAATACGTATAAACTGTTAATTGAAATTCCTTAGAATGTAATTTTTATTTGTTGTGTTTTTACTTCCTTGTACAAAGTAAAGGAAGTATTGTATTCGCGAAAAATTTCGGTTTCCAGATTTCAACGGGCATATCCATTTTGGCCATCCCTGAATTCATTCTGACTAATTTCGTCGTGACGTATGTACATACGTACGTACGTATCTCGCATAACTCAAAAACGGTAAGCCGTAAAAAGTTGAAATTTTGTATTTAGGACTTCTATAACATCTAGTTGTGCACCTCCCTTTTTGGTCATTACATAATTTCCAGAAATGGTACTTTATTTGAAGCCTATAATAAATTTTAATGAAAAACTATATTAAAATATAATCCAAAACTTTTCAAATTTAGTATATAAGACTTTTATATCAATTGGAATAATAGCAGATTTTGGTTAAAACAGGCTAACCGGAAGTGATATATTACCTGAAGTTAACAGTTTTTCTTGAATAAAATGGTTTCATTTTAATTTTAAAAATAAATGTTTCAAATAATAGTTTTAGAGAATTAAATTCTGCGTCTAGCACATCAAGTATTATTAAATTAGCCCTTTGTATAAGCGAGATATGTAAATTTAAAACTTATATACTTTTTGGTTTTTCTAATGAAACTTGCTATGTATTAGGACAATGAATAACAAAAAAATAAAAAATAGATGTTAATGTCAAATTACGCCAAATACGTGAAATTTTATTATTGAGTCTATACTTCATATTAGTCTTGCGTACAAGGAAGTCGTGTGGTGTCCACATCAGATTTTTACCTTCCGTCACCTTTAGGTAAGGAAGGTATTGTCTTTGGTCAAAAAATTCGGTGGTGAGTTTTTGATGAATAAGCACGTTTTAGGGTCCCTAGAATACGATTTTACTATTTTTACGATGATGTCTGTATGTGTGTGGGTGTGCGTGTGTGTGTGTGGATGTGTGTGTGTAACAAAATTTTCGTCTACGATAACTCTAAAACTACAATTTAAAAAATTATAATTCTTTCGTATTCTTCTTCGTTACATCCATGTGAAGAGCTGATTAGATTTTGGATAGAATTGGTCAACCGGAAGTACACCCATTTGAAGAATTTAACAGTTTTTCTTGAAAAAACGATATTAAATATCATTTTTTTACTTTTAATGTTATTATAAATATTAAAGAATATTTTATTCTCTATACGATTTGAATGCATTTTATATTTCATATTAAATGGATGTAGACTTAAAAAATTATAAAGAAATTAAATATGACATATATTAGCACGCTATGCTATAACTGTGGAAACAGCTGCTATATTAAGAAAATTCTGATTGAAAGGTGTCAGTGTCAAGTGCAGTTGACAGTATGTATGTGTAATAATTTTAGTGGAAATATAGGATCTTTTGCTTTCTGTATGGAATTTGTATAAGATACATACAACTGCCGTAAGGTAATGTACAAGAAATATAATCTTTTGCAAGGAACTTTCTGTATGACATTTAATTATACAAAATAAATAGAACTGACGGAAGGTAATGTGCTGGCCACATCAGATTTTTTTACTTAAGTTACTGTTTGTTTCTTATAATTCAAATTACAAATACTTTTAGTGTTTATAAAAATATCTACATATTAATAATAATATTCTGTATTTCCAATTTCTATCTGCGATTATTATTTTATTCTTGATACAGGGCTCACTGAATGCTAGCTACACCACTGTTAGATATATGTGAACTAAAATCTTATTTATTCATTTCCTGATCCAACTGACATTTTGTTAGCAGGTAGATGACTAATTATATTTGCCATAAAAGTTTTCCAAAAAGTCATATGTACAAAAATAAAATCCACTCTAAACTATGGCCAACACACTAATGAATAAGAAACAAAACAACGCTTAACAAATACTCACTCCTGTTCTAAATCTCCCGTAGAATAATAATGCCTGGAGCAACGTGCATTACTCAAGTTTTTTGTATTTAATTTTCACATATGTTTACATGAATGTACGAAACAAATTCATAGCAATCTAGATGATAAATCGAGCGATGCAAGAGGCCTACAGAGAACAAAACATTTCGAAAAAGTTTGTATGCAAAAACTTGTAAAATGCGGGGGAGTTTTTCACTGTCAAGGAGCATCATGTGATGATAAACAAGAGTAGGACTTATCAACCCACGGTTCTATTTTAGTAGCAGAAAGAATAGAATAGAGTTTAGTTCCGACTTATTTCGTACTGAGTTTTTGAAGTGAAGAGATTCTATAAACATTGTGATTCATTATTAATTCATTTCTACCTCTCGCTAAGAGAGGTATTGAATTCAGTTCGTTGTGACACTCCAACTTTGTCTTTAACGACTGCAGTTAATTAATTAATTGCAAAATTAAAACATAAATTGTTTACTAAATGAAGTATTTTATAGAATTCATTATTTCTTTATTAATTTTAATTTTATAAAGTGCTTTAGGTACCTACAATAATTTTTACCTCTCGCTAAGAGAGGTATTGGATTCATGCTAAAAATCGTATATCCGGATTTTAGTGAATAAGCACATTTTAAGGTCCCTAGAATCCGATTATAACATTTATACGATGATGTCCGTATGTGTGTGTGGATGTGTATGGATGTGTGTGTGGATGTTGGATCCACGATTTCTCAAATACTATAAAACTTAAGACATTTTTAACTACAGATTCCTCAATATAACAATAATGGGAAGAGTTGATTAAGTTTTGGTAACAATTGGACAACCGGAAGTAGTAGTTACAAGAAAAAAATTATCTAAACATTATTTATCGAAAATTTATGTAAATACCTATATTAAAGAACGTTAAATTCTTTATTCGATAAATATAAATTCATTATTTTATCTTCTATATATTTAGAGATTGAAATGCATATAAAATAATTTGTGTAAAAAATCTCAGATCAAACTACTTCAAGGCAAGAAGTTCATATGTTTGTAATTGACACATAAATGTCACTTGTCACTGTCAAAAATATTTGTACATCATTATGAAGATTATGAAAATAAAAATAAAAGTCAACAACGCAAAAGAATATACGTAAAAAAGAATATAAAAGAAATTTGCGAAAAAATGACGAATATAAAGAAAAAGAAAAGGAAAGTAGAAAAAGAAAATTTCAGGATATTGAATATAAAGAAAATGTATGTAATGTACATAATTTATATTAAAATATCCCATAGATTTTGCAAATATATGTGAGAATTATTTTGTAGTGAGACATGAATATATGTATTTGTATTTAAAAATATTTTTTGTTTTATGCATACAACCAGGTAAAATATCTGGCAAGAGGTGATGTGCTGGCCACATCAGATTTTTATTTCCCGCTACCTTGATAAGGGAGGTATTGTGCCATAGATCGCATATTGAAATTTGTTGAAATCCTGTTGTTCTAGAATGAAAATAGAAGATTAAATGTTAAACAGAAACAATATGAATAGTTAAAAAATAAATGAAAAATATAAAAAAAAAAATATCAAATAGAACAGATAAAATTAAATGAGACAATTTTATGACGAATAAAAAATAATATAAAAGAAAATGGCATAAAGAATAAGATTACAAATAAGATAAATATCTATATAGAGTCGCATACATAAAACGAGAGAATAAAATAATTTAATATAATATTTAAAAATATGGTGTATACCAATAAGTACTCTCCATTCCAGAAATGAGTGCTTGTGTGTTCACCCTGATAATTTCCCGCAAGATTGACACACCCAGTAATGGATAATATGCCGTGTTGATATATTTATAAAAAACCATTAAACTAAAAAACCTGGTTTTATGTCGTTAATTTTCTCTAAGGCTTAATAAGTCGAAACACTAAATATATAGTTATGTACACAATACATACATATTATTTTTTTGAGCACTTAAATTTCATTTCACGTTATATTGGACATCTGTGTATTATAGGAGGGTTGTACCGAAAGTTTCTGCAAACTATTGATAGAAAACAAAATTATCCAGAAATTATTTTTTTATTGTTTTTTGAAATACTCTCCTTTTAACTCAACATATTTACGCATTCGATAAAACCAATCCTTAAGACAAGAAATCCATTCTTCTTGAGACACTTGAGAGACCATGTTTTCGAAGGTTTTAATCGCTTCATTTGCACTTGTATATCGGAAACCACACATTATTTCCTTTAATTTAGGAAATAGGAAGAAATCAGAGCCGGCTCGATAGGTGAGGCGACGAGGCGACCGCTTCAGGCGCCGGATTGAAATAGGCGCCAAAACGACGTTCTAAAAATATAAAATTTTAATAAACAGCTGATAAATTTCTTAATAATTTAATGCGCTTATACCATTTATAAAATTATATTAAATATAATTACAACCGATTCTTCGTTTGTCACTGAGCATTCTAACATCGTTTGTCTTTTTGTAACGATACGAAAGGAAGTACAAGAAAAAAAAACTTGAAAAAGAATTTTTCATTTTTAAAAGGTGTACCTATTAATTCTTTTATACAATTTACAGTTAATGTTAAACGATGACGATGAAGCCGATATATCTGCAATTGATCTCAATGAGGAACTAATATATATTTGTCTAATTTTATCAAAGATACTAAAAAATGCACAAGAAAAATTGAATTTTATTTGTAAATATGATTGTCAATGTAGGTGCGATTATATTACCAAACGTTGTTATAGCTTTAAGAATATTTTTAATATTCCCAGTAACTAATACCAGCAAAAAGCTGAACCTAGTTTTTCGAAAGTAAAAATTATAAAGAATTATTTTCGAAAAAGAAACACAAGAACAACTAAATGATCTAGGCTTAATTTCCATAAAAGCAATAGATAACAAAACTATAAAGATGCTATCAAGCTATTTGTGGTAAAAACAGCTCGAATAATTATTTAATAAATTTTTTTTTTACTATGCATTACTGTTTTAAGTTTTGTTCCTTTTTCTGCATTCTTGATGTTCAATGACTATTGATATTTAAATATTAAATATATTTTGAAATACATAAAAGTTTCGTATTAATTAAGCCATAATTTTTCTCTTACACCCGTTGCCATATTAATTTGAATATGGTATTTCAAAATATTGGGATGGGCCACATGAAAATAATAAGTAGATGAGGTTTATTTTTTTGCGCTATACAATTTTCATTCTTGCTTTTATTGTTAACCAATAACATTATAACTTAAAAAAAAATTAAAAGGCGTCGTTTTGAAACTTGCCTCAGGCGCCACGAGGCATCGACACGGCCCTGGAAGAAATCATAAGATTCGTCAAGATTGTACGGTGGGTGCTCCAGTAATTCCACATTTGATTCTTTGAAATAGGCTTTAGTTTGCGCAGCAGTATGTGAGGATGCATTGTCCTGATGCAATTCTAGTTTACTTCGAGGCCTATTTTCACGCACTTTTTCAAACACCCGTGGCAAATAAATTATTATGTACCAATTAAAAATTACTGTTTTCCTATCTTCTAATGCAATATTGACAATAGGACCGGATTTTGAGAAAAAGGAGGCAATCATTTTTGTACCAACACTTCTAACTCGTTTTACTTTGACTGGGGTCTGTTGGAAAGACCCATTGAGCTGATTGTCGTTTTGTTCTACTTTTTACCTTCCGTCACCTTTAGGTAAGGAAGGTATTGTCTTTGGTCAAAAAATTCGATGATGAGTTTTTAATCAATAAGCACGTTTTCGGGTCCCTAGAATACGAATTTACTATTTTTACGATGATGTCTGTATGTGTGTGTGTGTGTGTGTGTGTGTGTGTGTGTGTGTGTGTGTGTGTGTGTGTGTGTGGATGTGTGTGTGTGTAAGAAAATTTTCGTCTGCGATAACTCTAATACTACAGTTACAAAAATTATAATTTTTTCGTATACTTCTTCGTTACATCCATAGGAAGAGCTGATTAGATTTTGGTTACAATTGGTCAACCGGAAGTACCATCATTTGAAGATTTTAACAGTTTTTCTTGAAAAAACTATGTTAAATATAATTTTTTCACATTTGACGTTATTATAAATATTAATAGTATATTATGTTATTAGGAGTAGAAAGCGGTCTTTTTGTGTTGAACCCAGCTATTGTGGCCGAGGCGCTAGCCGAGGCTAGGCAAGCTGGGTAAAACACAAAAAGGGCGTTCTACTCCGAATGACATATACTATTTTTTTCTTCAAGGGTTTCAAAGAATTTTTGACTTTTTTTTTGGAATTTTTTAATTGTAGTGTTTGCAATTTCAGCCAAAGCAGGCTGTGTACACTACAAAACAAAAACAACACAACTGTCAAATAACAATTTTCAATATATTATGTGTTGCTATGACAACTGCCGCCGCCAGCGGTGAACTAAAACACTAACATTTTTTTACTAGTACAACAATATCAACATTTTTGTACTAGTAAGACAATGAACATCTTCTATAGTGTGTGTACAGGAGCATAATATGAATATTATGATACGCTTGAAGAAAAAGAATATTTTATTCTCTATACGATTTGACTGCATTTTATACTTAATATTAAATGGATATAGAGTTAAAAAATTATACAGAAATTAAATTTCATAAAGTAGCCATAGCTGTGGAAACAGCTACTATATTAAGAAAATTCTGATTGAAAGATGTCAGTGTCAAGTGAAATTGACATAGTGTGTCTGTCTTATAATTTTACTGGAAATATAGGATCTTTTGCTTCCTGTATGGAATTTGTATAAAATACATACAACTGCTTTAAGGTAATGTACAAGAAATAATAATAATAATAAATCTTTTATTTCTGCAGATACATTACACTGTATATAGAAAACGTCACAAAATAATAATTTTCTGTATGAAATTTGCATAAAATACATGCAACTGCCGGAAGGTAATGTACAAGAAATAGAATATTTAATTTAGCAAGGAACTTTCCGGATGAAATTTACACAAAATACATAGAACTGACGGAAGGTAATGTGCTGGCCACATCAGATTTTTTAATATTACTTTTGATTATCATTTAAATTATGAGATATCCAACGGTAACAAACTTTCCTACCTTTTAGATGATCGAGCAAAATTTTATTTATAGCGGTCACTCCAATTCCCAAAGTAGCCCGTACAATTCTGTATGCGACACGTTTGTCTTCGTCAATCAATATACGAATAGCAGCTATATTTTCATCCGTAACTGCAGAAATTGGCCGATTTTCGCGCAAATCATCATTGAGAGAAACTCAATGAAATTTAAATTCATTGTACTAACTGTGAACATACCTGATACTAGGTGCTTTGTTTCCAAAAGCATCCCGAAGCTTTTCGATGCATTGTTTTGGAGAGAGCGAACTTTTAAAATCGTAAAATATCATGGCTAGGATATTTTCTCTTGATAACTGCATTTTCAGCATGACGTGCCTACTTTAAAGCTACGTGGAAAATTACTGATAACAGATAATGAATTGTAACAAAAACTACCATGCTACCTAAGGATTTACTTTGTTTTGCCATGCATTTATTTTTCGTAGCTACCTTGGTTATATTTGTTGGCAGAAACTTTCGGTACTATCCTCGTAAAACAATGTGCCGTTTTTATTAGAATTTTGGTATTTGTATTAGGAGAGCTAGTGAGCATGTACCAGATGGAGAGAGTACCCAAGTCATTAAAAGTACAATTTTTCATTTATTTATAGTTTTATGAGAAATCTTGCACCGTTACAAATACAAGTACTGTTGTGGAAAGTGCAATAAAAGATTCAATGCTGCATTCTTTTACGCAAAATTGATGCCACTCAGCTACGTGTCCCACGTACACTAGGATTAATGTACATTTTCTAGCGAAATGAGATGATTTGTCCTACTAATATATTGAAGGTGGGGCTTTCAAATAGTATATTTAAAAAATCTGATGTGACCAACACATGACCTCCCGTCAATTCCATGTTTGAAATAGCAATGAATTTTAAGTAACGTATCTCTTCCGCTTGATCGTTTGTAAACAAAATCCAATTTGTTGTTCCAATAAATAGAAAAGTCTGTAATACCAAATTTTGGATTATATTTTATTATGTTTTTCCTCGAAAATCTGTTAAGAGCTCCAAATTAAGTACCACTTCCGGTTTATCGTATAGGTATAGTCAAAATCTAATGTTTTAATTATACATGTGTTTTAAATACCAAATTTGAGAAGTTTTGGATCATGTTTTAATATATTTTTTCACGAAAATCTGTTCAGAGCTTCAAATAAAGTATCACTTCCGGTTTATAAATTTTAGACAAAATCTAATATGTTGTTTTCCGTTATATAAAAATCTTAAATACTAAATTTAACAAGTTTTGGAATATATCATAATATATTTTTCAAAAAATCTGTTCAGAGCTTCAAGTAAAGTATCACTTCCGATTTATCAATTTTAGAATAGTATATTAAAGAACGTGTTTTATAAGACATGTTTTTTTCGCACGCGTCAAAATTTAGAAAACGAGCGTCAGCGAGTTTTCTAATTGACAAGTGCGAAAAAAAGTCTTATAAAATGAGTTCTTTATACTATTTTTTATATTTTGCACCTTCTACAAACTAAAATATTAAAAAAAACTGTTAATATTAAACCGAGTTGATTTAGGGAAATTTGTAAGTGAAATGTTGTAGTTGGTAACATTGAATTGACCACATTCAATTATTATTTGAAAGTTCATGTCATTTCAATATTTACGAACAAATTTAAGTGAATTTAGTGTAATCATGGAAGATGAAATCAGTTGCACTCCGCCTAAGCTTCGTAATATAGCTCAGACTACAGGAAATAATCTACTTCCTAAAAAATCGCGCGAGATTTATGAGAAAGAATTTGCAAATTTTGACACATGGTGTAAAGAAAATAATGTCAAAGGCGTAACAGAGAATGTTTTGATTGCTTATTTTGAAATGCAAAGTAAGAAGAAAATATGTATTATTATTATTATATTCATTAAAGTGATTAATTAAGTAAAAAAAATTTTGAGGTTATATTAAAATTTCTTATCTTCCAGCTTTGACGTTTGACAATTTAACCCTTTCAGCCTCAGTGTACAGGAAATTTTTATTTTTTCTTATATTTGAATTAAAACTTGCTTTAAAATTAATTAAAAATAATTTTCTATCGTTCAAAGGTTCAATCTACAAATTTTTAGTACTACTAGGTCCATCTATTTGGACTAATTCGAACATTATATTAACATTTACTTACTCAATTTATGATTATATTTGTACATTTTCATGTAAATAATCTTCTCTAAATAAAAAATAATAATAATAACGACATTATATTATTAAAATGAATTGTCAATTAACTAAAAATAAATTAGGTAAAAATGGGTTAAAGAAACGTCATCTAGTACCAACCGTCTAAAACAAAAAATTGCGTATCGAAATGAAGGTCATTACGATACGCAATTGCGTATCGTAATGACTTCATTATGAACGCAAAATATAAAAAAAATCTAACGTGTCATTCTTATTAATATAAAAGTCTTAAATACCAAATTTAAAAAGTTTTTGATTGTATCAATATATTTTTCACGAAAATCTGTTCTGTTCAGAGCTTCAAATAAAGTATCACTTCCGCTTTATCAATTGTATCCAAACTAAGTTGTCCCCCTTCATATAAAAGTCGTAAATACTAAATTTGACAAGTTTTGGAGTATATCATAATATATTTTTCACAAGAATCTGTTCAGAGCTTCAAGTAAAATATCACTTCTGGTTGATTAATTTTAGCCAAAATCCACTATGTTGTTTCTCATGATACAAAAGTCTTAAATACTAAAATTGAAAAGTTTTGAATTATATTTTAATATAGTTTTTCATTAAAAACTGTTATGGGCTTCAAGTAAAGTATTACTTCTATTTATCCAATTTTACCCAAAATCTAATCAACTCGTTATATGAATGCAGGAAGCTTAAATACGGAAAATAGATATATTTGGAAGTTTGTTATGGACGAATAAAATCGTCACACAAACACATAGACATCATCGTAAAAATAGTAAAAACGTGTTGTGGGGACCCTAATTCGTGCTTAGTTACTGAAAACTCACCATCAAATTTTTGGCACGATTACATTACCTCCCTTACCTACGGTATAACGGGAGGTAAAAAGGCAGTTAGTTACCTATTAATTTTAAATAAAAATGTTTCAAATAACGAAATAACAGTTTTAGGTAATGGAATTAAACATGGTATACCTACCTATATCAATAATTTTATTTCAATTCCATAGCATATGAAGTAGCCGCTAGGTATACCTTTAAATAATTTATATTTTATTGGAAAAATTTGAACATCAATGTCATTGTTAAAAAATACCTACAACAATGAATAGTATCTCAATTAATCAACCTTCAAAAACAATTTAAAAGCGTAGGTAGAAATATTTTAATGTCACCGAAAATTCGAAAAAACAAAAAGTATAATAAACAGGTCTTTGTCACCATTCGAATATCCATCAATAGCCGCTTATACACAGCTGCGATCCAACTTTCAGTTTCGAACACTAGGTGGCAGCAGCATCGCAACAATCGCTGTGCCCGGGCTCGTTCATACGCGCTTCAGTCGTATTACAACCATCGTCGTGAGTCCGTGTCTCTCAGTGTTAAAAACTTACGATCCTCCCAACAATTGCAATGGGTTTAGTGTATTCAAAAGTGGTAGTTTCTAATTGTTGGTGATTGTTGTGGATTGTTAGGTGATGGAGTAAATAAATGACGGTTTGTGGGTTGTTAACAAGTGAAGCGCAACAATGGTGGATAACAATTCAATTATTGAAGGAACTGTCAAGTTTCGGGACGGAAAGAAGGTAGAGGATATTTTATGGATAAAGAACGACGTGGAGGCATTTGTTTATAAATATAAACGAAAACAAAAAAATATATTCGTAACTATTGAATTCTACAATAATAAATTGTTGTACAGGGTGTTATGATAATCAACGGTATATGCTTTTAATATACCAGAAAACAGTTAATTTTAAATATTATCTGTCCCGAAAAATGTGGCATAAAATTCTAAAAAAATTTTTTGTATTTCCGGCTTTGGCTCCAGAGTTTTTGGAATAACACCACTCTAGATGTATTATATTACATCTTTAAATCAAATTTTTCATACACGAAAACCATAAATTAAAAACATGGCTCCAAAACGTTTATGGAAAAAAATTGAAAATTTTGGTATTTTTTAATTTACGCCTGTGGTGTCAACGTTTTTAAAATAATAGCACTTCAAATCTATTATTTTACATCTTTAAATCAAATTTTCTCATGTACCAAAACAATAAATTAAAAAAATGGCATCAAAACATTTATGATATAAAATTTTGAAATTTTGTTATTTATTAATTTACGCCTTTGGTGCTAGAGTTTTTGAAATAACAACATTTCAAATCAATTATATTTCATAAATCAAATTTTCTTGAGTGCCAAAATCACAAACAAAATCTGATGTGGCCAGCACATTACCTTCCGTCAGTTCTATGTATTTTGTACAAATTTCATACAGAAAATTCCTTGCAAAATATTCTATTTCTTGTACATTACCTTGAGGCAGTTGAATGTATTTTATACAAATTCCATACAGAAAATTTCTATCAAAAGATCCTACATTTCCAGTAAAATTAAAAGACAAACACACTATGTCAATTGCACTTGACACTGACATCTTTCAATCAAAATTTTCTCAATATGGTAGCTGTTTCCATAGCTGGCTACTTTATGAAATTTAATTTCTTTATAATTTTTTAACTCTGGATCCATTGAATATTAAGTATACAATGCAGTCAAATCGTATAGAGAATAAAATATTCTTTAATATTTATAATAACATTAAATGTGAAAAAATGATATTTAACATCGTTTTTTCAAGAAAAACTGTTAAAATCTTCGAATGAGGGCACTTCCGGTTGACCAATTGTAACCAAAATCTAATCAGCACTTCATATGCTTGTAACGAAGAAGAATATGAAAGAATTATAATTTTTGAAATTGTAGTATTAGAGTTATCGCAAACAAAATTTTTGTTACACACACACACACATACAGACATCATCATAACAATAGTAAAATCGTATTCTAGGGACCCTAAAACGTGTTTATTGATTAAAAGCTCATCATCGATTTTTTTGAGCAGACAATATCTTCCTTACCTAAAGGTGACGGAAGGTAAAAATAGCACTAAGACTTTTATGGAAAGAATTTTGAAAATTTTGATCTTTTGTACTTTACGCGTTTGATACCAGAGAAAACTTAATTTAAAGGCGTGTTAAAAGTAGATCTTATACATTAAAAAAACCTTCCCATGTTAAACGGATCATATTCATTAATAAATACACAGATTAGGTAAGGTATATACAAATTTCGGTTACGATGACAATTTTATCGAAAAGATGTTTTACTAGATGAGATGTCTCTTTGTAGGCACTCAAAACTGCTGTAAAGATAGTACCACAAGTTTTGCCCAAACACATTTGAATTCGGGATTTGATAACTACAGGCGAAGTCACTAACATACCTTAGAAATATCGTGTTTTGTCTATTATGAAAGTTTTCGAATTTCATTTCCATTCTCTTTTTTTCAACTCAGCAGGTGCATTTTGCTAACGTAGACTCCGCGTCTCGAGTTTCAAAAGAGCAGTGGTTATTCAATCCTATTTGTTCGACGGTGTTTGGGTTCAAATCCAGTGTTTGAAATTGTTGAGCGGGCTTTTGTGCTGAAATCCATTCATAATTTGAAATTTAATTTAAAGGGCTTTATTTCGATTATTAACTACTAGGTGGATAAAATTTGTGGCAGGAAATTATTGTTTTTAAACGGGTAGCTTGACGTTTAAAAATTATTATTTGGATTTATTTATGAAACAGTTTAAATAATAGACCTTTTCATTTTAAATAGATAGAAAGTATGCGCCATTTTCGGATTGTTTTTTCAAAATTTAAATGTAAAATATAAGGAAAGTCTTTGACAACTTCTGGAAAGCAGTTACAAAAACTTTTGTAGAAGCTAAAATGTCTAACGATGCAGATTTTCATTGAGAATGCAGGTATTTGAATTACTGCAAAATTTTTAACGTTTCATTTGGCAGCCCTGTTAACAATTGCAGGCGCTATTTTACTTACTATATGCAGAGATAGAAAGAGATAGTTGTTAAATTGAACAGATCTTTTACATTATAGGCTGTAACACCAAAATCGACCACCGTCATTATTTTCTTTATTATTATAGTTACAAAAAAATACTATAAAACAAAGTTGTAGGAGACCAAGAGAGACGTTTTC
The DNA here is from genome assembly GCA_963082715.1 of Harpalus rubripes. Taxonomy (NCBI): domain Eukaryota; kingdom Metazoa; phylum Arthropoda; class Insecta; order Coleoptera; family Carabidae; genus Harpalus; species Harpalus rubripes. The sequence goes on along the minus strand of OY720456.1, from coordinate 48,181,870 downwards.
TTATTTGTATTTGAAAGTAATGCCTTTATATATCGTGTTATACGTCCACTACAAAATAAATTTCTAGTAGATATGGTATGACTACCGAATGAAAGTTGACGTTTAAATTATTTTATAGATGTGGTTTATTTTGAAACCCTAGAGAAGAATAGAATTATACGTAATAGTCAGGTATGAAATTTTTGCATGAACCCATTTAAATACTGGACTAGAAAAGAACAGAAATACATTACTATGTCTGGCTGAAAATAGATAGCCGACTGGGGTAACTGAATATCAAAAAATCTGGTGTGGCCAACACAATACCTCCCGCCATTACAGCCCGAGTCACAAAGAAGATTGTCAATCCTTATTTTTGGATTAGCGAATTTTATTATAATTTTGACAGTTTATATCTTAAAATATAGTCTAATCTAATCCAAGTTACTACCTTTTTTAAACCCCTCAACAGGATTTAATCTCAATTACAGAGTGGGTTCACATTCACAAACATCCATGCCTTAGTGGGATTCGAACCCAGAGCCCCGAGGGCACTCATGACATGAGGCGTTGCTCTAACCATTGAGCCACCGGAGCTATAATAAAATGAAGATTAAATTTTAAATACCGGGATAGAATAGAATTCACTGATCCAAAAATGAGGATTAGCTTAAACATTTTTTTGAATCGTTAATTTTTATTAATCTAAATATATACTTACATATTTACTTATGTTGAATCGAATTCCTTTTCTAATGTTCTATTTACTTTTTTCTTTTTAAAACGTTACTAATATTATTTTGAAATGATTAGTTCTTTGATAGTGACATTTATCTGTCAGTTACATTAAATACATTTGAATAACTCGAAAAAATAACATTTAAAGGTATTTTTCGAAGAAAAACTATTTTGAGCTTCTAGTAAAGTGGCATTTCGGTTATCCGATTTTCACCAAAATCTAATGGGCTCTTTCCAATATAGAAAAAGTTCGAAATACAAGGTTTCAAAATTTTCTGAATGATAGTATTTGAGTTAGAGTGGAGGATCCACACACACATGCACACAGACATCATCGTGAAAATGTTAAAATTGTATTCTAGGGTCCTTAAAACGTGTTCATTTACCAAAATCTCGATATGCGATTTTTAGAACGATCCCTATACCTCCCTTACCAAGGGTAGCGGGAGGTAAAAAGGGGTGCGTTTAAAATATTTTAAACATTTTTCGTTCATGTTGATTATAACAAAATATTTTGATCTTTACTACTATATACTATATAGTTTGGCAATTCTATGAAATAGGATTATTTTTAATTTCCTCTAACAGTAATTCCGACTCGAGGGTTGCTTACACCTGAGACAAACGTAGGTACTAGAATTTGCGGTATTAATTTTTTTAAATACATCCCTGAATTCTGTTGCTAAAGTCATTTTAAATGCGTCCTGGTATGAAGTACAATTCTAATTTTCTGTAACAGAATACAGAAGGGTCATTTTCCTTTCAAATCAAATATTGCGAAATGTTTTCAAAAGCAACCACATCTATTAAATAATTTAAACGTCAACTTTCATTCGCTAATCATACTATACCTACTTTCTTAGCAGATATTGTTTCAATTTTAATTTCTTTGAAATTTAAAGATCAGTAATTGAGTTCAATACTTCAAAGCATTATCTTGAATTTAATTGTTTGAAATGACTGAAGAAAACATTAAATTTTATTATGGTCATGTGAACTTTTAATTGAAAGTGTTTTATTACTACATTAATAGAGTAAATGGTCGTATAAAATTTTATGACAATTTTAATATAATATTTTCGAGTTATAACGGAATTCATGAAAAATATTAATTGTTCGGTTTATCAATGTTTGATCCATAAAATTTTAATGTGGACAATTGATTAATGAATTTATAAATATATGGTTAATAAAAATATTTTTAAAATATGATTAAACGTAGGTACATTTTAATGAGGAATAAAATATGAAAATTTATTAATTTATTTGTGTAATTCTTAATACTATTAATAAAATATACAAATTTTTGCATATTATAACAAATATTATGGAAATTATTGTTTTGCAAAAAATTAAATATGTAATTATGTAATTTTAAAATAATTTATAAACTCATACAACAGTATAATACAATACTCATAATCATTTTAAAAGTTAATTAATACATTTAATTTTCATACATAATATAACAGTGATGTGATTATCATCGATGATATTCTCGAGTGACACCGAGTTGCAGATTTCACGAGACCGAAAAACGAGTGATATATGCTGCTTCGGTTTCACGAGCAATATCTTCGATTATTAATCATATCACAAGCTTATATTTAATGAGAGAATATAATGAATTTTTGTGACACAATGTGTGTGCTGCTAACCTAACTTTTCATATATTGTATTAGAACATGGTTAATTTGACAATTGTCTTATTATTTTCATCGTTGTTAATATCAAAAACGATTACCGCACATTTTTATACCCAAAATTAACTGTCGATGTGCTAAATAAAGAAAAAAAATCCCTTAGTAACGAATATAAATAAGGTGATAATTTATTTGTTTTTACCATCGCTGTGATAGACATGTATAGTATGACTAGCCAATGAAAGTTAACGTTTAGATTATTTAATAGATGTGGTTTCTTTTGAAAAAATTCCCTATATTTGATTTGAAAGGAAACTGACCCTTATGTATTCCGTTACAGAAGATTAGAATTGTACTCAATGCCAGGGGGCATTTAAAATGACCTTAGCAACAGGATTCAGGGATGTATTTAAAAAATTTAATACCGCAAATTCTAGTTCGTTCGTCCCAGAGGTGTAAGCAACCCTCGAGTCGGAATTACTGACAGGAAATTAAAAATAATCCTATTTCATAGAATTGTCAAACTAAATAGTTTAAAGATCAAAATATTTTGTTTTAATTAACATAAACGAAACATGTTTAAAATATTTTAAACGCACCCCTATTTTGATATTCAGTTACCCTAGTCGGTCATCTATTTTCAGCCAGACATAGTAATGTATTTCTGTGCTTTGCTAGTCCAGTATTTAAATGGGTTCATACAAAAATTTCATACCTGAATATTTCGTACAATTCTATTCTTCTCTGGGTTTCAAAAGTAACCACATCTATAAAATAATTTAAACGTCAACATTCATTCGCTAGTCATACCATAACTAGGGAGATTCTGAATGTTGATTGGCGGAAAACATGACACGTGACTAATGAATTATATTCTCACGTCAATACATTACCTATTGTATTATACGTAATACAATAGTATATTGGAAGACAAGTATTAGAATGATCCTTATTGTTATACAAGTACAGTAATCGAACCATAGGCGAGTTACGCAAACAAATGAAAAAATCTATTACAAATCATCATATGTATATTTTTAATAGTATTTGTTTCAGTTTTACTCATTTTTTCAATTTATTTATTTCAACAGCATATTAATAGTTATTTGTATATCAAGGCCGCGAAACCACTCTTTAGCGTACCGACAGAAAAATCGTCACCGAGACCGCTTGCGGCCGAGGCAAGACAATCTCGAGGGCGCTAAAGGATTTCGCGGACAAGGTGTACACAATATTTTTTGTGCAACCGTAAAAAATATGTAATTACAAATTTTATTAATTTTAAACAGTTTGATTCTAAATAGAAAGTTAGCTTTCAAGGTGGCTATGGGATTGACATTTGATAAACAAAACCATGCACTTTTCAATACTATGTTCCGTAAGTCAACCAAGAAACCTGTACACTGTAAAGTTTTAACGTAGCTGCAACTACCTTTTTGGGTTGAAACTATATGCAACCCTAAGGTAGAACAATCCTTCCTTTTTAAAAGGTCGATGCACCAATCTCTGTTTAGGGTAGTAAAACCTACCTCACTACCAGGTAGACACGATACGACCCTTCATACAGTGGGATGCAAATGCCCGCAGTGGTTTATAGTAATACTTTAAAGTAATTTGAAATTTCCGTATCACAAGTTACCACTAAATGCCTGTAAGGTTGTTAAAAATACTTTATAGTAATTTATATGAACCCCTACATGAGGTAATTGCAAATTCCTTGAAAAGTATATTATTTATTATTGGGATTTAGGAAAAATAATACATTATATATAATAAAAGATTTATTTGCTTAAACAAAATATACATAAATAAAATAAGATAAAGTATATTGTAAGTTACATAGTGTTTTATCTGTGAGGTGACTCCTGGTAAATGCCTACACGATACGAATATGTCAGGATCATTAACGATATCTGTGAACAAAGCAGATTAGCAGATCCAGCAATGGGTAATATACCTTGATGATATATTTATTTTATTTGTAAATAAAGTATGTATTCCAAAAAAGGTCACGTTCACTGGCTATTGCTCCAATTCTTGCAGGTCCTCGAGGAATATCTTCACTTTCTTTGGATCCTCTTGTAGCAAATAAAACTAATTCATATTGTTGTGTCTAATAAATATTTGCGAACAAAAGAACGTTTCATTCAAAATATTTGCTAGTTTTTCAATGTTTATTTTCTTGTAATTAAATAATAATATTATTTTATTAACAGGAAAATAATCATATTAAATGATAATTCAACAAAAATAAAATTAACATTTGGTATAGGTATATACCGCGAAATATAGTTATATTATCTTTGAAAGTATGTAAATAAAAAGAAAATGAAACAAAATAAAGAAAATTACCTTTAAAGTTCTAAATTTTATACGTCGAACATGGTTGTCAAGATGCTCGTTTCTTTACAATCGGCACATCTTCATTTTTTGTAGAAAATACTGTCATAACAAATCTACATGCATGTTATTTTGTACCGTACTAAATCAAGAAGGAGCTAAAAAATAAAAGGATATTAGTTTATAATTAAAAATACAACATAATATATTTTACCTGAGTTTCAAGTATGCTCATTGCGACTGTCGACAAGAGAATAACAAATGACAGAATGACACATAAATTTCTCACCCCTCTGTGATCTCCTTCCCATCCCTAGAAATGCGGTACCGTTATGCTGGCCTTCGGAAAAACCCGTAGGGCCTTCAGTTGCTAGCTGGACTAACAAACAATTTCTAAGAAATGCGAAAGCTTATTCGATCACTTTTCATTTCCGAAATCTTACAAATATAACTAATATCGTTTTGTATTTGTTTATATAACAACTATATAAGTCTACACATCGTCAGTTATGTTTCATTGAATATTTTGGTTTTTCATATAATTTTATGAACACGGGTAAATAATGCTATAAATCAATTGTAATCTGTTATGTTTTGCATTTCACACATTTATTTGTCTATCTTGTAATATGATATGTATATTCAATAGTTTGTTATAAATCACTTTCTAATAAGTAACGTAGAAAACGATGTATGTATGCACGGAATTATAAAAAATATAATAAGATTAATAAACAAATTTAATTTGTATTAACAATGTAAATTCAATAAGTTTGCAAATTTCAGTAAAACTGAATATTTTATATTATTTCTGCCGTCTTTTTCCTATTATTCCTTTGTAATTTCACATGTATGACATTGTTACGTGCTAATTAATGTCAAGTCCATATTTTTTTATGATAGGAACTGTACCTCAAATTAAAAGTAGAACATTCAGCTCGAATCAACCCTAAAGGTATAAACATGTTACAAAGGTAGTAGCACCTACCTAATATACCTACAGTGCAACACAGATGCCTGTAAGCGAATTGAATCTGCCCTACCAAAATTTCTTACCTTTTTCTTACCATGTTTCGACCTTCCTACCCTAAATCAACTTTAAGGAAGATTCAACAACTCAATTGGAGATTCATCTTCCCTGTTTCTACCCCAAAACTTTACAGTGTATCTTGATTGCTGGTACACCATGGTTCCTGAATATTTTCATCTATTTCGGAACAGATTGACATTAATTCATATGACATTTAAAATTGACACAACCTAACAAAAATACAAATAAACTAAATGAATGATAACGTTCAATAATGCCAATAAAAATAACGCAATCACCAATATCTCAAATATAAATAATGTTTTCATACTTACATCTATAATAATTATTAGTAATAACCTCGGTAATAACTAACTAAACTAAAAATGCGGTTCAGAAATTTGACACTGACGGATATCGTTTGATTTTGTTATGAACCAGGATTATTTCGTGGTTGCCGTGGTCCGACTTTTTACCTACTTTTGCCAGGAACCGCGTTCCAAATAAAAACCGGTAAATAATTTCAGGCCTTACGGAACACAAAACCGTAAATCTGGTTGAACCGGTTGCATTACGGAACATACTACAAGTGTCAAAGTGATTGTTTACCTAATTTCGCGGCCGTTACCATAACAACGGTCGCGAAATCAAATTTCGCGGCCTGTATTGCGGCTGCGAAATGCTTATTTCGCGTTCGTTTTCGGATTGTGTCACAGTCAACTCTAACGTCGATAAATAGTCATTTAACTAACCCAAAAATAATTAGTTAAAAATAAATTTGGGAACATAATTAATAGATATAGAATCAAAATAAAAAAATCTGATGTGGCCAGCACATTACCTTCCGTCAGTTCTATGTATTTTGTATAAATGTCATACAGAAAGTTCATTGCAAAAGATTATATTTCTTGTACATTACCTTAAGGCAGTTGTATGTATTTTATACTAATTCTATACAGAAAGTTTCTAACAAGAGATCCTATATTTCCAGTAAAATTATAACATAAACATACTGTCAACTGCACTTGACACTGACACCTTTCAATCAGAATTTTCTTAATGTAGCAGCTGTTTCCAGAGTTATAGCAAAGCTGACTAATATATATGATATTTAATTTCTTTATAATTTTTTAACTCTATGTCCATTTAATATGAAGTATAAAATGCATTCAAATCGTATAGAGAATAAATAATTCTTTAATATTTATAATAACATTAAATGTGAGAAAATGATATTTTACATCGTTTTTTCAAGAAAAACTGTTAAAATCTTTAAATGAGAGTACTTCCGGTTGACCAATTATAACCAAAATCTAATCAGCTCTTCACATGGATGTGACGAAGAGGAATACGTAAGAATTATAATTTTGGAATTGTAGTATTAGAGTTATCGCATTAGAAAATTTTGTCACACACAGACACACACACACACACACACGCACACACACATACATACACACACACACACACATACAGACATCATCGTAAAAATAGTAAAACTGTATTCTAGGGACCCTAAAACGTGCTTATTCATCAAAAACTCACCACCGAATTTTTTGACCAAAGACAATACCTTCCTTACCTAAAGGTGACGGAACGTAAAAAATGATGATCTGTAATAAATTTTTTGATTTGTTTTTTAATAATTTCCGATATTTTCACCTCAAAAAATTAATAACTCGTCTTTTATTCATGTTTCAAACAAAATAATGTAGACTTGTTATATATCATTGAAAAGCTAATAAAATAAGCAAAAAAAAAATGAGACTATTTTCAATATAGGTTCCCATTTAAAAAATCATAACTTTGTGTTATATCTCAAGAATTATTAAGTCTAGAATAATCTAATTACGCCGTTTTATTCTCTATAAAAAACGGTAAAAAATTTGTTAAAACATTTTTTTTCTAACTATCATAATAAATAAGACATGATATATTTTCAAAATAAGCGAAAAACGAGTTTTTGTCAGTAGCTCAGATATAAAAGATCAAAAATTCCTGTGGTGACTATTAAACTTTTCTGGAAAAGTTGACCCTGGAATGTGCAAACGGTTTTGCTCTATCATTAATATTACCCGAGATACCTTAAAAAAAACATGAAAATGAGACACCTGTACAAAGCAGATTGGCACACACAGCAATGGATAATAAGCCGTGATGATATATTTATATTTATTTATATTTTTATTTGTAAATATGAGTTACATACATACATCATACAACGACATTAACTTTCAAACATGCCAAACAATTTGGTAAAACTGTTTCCCACAAAAAGTATTTCAGTTACAAGTTATTATATTTAAAAATTTGAGCGTTTCTATATAAATGTCCTATAAAAATGAACAGGTTGTTTTTGCTAAAATTTCTACAATTATTATTGCTGTCAAAATTTTGATTAACTTTTTTTGTTTAAGGGTCGCTTAAAATGTAAACCTTATAAAAATAGTATAAGGCTGTATTACGTCGTACCTATTGTTATTATTTAATTAGTTTCTTATAAAAATAAAAACATGTTCGTTCTCACATAAATAATATAATTATTCGTTACACAACAAATTTTTGCATTATGAAGAATTCCTACAAAATACAATAATGCGAAAATGCTGACCACATCTTTCTTGCGAATTACATATTCAGTATTTCTTAACCGAAAACAAAAACCGTCGTCATGACATCAGCAAATGCCTCCACGTGATGACTTTAAACAATCGCCAATCACTGCAACGTGATGTTCTTTTGTTTTCAGTGGAAGTCTCGATGGTGTGTTATGCGGAAACTCTCGCCAGTTGCAGGTAACAAACAAAACAGCTGCGAAAGCAAAGACTACTAGATGTAGGGTTATTTAATATTTATATGAAGTCTTGTATGGCTCACGAATATTTTATGTTAAAATAAAATAGTTAAGAATTTAATTAATTTTTAATTATTTAATGATGTTAATTAGAAAAGTGTGTTAATAATTCAAAGCTTGACATATGAAACTGAAGTTTGTAATGCATTATATATGCATCACAATAAGGCACAAACTTTATTAGAATTATATTTGGATAATTGCAAACTTACATTTTTCAAATGTCTGTATTCTGTTTGGAATATTTTTGCTTAGATCATTGTTGGTACACTCAGTAGCATTCAGCTCAGTTAGATAAAAAGAAAAAAAAAATAATAATAAGAATTTACTGAGTTAATGTACAGTGAGCTGAGACGAACTACAGCATTAGGTTATTTCCGATTCCTGTATATTCTGTGTCCTCATTTTGGGCTTGCCTTTGTCCATAGTAAACATTTTGAGATAAAAGAGCCCAAAAATCTTCTATAGGATGAGCCTGCGGAAGGTTACAGAGATTTCCGTTTTGTGGAACAAATGGTCTGTTAACCAATTTTGAGTTTGTCTTGAATAGTTATAGGACACAAGATCTGGCCAGAAGATAAAATCGCCCCTAGCGTGTTCTTTAATATAATTAATCAATTTTGTTAAACAATGGGGTCCTCCACCATAACAAAAAATCTGATGTGGCCAATACAATACCTCCCGCCATTTATTTATTATTAATTTAAATATATTACATATTTACTTATGCTGGAATGCTGGAAACTGTATTAAGTTTCACTCCATATTACTATGGTTCTATTTACTATTTTCTTTTTAGAAAGTTACTATTATTAATTTGAAATAATTAATTCTTTGACAGTGACATTTATCTGTCAGTTACATACATTTGAGATATGAACTGTGTAACCAAGGAGTTGTATTTGTTTAAAGCGTAAGCTCCAGGATTTAAATTATATATTATTTTATAAAATTATCCATAAAATATACAGAAAAAGCATTAATGCAAACCTGTAGAAAATTTAATAATCTTTAATTTTAATAATAATATAAATCTCGAAAAAATAACGTTTAAAGGTATGTTTCGAAGAAAAACTATTATGAGTTTCAAGTAAAGTGCCATTTGCGGTTATCTGATTTACACCAATATCTAATGGCTTCTTCCTATATTAGAATAAGTAGAAAAACAACGTTTCGAAATTTTCGGAATGATACACACAGACATCATCGTGAAAATGTTAAAATTGGATTCTAAGGGCCTTAAAACGTGGGCATTTACCAAAATCTCGATATGGGTTTTTGAGCATGATCCCTATACCTCACTTACCAAGGGTAGCGGGAGGTAAAAATAATAAAATGAACATTTTATACTTAAAGTGTTACTTAATAAATAAGGATTAAGATGAAAAAATCAATTTTTACCTCCCGCTACCGTCGGTAAGGGAGGTATAGGGATCGTGCTAAACATCGCATATCGAGATTTTGGTAAATGACCACGTTTTAAGGTCCCTAGAATCCAATTTTAACATTTTCACGATGATGCTGTGTGTATGTTTAAATGTCATTTTTTTGCGATTTATGTCTTTATAAAAATTAAAGATTATAAAATTTTCTATATACAGGGTTGCATTAATACTTTTTCTATATATTTTATAGATAAATTTATAAAATTATGCATAATTTCAATTCCGGAGGCTACGCTTTAAACAAACACAACTCCTTGGTTCAGATCTCAAATGTATGTAACTGACAGATAAATCATTGTCAAAGAACTAATCATTTCAAATTAATAATAGTAATATTTTAAAAGGAAAAAAATAAATAGAACAATATTTATACGGAAAAGAATTCAATACAGTTTCCAGCATAAGTAAATACGTAGATATGTATTTAAATTAATAAAAGTTAAATAGCGAGATATTTGTAATTTGTTGTCGGTGTCACTGTGATGTTGCTCCGGAGCTATAATAAAATGAAGATTACATTTTAAATACCGGTATAGAATAGAATTCACTAATCCAAAAATGAGGATTAGCTTAAACATTTTTGTGAATCGTTAATTTTTATTAATCTAAATACATACCTCCATATTTACTTATGCTGGAACCTTTATTGAATTCCTTTTCTATTGTTCTATTTACTTTTTTCTTTCTAGAGCGTTACTAATATTATTTTGAAATGTGGTCATTTACCAAAATCTCGATATGCGATTTTTAGCACGATCCCTATACCTCCCTTACCAAGGGTAGCGGGAGGTAAAACCATCATTTTCTTTAATTTCGGAGTTGCTCCATGTCGAAAAAAAAATCGATAAAAATCTCGTCCAGAAATTAATGCTAGGTGTCCGCAGAAAGTTACGCCTTGTGTTCTCTTTATTTAATTTAAGTTCATAATTGTCTTGCTAATGAAACAGTTAATTATTAAGTATTACAAAACATTAAGTAAATGCATTTTATGTACAAATTGTTGAATCAGCATTTTGTATTATCATTAATATCAAATATCCATGCAGTTATTAAACCATGTTCTGTTTTTCTAGTCGCTTATAAATTTCATTATTTCTTATCTTATCATATCTGTTATCAAACACAACATATTGCAGTATCCAGGTCACCCTGCCTGATATCTCTACAAGCAACAAATAATAGCTGAATTTCTTTTTTGCTGAAAAGTAATGATGTGTCACTGTCAAATACATCAAGCTGTCACTTTTTCTGATATGAGAATAAGATGACCAAGATAGTTATAGATTTGCGAAAAGATATGTGTATATACGAATACATGTAATATGTCTGTATAAATGCAGAACATTTGAAAGTAGGAATGTAAAAACTGCGGATGTACATAGTTAAATATTTCGTAATAGGAAATTGTAATAGTCCTACATTTCATATTTACAAATAACATTAAATAAGTTATTTAAAATAACACAGCAGTGATAGTAAAAGTTATAAAAATTTATAAACTTTTTCTTTTTTAACAAATTTAAAAACTTAGGAAATTGATGATAAATAAAATACAGTGTACGTAACCTGAACACCGATTTTTCTCAGTTGAACCTCACGTCATAGTTTGATGATTCGTATGAATCAAATGGTACTGACAGTGATAGAAACTTGATTACAAGCAGATCTCAAACAGTTTTGTCTACAGGGCAATTACGTCATATAGGTAATACGTCATAGACTAGCCATGGTTACACTAATAAAATACGAATGTGTTGACCTTTTCATTTTCAAAAATAATATAACTACACTCTATATCTCCCAGTAGGGTACCTTTATAACCAAGGTATGGCTATGGGCCAAGATCGCCGCCATTGTCGGTAATTCATTTCCCTATTTATTTGTAATAAATGTGATATTATATTATAAAAGAATATTAAATTATCACACTGTGAATTTATAAAGGTAATAAAAATTCATTAATTTAAGAGATACACAATTATTATTAATATTTACATTTAGAGGTTATGTAGAATATATGACATGGGTTGTTATTATCACATCTAATTTAATATCTGTAAAAAATTAATAACAGATGGAGTCTAAGGCTAAATTTAACTAAAACTATTATAATTACCCCTTAACCTTAAAATTAATTTTAAGGTTAAGGGGTAATTATAATAGTTTTAGTTAATATCTGTAGTTCTTATTTACATAATAATTGTATATTCTAAACTTACCTTTTAAAAATTTAAATGATTGTGCTTAATATTGGTAATTTATAGTTGTTTTCAATATGTCAGTAATCGTGGTGGGAATCTTAACAAACTACACAAGTAAATAAAATAAAATATATTACTTACACTATAAATACGTATTAAAATGATAATTAGATGTGTGTTTCATTAAAATAAAACAAATATCCACGAAAATACATAATAATTTGCCCAAGAACAACACATATAACAGATGTCCCGGTATTGGCGGACGAAACGTGAGCCACGCCATGGCCATACTCTGGTTATAAAGGTACCCTATCTCCCAGTTGATCCCCACGTCATCAATTTCTGATGCAAGAATTACAAAACTTATATCTAGCATCTTTGTCGTACTATATGTCATATATGAGACTTTTATTAGCTATCTCATTGTCGTCCGTGTTTAAGAGGGGTATAAGCTATCTCCGTCTAACCAACGGCAAAAAATGAAATAGAAACTGTATTGTAACCGCGGTAACGAGTGTCATTTTCAAATATTTTTATTTTTGAATATTCATGTCATTCTGTCATTCATGTGATTCAAGTAATTTTAGCGTTGATAATAATTTGTGCTTCGTTGTGTGTTGGTCATTTTGTTCTTGGGATTATACATATTGTGCATTTTGCTATTGCAAAGACGGTGTTTCTAAGATGAAAGAGGTATTTTATCCATTATACTTATATCGTATATAGTCAATTGATTTATTATTTTTAAATAACTATTTGTACTTTGAATTTTGATGAATAACGAAATTGACAATATAGGTCATACTATACTGTCAGTTTTTATCAGTTTTGACATGACATCATAATTATTCAATTGCGAAATATGTGTCACTTCGAATTTTAATAAATAATAATATTCTCACAGTAGATATATTAGCAAACAACAAAATTATTGCAAATAAAATATTGAAAATGTCAAACATGACAAAGTCCTGTCATATTCCACATTATATCAAACTAGAAAATTAAATCCCTATAATAAAACCATGGTAACAATATGACCTCATCAATTCCCTCCCTACCCTGGCGATTTGAACCTTATGTTTACTATTGATGACGTGGGGATCAAGTGGCTTAAACGGACTTTAGGTATTATTAAAATTATACATTTTACCATCATTGTGTAGTACCGAGTTGTGTACGTATTTATACATGCACCTTTAGTTATTTATCAAAATCACATATGATCACATTTTTTCATCCATTTATTTGACTTACGTTGTCTGTTTGTCTGTCTGTCTGTCTGTCTGCCTGTTTGTATGCTTGCTCCAACGTTTTACAAAGCATTTTAACCGACTTTCTAACAGTCTACATTTCATTTTTACATGTTTACACTTGTGGCAAGTAAAGGTTGCAACTTGTTCTTTGATGTTTCAATTTCAGACCACGTTCATAATTATTCACATTCGGAGCGTAATTTGTCATTTGAAATCCATGTGTTCGTAATCCAAAATTGTTCAAAATTTAACAGTAAAGTTTGTACTAAATTATTTCATTCTTAAACTAAACTATTAGTTCATTTTACGATTATTCCTAAGATTATATTTACCTAAGGTTGAAAATCATTGTAGGAAAGGGTAAATATCACAAATAAATTATAATAATAACATTGACAAATATGTACATATAAAATGTGAAACGTACATTTGAGATATTTCACACATTTTTTGCCCAAAATGAAATTCATACTTGTCGAATTTCGCGACACTTATCGTAAACAGAGTGAGCCATAAGTGTAACTTCACTAATTTCGCGAAATTTGGGTTACGGACGAGCTTGCAAAAATATTAATTACCCCTGCTGTCGAATGTCTTATTCAAATTTCGTATAACTATCTTTCTCTAAATGCGTTAGTAAGGCAAAAATGAAGCTATTGGACATACGTATCGAAAATAGAATTTAGAAAACCAAAAAGAAAATAAGAAAAAATCTGATGTGGCCAACACAATACCTCTCGCCATTACCTGACAGTTTATTTCTTATAATATAGTCTAATCTAATCCAAGTAACTACCTTTTTTAAACCCCTCAGCAGGATTAAATCCCAATTACAGAGTGGGTTCACATTCACACTCATTCATGCCACCGGAGCTATAATAAAATGAAGATTAAATTTTAAATACTGCGATAGAATAGAATTCACTAATCCAAAAATGAGGATTAACTTAAACATTTTTGTGAATCGTTAATTTTTATTAATCTAAATACATACCTACATATTTACTTATGCTGGATCCTTTATTGAATTCCTTTTCTATTGTTCTATATACTTTTTTCTTTTTAAAACGTTACTAATATTATTTTGAAATGATTAATTCTTTGATAGTGATATTTATCTGTCAGTTACATACATTTGAATAACTGCGTTTTGTTTGTTTAAAGCGAAGGATCTGGGATTTAAATTATAGATAATTTTATACATTTATCCATAAAATATATAGAAAAAGTATTAATGCAAATCTATAGAAAATTTAATAATCTTTAATTTTTATAATAACATAAATCTCGAAAAAATAACATTTAAAGGTATTTTTCGAAGAAAAATTATTTTGAGCTTCTAGTAAAGTACCATTTCCGGTTATCCAATTTTCACCAAAATCTAATGGGCTCTTTCCAGTACAGAAAAAGTTCGAAATACAAGGTTTCAAAATTTTCTGACTGATAGTATTTGAGTTAGAGTGGAGGATACACACACGCACACGCGCACGCGCACGCGCACACGCGCACGCGCACACGCGCACGCGCACACGCACGCACGCACGCACGCACTCACACGCACGCACGCACGCACGCACGCACACACACACACACGCACGCACGCACGCACGCACACACGCGCGCGCGCACACACACACACACACACACACACACACACACACGCAATATGTGATCCCTATACCTCCCTTAGCAAGGGTAGTGGGAGGTAAAAATAATAAATTTTAAATAATCATTACTTATACTCCAACTATCTTTAATATTATCGGTAATTGCTTCAAATAACCAATAAAATAATATCATTATTAAAGGAATAAACAAAATAACCCTTTCATTAACCGAACTAATTGTATGTGACAACCAGTGACAACAAAAGATACATCCCCACCGTTCATCTAAAATTAAAAACTCACCAAGCACAACCTATTGAGACAAGAGCCTAGTCGTCAAAGCGCGCGGACCCCGAAGATAAACGTACATGATGTCTTCCGGGTGGAAAACTAGACTCATTTTTTTAACAATTTTTTAAAAAATCCTGACTAAACCAATACCTATCGCACAAAACTAGAGTCCTTATATTGTTTTTTAAACTTATTTTAAAACCTAATATAACGACCTGCGTTTTGCGGGCACTTGTAACATACATTGTGTTGCTTCGGGCACTTCGGAGTCTTCGGCGTTCTAATGACTAGACTCTTCTCTTATTGGGGTGACTAAGAATCGGGAAGGGGGGAGTAAGTCTTCTCACTTAGGTCTCACTTTATCTTACTTCAGTTAGGACAAAAAGAACGGTCAAAATTAGTGGCAGTTGAGGTGAGTTAAGATGAACTGAGATATCATGTAAAAAGAACGCGTCTATTATTATATTTTTGAGTTGAAGCAGGAGTACATACAGTAGAACAAAAAATCATAACATTTCTTAACATCAGCAGTGAAAATCATGACCACTATATGTAGGGACAAAATAATAAATTACGGTATTCTATTTTTCCTTCATGTTTATGTGATCGTATTGAATGCAAGCGTGTGCGTTATTTATTATTATAGTAAATAATGAATTAATTTCTGTCGGTAAATATAATTGGCTGTCATATGATTATATTGTACAACCGAACCGAATGCAAATGTAATATTTTAAGTTAGAAAGTATAGTAATGTTATTTTTAGTGTCGGCTAAAATATGTCCAACATCCAGCATTATTTGAATTTCAAATGAATGACAAAATAATTGAATGTACGGTCAACAAACATCAAGCATGAATCACAATTGAATTATAAACTATTCGTTACTGTCTGTCATTAATTATAAATAAAATCATGCGGCATAACAATCAGGATATTGCAATCATTTATTTAGGAGACCAGATTTTCCCTAATTTATGTTGGTACTAAATATTTAATAATACTTCGTCATTTTTCAAACGGGCAATTTATAAATTTAATTACATATTTATTTATGTATTTATTTGATCCTCTCTAGAGATTCACGGGCTTGTCTTGAAGCTTGGCCTGACTTGGTTTGCCTTGGAATGTGTTGAAAAATCGATACAAGTTTGCTGTTTTAATAAGCTCAAGCGAAGTCAAACATTTTTATAAGTTTGAAATTTTAAGTAAAGCCAAGCCTTCCATTAACATGTTGCCTGATTGAAAACAAGCTTTATCAACCTTTTCATAAGAATTTTTGACAATGGTCGCGTTCTTATTATCATTTACCTCATCTCAGTGGCGTAACCAAGAGTTCGGGGGCCCGCCCGCAAAAAGTTTTTGGGGCCCGGTTTAATTATAGCGTTTATCATGAGGAACTAGATATGAAATTGGTGGCACAGTCCACTGCTGAAAGTTACAGGGAATTGATTCAAACATTTTTGATATTCCAAATGAAAGAACTAGACAAAATATGGTATTAGCAAGATGGATCAGTATCATATAGTTTAAATAGTAGCAATTTTTCGAAAATCATTCTCGTATCGTTATTTAACCCCACGTTTTGGTAATACACATTGGCCGCCAGGGGTTCTGATTTGACGGCCCCAGAATTCTTTTTATGGGGTTATTTTAAAGAAAAACTCTGGATCAGTTGCAGCAAAATATTTTCTAAGAAAATAAAGAGCTTGAATTTGCATAGCGGATAAGGGACTCATTAGCCAATATAATTTTTGGAAATTGACATTTAAAAAAATAAAGAACTAAATAAATTTGTATGTTGCAACAAAAAAAAAAAAATATTAAATTCAAATTTTCGCAGTAGTAACAAAATTATAAATCATGTAAATTGGGGCCTCTGTAGAGCCGGGGGGCCGCCCGCAATGCTGGCCCGTTAGTTATGCCACTGCCTCATCTCATCTCAAAATGAGATTTTTATGTAGTAAAAATTACGACAAAAGACAAATTTTGTTAGTAACATGAATGTCGCTACATGTCTTCTGTGTATACCTATGTACCACGTGTGTACAATTTGACAGTAGCTTTTCAACGGTCAACCACGATATTTCCAGCTATTATTTTGGATCACCCAAACCTATGAGTGGGCATTATTTGAGCTTCTGTTATTCTCTCCATACATAATAACATGTAGTGCGACACATTCTAAAATGTTGTTTAAAATTGTACGGTACTATAACTTCCACATAATTTTCAATTCTATGAAATAATATTTATTAAAGGAATAAACAAATAATCTTTACAATAACCAAAATAATTGTATGTGACAGCCCTTGACAGCAAAACATTCATCCCCAACATTAATCAAAAATTATAAACTCAACAAGTACAACCTCCAGAGGTGACTAAGAATCGGGAAGGGGGGAGGAACTCTTCTCACTTCGGTCTCACTTTATATCAGCTGCGTTAGGATTATTATTCGTGTCCAAACCATATACATAATATAAATAATTAATACACAACAAATATATAAAACATTACAACAAATATATCTCACTCCTTAGATACTGAAGTGACCGATTTTCGGTAGCGAAATACCGCATCCGGACCACATGGAGTGAGTTAGCTGAGCTTGTTGTTATAACCATATAAATAGTGAAATTTGGGAATTATGGAAATAGGCCTTATGCATCGCCCGGCATTAACTAGGACAGAGAGGATGCATCTTCTCCGAAGATTCCTTCATGCCAGAGGAAAAACCGTCCGCAAAAACGGGCAGACAAGTGGCCTATCTAAATAGTATTCATTCAAAAAATTGCACAGTTCATAGCAGCTGGTGTTGCCTTAGCCAGATCTTCTCTCGTGCATTTCTCTTTTAAGGTGGCGCATGTCAGCAGGTGGGCTATTGTTTGTTCTTGACCACAATGACATAAAGTGGCTTCTGCTTGGTACCCCCAGTTGAACATGTTTACTGCACATTTTCCTGCTTGACTTCGTAGGCGATTTAACGATTTCCAAATGGGCCATTTCTGATCATTACCTGGTGGTAGTTTATCATCTAATAGGATACCCATTGCTTTATCTTCTGGCTTTAATGTCTCATCCCACATTAAGCGCCTTGTTGCAGTCTTGGTCTCTGTCATTGGATACACTGAATAGAGGAAACTGTGTCTAGATTTTAGCCGTGGCCGAGGTGGTTCTTGGCCGAACATTGGGTGTCGAGGATCATGTAACTGTTTGGAGCGCTTTACCATACTGGCCATTGACCGTCTAATTTTAGGTGGAGCTATGCCGCTAAGCAGGTATAATTGGTTAACTGGTGTTGGTTTTAAACAACCGGTAATTATAAGGCAAGTTTCATTTAGCAGATGATCTAGATGTTTAGCGTTAGCTGACCTTTCCCAAACTTCAGCAGCATACTCGACACATGAATAGGACTGGCGAGAGCTGATGTTTTGAGGGTATGTGGGTGTGCTCCCCACTTAGTGCAGGACCTCCGTTAAGATAAAAAGAACGGTCATAATTATTGAGCTGAGAGGAACTAAGATCTCATGTAAAAAGTAGAAAAAGAACGCGACTAATGAGAAAATATAATTTTACTGAAACGAACATAGTTTTTGACTCAACTGAATCGTTGACGTAAATAAGCAAAACGAACAAACCTATCAGAGAAAAAGTAATACAACAACTGGCCTTTATATGCATATAGTGAACGGAAAAAAGAGAATGCAGGATATATTTTGTTTGCGTACTTAGAAAAATAATGCTGACATCACTTTTGCATACTTTCTTTGTTATATTACAAGCAAGTTTTATATGCTGCCTTTTATGTTGTATGACAAATTTTACCGGACTTCTCAGATAAGTAATACCCATAATATTTCAACAAGCAAATTATAAAACTTACGCAAATGGTGAGAAATTTCTACAAATTTCTTTCGACTAGTTTAATATATAGATTTTAAACTTACAAATCCTGAATATGTTGTTCAAGTATTCCAACTATATTAGCTTTAATTCTATTAGACATTATATATCTAGAGATACATTCACAAATGAAAATTAGGTTTATGGTTTTTGTTTAGGTATAAGTATGTCGTTCATAAATGTAAGTTTAAATTAACTGTAATTTAGTTTTGGTATGTACAGATATCTATGTATATGCTTCAAAAACAAGATTAAAATATCGGTAGAGCAGTATTTAACAGATACCAGTGCGCCGTGAAACTGTCATTCGCTTGGAATTATTTGTTATATTTTAGCAATTAAGTTTGAACAGTCTCCATGTTCTTCTTGCATTTGTTTAAAAAGCCGAATCCACCAAGTGAATATTAAATAAAGATGGGTGTATATATCTATATCGTTTCAGACTAGTTCTCATTGGTGAAGTTTGTAACGTCAAACTAAATCATACACCTAAACTTTGGACCTTGCAATGTTTAGCTTTATAATTTGGATTTAGAGACACTAAATTCTGAAGTGTGAATGGCGTCATTACATAATATGCGGCCAAAGTCTTTAAATATAAATTATAAACCATAAATCTAAACCTAATTGCACCTTTAAGTACATTCACAAATGAAAATTAGGTTGATGATTTTTGTTTAGGTTTAAGTAAGTAATTCATAAATTAAAGTTTAAATTAACTCTAATTTAGTTTTGATATGTACAGACATCTATGTAAATGCTTCATAAACAAGATTAAAATATTAGTAGAGCAGTACTTAACACTCGACTTAACAGTTACCCGTGCGCCGTGAAACTGTCATTAGCTTGGCATTATTGGTTATATTTGAGCAATTAACTTTTGACAGTCTCCATATTCTTTTCGCATTTGTTTAAAAAGCCGAATCCACCAAGTGAATACTAATTAAAGATGGGTGTATATATCTATATCCTTTCAGACTCGTTCTTATTGGTGAAGTTTGTGACGTCAAACTAAATCATAAACCTAAAGTTTGGACCTTGCAATAGCCGTGTTCCTTTGGGCTGTGATTCGCGATCTAGATGATAAAAGTGATCATGAGTAAGAAGAATAATGTTTTTACGTTTCCTATTCGTTATCCCCACTTTCTCATTTTGTGATCACTAGACAACCTTCCCCCTTCCCTTCAGAATTAACCTTTTTGAGTGATTCACACGGATTCATTTCAGAGCAAATTAAAAATATACTATTTCGAGCATAGAAATTTATCAGTGTGGGGTATGTGGCATCAAGGGAAATAAGATTCTCCTACAAAAGGAACACGGCTAATGTTTAGCTTTATGATTTGGATTTAGAGATCCTAAATTCTGAAGTGTGAATGGAGTCACTTCATAATATGCGGCCAAAGTCTTTAAATCTAAAGTATAAACCATAAATCTAAACCTAATTTTCATTTGTGAATGTATCTTAAGCCCAGCAAATTTTCTTTGAGTATTGTCCCATATATCTTGCAAGTTAAGTTATACTATACGCACTGGATTTTTTCGAAGTTGTTTTTCATTGTGCCAAAAGTAAAGGGTCTTGGTAAGTTGGACCCATGGTGTGGACTAGAAGACCCTTAAAATGCCAGGCGAACTATTATCACCCGTCATTTGACTTAATTTTTTTTAAGTTTTAAGTCTACTAAAGGTGCATTCACAAATGAAAATTAGGTTTAGATTTATGGTTTATACTTTAAATTTAAAAACTTTGGTCGCATATTATATAATGACTCCATACACACTTCAGAATTTAGGGTCTCTAAATTCAAATCATAAAGCTAAACATTGCAAGGTCCAAACTTTAGGTTTATGATTTAGTTTGACGTCACAAACTTCATCAATGAGAACGGGACTGATATGACATAGATATATACACCCATCTTTATTTAGTATCCACTTGGTGGATTCGGCTTTTTAAACAAATGCGAGAAGAACACGGAGACTGTCATAACTTAATTGCTGAAATATAACCAATAATGCCAAGCGAATGACAGTTTCACGACGCACAGGTGTCTTGTTAAGTATTGCTCTACCGATATTTCAATCTTGTTTTTGAAGCATTTCCACAGATGTCTGTACATATCAAAACTAATTTTCAGGTAATTTAAACTTACATTTATGAATGACTTACTTAAACCTAAACAAAAACCATAAACCCAATTTTCATTTGTGAATGCACCTTTAAAGTAGCAAAAAAAAAATTGTACAAATTTTTTCACCATTTTTGTAGGTTTTATAATTTGTTGGAAAAGTAAATCGGTCGAACTTTTATGAGTTTGGGCTCGTAGATACTCCTCATTCGCTAATCCTGTCAGTGATTATAACTTAATAAGGAAATCGTGGAATCTCCCTGTGCGATCTGTATCTGTGTGGGTGGAATGAAATTTAATCAAGATATCTGAGAGATCACGTCATATTGTCACATAAATCTGAACCAGTTCGGTGACTATTGGATGTGATAATTTCTCCATTATCTACCGCCTCTGATGTCCTATGCTGTGTAAATATTAGTTACGGATGGGAACGTAACCCAAGTTTAAATTAACTAATACCGCTAATCTACTCCTGTCAGTCGACATTTGGATAGTGGAAATAATCAACAATTAGAACAACCTTTTACGAATTATTACAAAAAACTCACTTTTTCAATATATTTTTATTTTTAATCACGATATATCAGTTCCGGTAAGGGTGTTATGTAAGTAATGTGCCATACGGTAGGGGAGACCGGTGTCAATTGTAACAGGTGGCAAATGTAACAAGGGTAGGTAACAGGGCCATCTTTTCGAAGTAGATTAAAACGCGCTTGCAGAGTGAAGCAGAAAGAGTCATAGCTCTTTGGTATTTAGTGTAAGTACATACGCGCAAATACGGCGTCTGTTTCTGACTAATGTCTATAGAAATCGACAAAAAAGTAAATACAGGTAGTGACACACATTGTTTCTAAAACACTATAAGTGCTCTGCTCGGCAATATTTCAAGTTAATGATCAGTTTGTGAGTTATATCTACTTTTATTTTTCATTAAAAAACATTTCGAATTATTACCTAATAAATACAAAAGAGTAAATAATGTCTTTATAAGTGAAGCGGTGTCAGTTGTAACACATGTCACGGTGTCGATTGTAACGAGTTTAATAATTAAGCACAGTATTGATTATGATAAAAATTACAAAAAAAAACCACCTATCGAAAACATAAAAGAAGAAGAGCAAAAAAAAAAACGAAAAACACTTCCGAAAGTAAGTCGCAGATTACTTTTCAGATGGCTCCAATGAGGAAACTCTCTGATATGTATTGGCCCATATTTTTTGAGCACAGGAGATTGGTTGCAGTGGCGAAAATGTAAAATCTGGACACCGGGCAAGTTAAATTGTACAAAAAAAGACCTATTTTATGTTTACCTAAACTGCAATTTCGTTAGCGACTAAAGGCATTGGTCAAAATGGTCCATATCACCAACAGAATATATATTTTGTTTGCTTTTAGTTGAGTCATATGAATTTTGTATTTTCTGAGGTAATAAATAAATGTTTATTTTTTCAATAACTTCTTCTTCTATCACTGTTAAAATTTGTTACAATTAACACTGGCCCTGTTACTATTGACACCAGGTAGGTGTCTATTGTAACATTTGTAATGCCTGACTAAAAATCCTTATACTTTTAGATTTGTCACATTTTCAAAAGTTTAAAATTCAAAATATTATTCACTAAGGTGGGTAGGTTCTCATATAGGTAATTTAAAAATTTCGAAATGTAACGTTAACTCGTGAAAAATAAAAATTTAAATTTTGTAACAATTGACACCACACCGGTCTCCCCTATTGTTAAAATTTCAAACATACTTTTTTTGTTAATCTTTAGTTTAAACTTCAACTAAAAGCTATGCAACTGTCTATAATAAATATTACCAGTTGTAAGAAACTTCAAGTTATAGAATTGACGTTTTCTTCTAGTAATCATTTAATTGAAAACAATAATATCTTGTATTTTCATAGTACAAATGTCGATTTTGTGTGTATATAACATGACCAATAATTATGAACCACTTACATTAAAAGCATTTGCTTGTAGTTTTATTGCATATCACATACAAATGTACTTCGCATGTTTATGTTAATTCTTCGTTCATCATTTGATGCGTGTTCCAATCAATAATCACATACACATATATCTGTATAGATTTCAATTATAATCATCAAATAGAGAGAGTGTACCACAGTGGTCACTTTTGTGCCATTTAATATACGAAATAATTCTGACGGAATGAAAGCACGTGAACACCTGGTAAACGCCCATACGGCTCGAATATGTCATCATCACTACCGAAATCTGTGTATAAAGCAGATTGGTACACCTAGCAATGGGTAATATGCCGTGATGAAATATTTTTATTCATATACATGTATAAATACGGTGGTTTCCAAAATGTGCAAGTGGATTTGAAGATATCGGAGGTGGACGCCACACAACGTCCTTGTACGCCTATTAAACTATGTATATCTTTTTTAATAACTACACTGACCGGCACGAAAAATGGGCCATTTTTTTGTAACAAAAATGCTAATAACACTTAATTTCTATAAAATGTTGTTATTGATAGATGTCAACTGAACTTCCTCGACCTCACATCAATCATCAACTTCTAAAAACATCACTAATTAACTCCAATATTCCTATTCTTAACTTGTCATAACGAAATTAACAAAATGTATTAGTAGACTTATATTGGTTTCATTTATTTCATTTGCTTGTTTCATTGTTTATTTGTCAATTCAATGTGTTGAAAAAGTCACTGAATGCAGAAACTGTAGCTTCTATTGTTGCATTAATTGAAGACGGAAGAAGTCGACGTTATGTTGCAACCCGATACAATGTATTATTATCTATTTTATTCTTTCATTTAATAATACCAAATGGTCGTCCGTAAACCCATAATAAAAATATGTAATGATATTACAAAATAATAAAGCAGTAACAATATTTTTTAATAAAAAAAAATGGCCCGTTTTTCGTGCCGGTCAGTGTATATTACAAAATATTAATTTTAACTTCAAAACGGTAGGTGCACACCTAGACTTTATACAAGTCGTAAATAATAAATTTCAAAAGTAGTTTGAAAAATAGCGACTACAAAAAAAGCGCCAGACGAAGACCAACGTGAAGTATAGATCCAATCATAAAATTGCACGTATTTGACGTAATTCGACATTAACATGAATTTATTTTTTTTCGTTATTTTTTGTCTAATCCATAAGCAAGCTTTATCTATTACAAAAAGCAAAAAGTACCTATATAATTTTTAAATTTACATATCTCGCTTATACGAAGGGCTAATTTAATAGTAAACTATTATTCACGAAAGATGACTATTCAAGGTCATTTGTGAGCCGTCTGATATAATATTACTTGTAGATAACTTCATTGCATATAGTATGCATAGGCGTGCAACATATAATATTTATGGATACATTTTAACTGAAAAACTAAGAGTAATTCATTTGAAAATTATGTTTCTTTCTAAATAATGCCTTTCTGAAAGTATTATGTCGTTCACTTATGTTTATGCAAAATACAATAACATAGATAACAATAAATAAAATAAAAATAAAATAATAATTTGATTTAAACGTCAACGCCACTGGGTAAATATTAGAACAGAGGGCAGTGCAGTAGATAATTAGGTATCTGTAATTCTACGACATATGTCATTATTATTTATAGTGTGTTAGAAAGTAATGCCACTATTTACGTATATCTGTCACACCACATAAATTAAATAGACATAGGTCAAATAATCTTTCTCTTTCTAATACAAAATGTTGCTAAGCTACTGCTATAAAGTGATGTGTATTCTTTCTTCGAACAAATGACCCTGAATAGTCATCTTTCGTGAATAATAGTGTACTTGATGTGTTAGACGCGGAATTAGAAATTTTAAAACTTTAATTTAAAGCAATTATTTCTAAAATTAAAATAATACATTTTATTGTAGAAAAACGATAACAACTTCAGGTAATATATCACTTCTAGTTAACTTATTTTAACCAAAATCTATTGTTATTCCCACTGATATTAAAGTCTTATACGAGGTCTGTTAGAAAAGTATCCGACCTTTGGCCGGGGAAAAACTGGCTTTCCTGGATCGTTGGAAAGCTAATCACCTTCAAAGTAGTCTCTTTGGGACTCCACACTCTTCTCCCAGCGGTGCCGCCATTGTTGGAAGCATTCCGAGAAAGCCTCTTTCGGAATGGAGTTAAGCTCGGCTGTCGTTGCAGCAATAATGTCCTCTATTGTATGGAAACGTGTTCCTTCCAATGGCCTCTTGAGTTTGGGGAACAGCCAGAAGTCGCAAGAGGCCATATCAGGAGAGTAAGCAGCCTGTTGAACTACAAGAGTTTTGTTCTTCGCCAAAAAAGTCTGAATCAAGTGCGAGAAATGTGCTGGAGTATTGTCGTGATGGAGGCGACAATTTCCTGTTGACCACAACTCCGGTCGCTTGCGCCGCACAACATCACGTAGACGACGGAGGACATCCCTGTAGTACTCTTTGGTGATTGTTTGACCCTGTCGCGTAGTCGTGGTGTACCACACCGCGGGAGTCAAAGAAAGCAGTCAGCATCACTTTGACGTTGCTGTGCACTTGACGGGCTTTCTTAAACTGTGTGATGCCCATAGCATCGTCGCCGAAAGCCATCTGAATCTTCCGAATGGTTTCTACCTGGCTGTCGCCCAGTTTCAGGCATTTCCGTCATTTTCCTTGCAATGAAAAACTAACGAGAGCACTACACACTACCTCACTCAAATACTGCTTGCCAGCAACAGACGCTATCGACAGGCGGGAAAAAATTCACGCATGCACACGAAGGTTCAAGGTCGGCTCATGCAAGTGCGCTTGATTCAAATCCATCAGGTTTTCGCAAAAAAATAAAGTCGGATTCTTTTCTAACACTCCTCGTATAAAAATCGAAAAGTTTTGGATAAAATGGTTTTTTCATTAAAATCTGTTATAGGCTTCAGGTAAAGTACCACTTTTGGAAATTATGTAATTACCAAAAAGATGTTTTTAAAATGGATTCAGGGATGGTCAAAATTAGTGATGCACGCGAGACGAGACGAGAAATATAAAATATCGATCTCGTCTCGTTTTCGGATCTGTAATCTCGATCTCGCTCTCGTTCTCGCACATTTTTTGGGTCTCATCTCGTTCTCGCACGAGTCTCGCTATAAAAATAAGCGCTTGCGCACTACGTATTTATGTAACTGTTTAACTACAAGAGACAAGTTCGCACCAATAGCACCGTCTTCCATGTATTTGCAATCGTATAACTATAATAAAGAGACGAAACACTAAATTCTGGTCACCAAATTATTTTAATACGAACATACTGTTTATTCATTAACGGTCACCAGAAAATGTGATAAGTTAGCAAATAATTTAATTTACCTCTAAAATACTGAATTTATTATCAAATTGTCATTTCTAAACTATTTCAATACGAACATCTGTTAACACATTCTGTCATTAGTAAAACGAATTAAACATTAAAAAATTATTTTTTGTAACTAAAAGTACCTACACTTTTTCATTGAATATATGCCACTATTTAAGTAAGATTAAGTCATAAAAAACCGCTACACTGGTAACCCGCCGGCAACCAATCACTCCGCTTCTCCTCCTGTTGACTCCCATCGACGCTTAATATAATATCCTTTACTTTTTAGGGGCGACAATAGTTTTATTAACCGTGGTTTTAACTGGGGCGAATTAGGGGATACCGATTTTGTCTTTATTTTTGCATTTCCTCGCCCTGGGAACGATACTAATCAAATCGACTCTAGATAGATTAAAAAAATATAGTGAATTCATATAATTTTCAAATTTACGTGTTCTATGCATGAATTAGCGTTGACTCCATTCCTTGTACGGTGCATTTTTCATTGAATTTATGAATCAAAGCTATAAAGTTACAAATACTTTGTATTGCGAAACTCTCGCGAGATGTCTCGCAGTTGTTATATCGATCTCGCCTCGAATTTTAAACTGCAATCTCGCTCTCGTTCTCGTCTCGCATAATGCAACGAGACGAGATGCGAGAGTACTCTCGCCTCGTCGTGTATCACTAGTCAAAATGGATATTTCCGCTGAATATGTAAACCTGAATTTTTACGCGATTACAATATACTTCCTTTGCTATGTACAGGGAAGTAAAAATACTATTAATAAAATATCCTATTATGTATTCCAATTATAATCTCTAAATTGAAAATTCCGAAATCATTAAACGACTTCTATTGTCCATCCAATAGAACTCCTTGATCTTTCTTATGTGACCAATCCAATAAGAGGATCGCAAAAAATCACATTGAGTCTTTGAGCGAAACCAGATATTAATTCTGGAGACAGGTAGCATCTATCGAGAATTCCTCAAACACAAAGAAGAGGAAAGATCAGTCGAGGATGTAACATGCTGAGGAGACATATTCTCTAATCAATCTACCAAAGAATCAAATCAAAAAATTGATGAATTATTCAGGGACTGGTCATCCAAGAAGGAGAAAATAATGTGGGGCACATTCGCAAAATTAGAACAAATCAGTTAATTATTTAGTTAGGATATTTAAATCTTGTGTAAATACTGATTCCAGTAATGTTATTTCGCGAACATACAATGTAAATTGTACTTGACTCTGATGTCTGTCAATTAGTAATATTTGAATATCCTGTTTCCATGGTGAATCAGCAAACGTTGCAAGATTTACGGAATCATTAACCGTTAGTATGAACTACTGATTAAGAGTGATTAGCGAGCAGTTAACTAACATTGCTTTTTCTCTGTCAATAATTCATAGATTATTTTTAAAAAAATTATTTCCAATAACAGGTGTTCCCGTGATCCCGTGGTTTATCTGTCCTTGTTTAAATAAAAAATTATTCGCGTATAATTTTTAATATATGTTTGTTATTTTGTCTTATAGAAAAGCAGTCTAAACAGATGTGCTATATTAATTTTAACGATATTCTAAATAAGTCTAAAATTATACTTGAAAAACTGGTTTCAAGTGTAGATTATTACAAACTGTTATTTTGTAAGTTATAGGTATGTTGTTAAGGTTGATAATTCTACTGTTCCAGTTTTTTCCTTCCGTCACCTGGTAAGAAAGTTATTGACAAAAAATTCTATGGTGCATTTAAATAGATGAACATGTTTTGGGGTCCCTAGAATACGATATTATATTTTTACCTCCCGCTACCCTTGGCAAGGGAGGTATAGGGATCATGCTAAAAATCGCATGTCGAGATTTTGGTAAATGAGCACGTTTTAAGGTCCCTAGAATCCAATTTTAACATTTTCACGATAATGTCTGTGTGTATGTGTGTATGAATGTGTGGATCCTCCACTCTAACTCAAATACTATCACTCAGAAAAATTTAAAACCTTGTATTTCAACCTTTTTCTATTAGATTTTGGTGTAAACCTGATTAGGAACAGTATGAACTGGAAATGGCACTTTACTTGAAGCTCAAAATAGTTTTTCTTCGAAAAATACCTTTAAATGTTATTTTTCGAGATGTTATAAAAAATTAAAGATTATTAAATTTTCTATAGATTTGCATTAATACTTTTTGTACATATTTTATGGATAAATTTATAAAATTATCTACAATTTAAATCTCGGAGCCTACGCTTTAAACAAACAAAACTTCTTGGTTACGCAGTTAGTATGTAACTGACAGATAAATGCCACTGTCAAAGAACTAATCATTTCAAATTAATATGTGCTTTCAATAAGCTCAGTAAAACAAGCAACCAGAAGTAAAATTTGTTGAACGACTTTGCTAGCCTAGCATTTGCGTGATTTGCTCGCAAGCAATCCAAGGCACAAATTTTTCGCTTGTCTTGCTAAGTGTCAAATATATTGTCGGGAAATATAAATTATATATACAGGATGGTGACTTGGACGACGCAGCATAGGGATTTCAATGATAAAATCTGAATGTGCAGTTATTTGCTCCTCTAACTATTTTAGAGCAAAATTGTATTGAGATTTTTGTTACAGAAAAAAAATTTCATCCGAATATGCTATTGTTTATAATTTTTCAATATCCGAAACCGTAAAAATAGTCGAAAACAATAATAACTTTTTTGCAAAAATCATTGATGCCATGGAACAAAAATTTAAATAAAAGTGCAAACATCTATTAGATTCGTCACGTTTAAACCTTAAAGAAATCTTAAATTTCGTTCTCGTCAAACTACATTGCTGTAATCAACTATTACATTGTTGTCGTCAACTACAACAAAAATGTTTTCATTTTCCTCGTTTTGAAAATAAGTTTAAACGTCAAGAATTTATGAGAGATGTTTGCGTTTTTGTTTAAATTTTTGTTCCAAGGCATCAATGATTTTTGCGAAAATGTTATTCTTGTCGACTATTTTTACGGTTCCGGAAATTGAAAAATTATTAACAATAGCATGTTCGGATGCAAATTTTTTTTTTCTGTAGCGAAAACCTAAATACTATTATGCTCTAAAATAATTAGGGGAGCAAATAACCGCACATTAAGATTTTACCATTTAAAGCCCTATGCTGCGTCGTTCAAGTCACCATCCTGTTATATATATGACGTTAACTTGAACTGTTTCTATTTCTTTATATGGTGCGTGTTTTTCAACCACATGTCAAAAAGGCTTTGAGAATTTTGTGATGCATGTTTGTAACATTATCAAATTTTAAATATATTGTTTTAATTAATATAGCTTCTTCCAAATTAATCCCACTATCTACAAATAAAAGTATAAATTCATTTTCCATAAGTTCGCAGACCAAGAAAAGAGATACGAGAGATACACATGTAATATTTGACAACTTATAACTTTCTCGATGACAGTTGTGGATGACAGTTTATGGTTATAAGTAGCAAACCGTCCAATGTACTAAGCAACAAGCCTCGTTTGCTGACCTAGCATTTGCTTGATTTGCTTACTTCATTGAACGCACCTAATAATAGAAAAGTTTAAAAAGAAAGTAAATAGAATAATAGGAAAGGAAATCAATACAGTTTCCAGCATAAGTAAATATGTAGGTATGTATTTAGATTAATAAAAATTAAAGATTCGCAAAAAAGTTTAAGCTAATCATTATTTTTGGATTAGTGAATTCTATTCTATCCCGGTATTTATTTATTATCAAAAAATCTGATGTGGCCAGCACATAACCTCTCGCCAGATATTTTATCTGGTTGTACGCATAACGAAAAATATTTTTAAATACAAATACATATATTCATGTCTCACTACAAAATAATTCTCACATATATTTGCAAAATCTATGGGATATTTTAATATAAATTATGTACAATACATACATTTTCTTTATATTCAATATCCTGAAATTTTCTTTTTCTACTTTCCTTTTCTTTTTCTTTATATTCGTCATTTTATCACAAATTCCTTTTATATTCTTTTTTACGTATTTTCTTTTGCGTTGTTGACTTTTTTTTATTTTCATAATCTTCATAATGATATACAAATATTTTCGACAGTGGCATACAAATATTTTTGACAGTGACATTTATGTGTCAATTACAAACATTTGAATTTCTTGCTTTGTAGTAGTTTGATCTGATAATTTTTACATCAAATTATTTTTATTTATTACCGATATCTGCGTACAAAGCAGATTGGCGCACCCAGCAATGGGTAATATGCCGTGATGATATATTTATTTATTTTATTTATTTAAATTATTTTATATGCATTTATTTATCTCTAAATCTATAGAAAATATAATAATGAATTTATATTTATCGAATAAAGAATTTAACTTTCTTTAATATAAGTATTTACATAAATTTTCGATAAATAATATTTAGATGATTTTTTTCTTGTAACTACTACTTCCGGTTGTCTAATTGTTACCAAAACTTAATCAACTCTTCCCATTATTGTTAGATTAAGGAATCCGTAGGTAAAATTTTCTTAATTTTTATAGTACAGTGGACCCCCGGTAATCCGACAAACGTTTTGCAGGGCAGTGTCGGACTATCGAATTTGTCGGATTATAGAATACTGCCTAAGACAGCCTATAGTCCGGAATTTTTTACAAACGAGTACCTTGTAATCCGACAAATTACAGATCCAGTGATAAGATTCTATATGTTATACTCTGAAGTACAAATCATATTTCATTATGTATGTCAAATTTAGTAAATTAAACAACACAATAGAACTTACAAACAATAATAACTTTACATTAGGAAATATGTAATTGTGTACAAACAAATGTACATACTAAAATAATCAAAAATTATGAATAAAAATCATACTATGAATCAATCATCATCAAATCAATACCTACGCGTCGAGCACATTAGTGGTGGGGTCATGTCGGATTACAGGGGGTGGGAATTAGCCAGGGGCCGGATTACCGGGGGTCCACTGTATTTGAGAAATCGTGGATCCAACATCCACACACACATACGGACATCATCGTAAAAATGTTATAATCGGATTCTAGGGACCTTAAAACGTGCTTATTCACTATAATCTGGATATGCGATTTTTAGCATGAATTCAATACCTCTCTTAGCGAGAGGTAAAAAGGTAGTTACTTGGGTTAGATTAGACTATATTTTAAGAAATAAATTGCCAAAATTAGAGTAAAATTCGCTAATCCAAAAACAAGGATCAGCTTAATCTTTTTTTGTGACTCGGGCTGTAAATGGCGGGAGGTATTGTGTCGGCCACACCAGATTTTTAGTTGATAAGACGGCAAATTTCTTAGAGGTACCTTGCACAATCTGACATAATAAAGTACATTTATCATACATATAATGAAAGGCTTCTATATACCCTTGAAAGTGATGAAGTACTTCAATATTAGCTAAACAGTGTGACGCCTACAAAGGTTATATTAAATTTCCATGTACTCATATATCAAAATCTGTTGTAATTGTTATTGTTTAAATACAAAAAAGTTTGTTGAACTCTGCTGAAACTTTGTTTTCACGTAAATTGTTTTTCTTATTCCTATTTTCGTCTAGCCTAGAGCGATTTACTGATTGACTATTCAAGGCTACTATTTGACTATGTCGGACATGTACTAAAGTTCATTTTATGTAACATTAAAACATAAAACATTGTTGCTAAGTAACAGAGTTTAGAAAATTATTGTTTATCAAAAGAAAATTGACATTTAACAACCATTATTTAAATGGCAATTACGGTTTTGCATCACACAATGTCAGTTGAATGTTAAAGTAAAATATATGGCACAGTTTTTATCTGTTTGTGATTCCCCTAGTTATGATGAGAAGGGATTCTCTCCATTTCGATGATCTAGCATTATTGAGTGAGAAGTGGCCCAGAGAACCAATTACGTCATTCATATAATTAAGTATATCTCAATCAAAGTGATCTGTGCCCGGTCGCCATGGAGATGCTCACAGATCATCTGCTGTTTCAGAGAGTGAATGGTATATTGGTTCGCCCTGACATTACTCGCTATATCATATATTTCATTAGGATTACGACGACGGACCTAAGGGTTATGCAAGGGTGTATTCATTCAAGGGCTGTAAAGAGATATTCTAATGTGTTTGTAGGTGTGATAATTTAATATGAAACTGGAAAGTTTTCGTATATAGAATCTAGGTATTAAAATACAAATTTTGGAAATAGTATATTGTGTATCTAGTAGGAAAAGTGATATATTCCCGGACGATGGTGGAGATTGCGGGGCGAGCCGTAGGCGAGGCCAGCAACACCAGGAGTCCGGGGAGTCACTTTTCCTACGTGGTACACATACAATTATTTTTTTTTTTTTCGGTCGGTTTATATTCAATAATTAGTTATTTTATATTTCATTTATAAATGTCACACAACAAACAAGACATAAGATTATTGAGTTGTTTTGATAAAAATATCTGAGGATAGCGTAACTATGGTTTGTTTATTTATTTTCATAAAAGTCAAAATATATTTGAAACAATGAACCGCGTACTGTCCGGGAATACTTTGTCACGCGCCGGAAAAAATATGCCCGGACTGTTATTTTTCGTTGCCTAGTAACTACACTAAAATACCGGAACAATGCACTTTTCGGTTCGAAAACACACCGGAAACGTGTCAGTTTTCTTCCGATCGAAAAAAAAGTATTTTACTCCTAATACTAAGTACGATACGTTAATAGGCGATACATAATTTTTCGATCTCCGCTGTGATCTCAAAGGTCTACATACTATTATGACGAGCGAATGAAAGTTGACGTTTAAATTATTTTATAGATGTGGTTTATTTTGAAACCCTAGAGAAGAATAGAATTGTACGCAATATTCAGGTACGAAATTTTTGCATGAACCCATTTAAATCCTGGACTAGGAAAGCACAGAAATACGTTACTATGTTAAGCTGAAAATAGATGGCCGACTAGGGTAACTGCATATCAAAGCAGGGGTGTATTTAAAAAAAATAAACATTTTTCGTTTATGTTGATTATAACAATATTTTGATCTTTAAACTATTTAGTTTTGCAATTCTATGAAATATGATTATTTTTAATTTCCTCTAACAGTAATTTCAACTCGAGGGTTGTTTACACGAGACGAACGAACTAGAATTTGCGGTATTCAATTTTTTTAATACATCCCTGAATCCTGTTGCTAAGATCATTTTAAATACCTCCTGGTACGGAGTACAATTCTAATCTTCTGTAACGAAATACATAAGGGTCAGTTTCCTTTCAAATCAAATATAGAGAAATGTTTTCAAAAGAAACCACATCTATTAATTAATCTAAACATCAACTTTCATTCGCTAGGAATACTATACCCGATTTTTATTTATGTATATAATAATAGTATTATCAAAGATTTACATAAATTAACATTTAACACTACTCTACCTGTTCATGAAAGTTAATCATATATATATATATATATATATATATATATATATATATATATATAACAAGTATCTGGCTAATATTATTACCATTAACTCAACTCTAAAGATTTTTACTCACAATTATTGTATATTGTACCTATACTACCATATTAATGTATGTCGGTTCTCTCTATTTATGGTGGAGAGACGCTAACGTCACAACTTTCGCGTCAAAACTTTAACTTTTTTAAATTTTTCGTAACATAAAAAATTCAAAAGAGGTTGGATAAGCCCATTATGTTTCTCTTTTATTTTTTTGAAGCAGCCTTGATACAAATGTTCAAAAAACATAATACATAATTTTAAAATTCAAAATATATTTTGAAATGGGAAAATTCCGTGGTAAAACTGGAAAATATCTAGTAGTGTAAATACAAATTTCACGTAGCACCCTGAAGGTCATCCGGCTGACCATAAAACTAAGTACGAACTGCCAGTTTTTATTTAAAGTAATAACTTAAAAATATCAATTGTTAAAAATTCGCAATATATGCACTTATTTTATTTTGCATATACATTATTTGATTTTCTTAAAGAGATGCAAGCATGCATTTAATATACATTTTGCATATATTCCAAGTTCTAACTAGCAGGAAGCAACTTAGATATCAGTTTCTATTACTACGTTTACATGCAGTTTTGAAAATGGTTTCAGTTTTCAGTCAAAATTATGCGAAACTGTTTACATGTAATTTTCAAAACAGGTTTATAGATTGATTTGAAAACAGTTTCGGCGCTTGCGTATTTGGCTGATGTAAGTGACAGATCCTCTTCACTCCAAATTCTTCGTTTTGCCATTTTTCCAATTATTTTTCTAATTTGTACCACTACACAATAAAATTGCACAATTGTCAGTTTATTTGTAGGTTAATAACACCAAGTAACACAAAGCGACAGAAACGTTATGCTATGTACGCATGCGCAATATCGAAACTGAATTTTAAGTGTCTACATGAGTAGTTTGAAACTAGTTTTCAAGTCAAACTCATGAAATCAAGTTTCGGTTTGTGAGAACTCAAAACCATTTTGACACTGTATACATGGCGTTTTCAGAACTAAAAACGTTTTGAAAATGGTTTGAAAACTGCATGTAAACTCAGTATATATTTACTGAGTTTACATGCAGTTTTTAAACCGTTTTTAAAACGTTTTTAGTTTTAAAAACGCCATGTATACAGTGTCAAAACGGTTTTGAATTATCTCAAACCAAAACTAAAATTCATGGGTTGGAGTTGAAAACTAGTTTCAAAACTACTCATGTAAACACTTAAAATTCAGTTTCGATACTGCGCACGCGTACAGAGCATAACGTTTCTGTCGCTTTGTGTTACTAACCTTCAAATAAACTGACAGTTGTGTAGTTTTAGTGCGTAGTGGTACGAAGTATAAAAATAATTGGAATAATAGCAAAACGAAATATTTGGAGTGAAGAGGATCTGTCACTTACATCAGCTAAATGCGCATGCGCCGAAACTGATTTCAAATCAATTTTCAAACTTGTTTTGAAAACTTCATGTAAACGGTTTTGCATAATTTTGACTGAAAACTGAAACCATTTTCAAAACTGCATGTAAACGTAGTAATTGTGTTAGAATATATCTAAATTTAATAAAGAATTGAGTGCTTCCTTGTATGTTATACTTTAGCCTCACGTGTCGAATGAATGATGATTAATCACAAAAGTTGGAAGATGAATTCTCATTCACGGTCATTTCACCGCTTCTCTTCCTCTATTCAGAGAATGGCAAGCGGTGAAGGCGATTATTCCGACTATAAATTCCCAGTGAAAAATTACCTCGCCATTCGATAACTTTTATTTCTTCCTCTGTGTTTTTCTCTGCATGAATAATTGATTGGTTTAGGGATATTTAAATAGAAATTCAATTATTTGCAAAATAAAAAGAACATTTATTTACCCAATTAATGTTTTCTTCTGAGAAATGTCGTATTGGGAGATGGTTTCACCTGCTAAATATAAGAAGGAAAATATGTAAATTTTGAGGTCGAGTAAAAGATGCTCACTGCTTAGGTATCATGAAAGAAGAATGCAGTTAGTTGCCTTGAGGCTTCATATCGGAAATGCCGATCTACGTATTCAAATCGGAAAAAAACTGCATCCGTTGGGAAGAATATAGAATTGACGCGAGCATATATTACTTGCATCATTAAATACTGGACTCTCATTTTGAAAAGAGGTCATCTCCCTTTTTCCATATTTCTTTAAGGCAGATTCGTTTTCTTCAAATGTCAACTTATTTATTTCCTAAAACCCAAACCATACCAACTACCGACAAACAATACTACTGCGTACCAAAGGAAATAGAATTCCCTCCAATTTTTGTCGGAGGCAATTTCTTAAGCCGGTATCCCACTGTAAAAAATTTTTTATAATTTTTTTTATAAAAACGCTCAATGAAAAGTACTGCATCCCACTGTAAAAAAATTTACGCATTTTTATGGAGTGTTGCATAACTCATGAAAGAGAATTGGTGCCAAAGATACTACTAAACTTCATTTTGTGGACGTTGTTCTGCAGAGGTAATTGCGTTTTGTAATTTCATTATGAATAAGGGCAATTCAAATAAAAAAATTGTTAGCTGCAATAATTGTTGGAGAGTTGGAGTAATGGGTTACACAGTTATACAAAAAATAAAAAATAAATCAGAACATCGCTGGTGGACTAGTCTATGGCTGGAGAAAAGAAATAAAAATCGCAGTGTTTTAGTTATCGCACACAACGAATTACGAATAGAAGATGAAATAAATAACAGAAACTTTCTTCGAATGAAAGACCATTTCTTAAAAATCATGGACAAAGTTCGAAATTAAAGTGAGAAACGTGACACTCATCTAAGGCAGTGTATTTCGGCACATGAAAGATGAGCATTATTCTATGTAGTGTACACATAAATTTTGAAAAATTAATCCTTTTATCGTCACTACTTAAAGGGTACGACGCGAGTATATAGGTGAATAAAGTCCATCTTAAAATGCTTGAACGAGGCGGATTTGTATGGGCTTCTCATTTACTTCATATTTTATTTTTGAAAATTTGTATAGGTAATTCAAAATACACTTTCTAGAAATTATAGATCAAGATATTTATACTAATACTACGTAAAATTATTGGTTGAAAAACTTTGTTGGTTACGATTAATGAGTATTCTAATAAGATTCGGACGGAAATTTAAAAGGAGAAAAAAGACATGCTAAGAATGACGCATGTAAATATTAATTAACTTTAATACTTATTTTTTGATCTTGTTCTATATGATAATAACATTTAGCAGTTGAAAATCGCACTTTGCCTGGCGTATTTATTATAAT
The DNA here is from genome assembly GCA_963082715.1 of Harpalus rubripes. NCBI lineage: Eukaryota > Metazoa > Arthropoda > Insecta > Coleoptera > Carabidae > Harpalus > Harpalus rubripes. The sequence goes on along the minus strand of OY720456.1, from coordinate 48,144,261 downwards.
ATTCAGGCGATATTGTGCGGTATAAAACTTCTTCATTTCTTTACAAATCAATTAAAACGCTGTCTGTTCAGGCAACCACACTACACATTTTGATTATTTTGCTTCTTATAATTTCCAATTTCAATATAAACGCTCACCACTGTTCAAATAATATCAGGAAATAACAACAACGCTGTCTCTTTAGAAAATGATTTTACACATGGTTCAAGCAACCGCATTGCGCACGGCCGCATCAACATCCAATCATAACGCAGCTTTCAACAAAATGAATACAGACTGCTGTATTTATGTGACGTCACATCAAAATTTTTACGTGACGTCATGTAAATACAGTTTTCATAAATATTCTGTCAAAACGGTTTTTATAAAAATATTTACGTCCATTTTTATAAAAAAAATTACAGTGGGATACCGGCTTGCGGCTTTACTCTCATTAGACACACTATTACTGTGGTAGCTCTGAGACACGCTGGCATTTATCTCAGAGCTTGTATATTTTTCTAAAAAAAAAAAAACAATAACCTATCCACACGCAAAAAGTCACGCTTGGAAAACTCGGTTAGGTTAAGTTATTTTTACTATTTTTTTTAGAATACCTGATTGATTTGAATTAAGCGCGCTTGCATGAGCCGACATTGAACCTTCGTACGCATGCGTGAATTTTTCCTGACTGTCGATGTCGATAGCGACTGTTGCTGGCAAGCAGCATTTAAGTGAGGTAGTGTGTAGTTCTCTCGTCGATTTTTCATTGCAAGGAAAATGACGGAACGACTGGAGCAACGCTATTGCTTTGGGTGACGAAACTATGTGCATCACACATATTAAGGAGTGGTGCAACCGGTTTAAAGACGGCCGCACGTCAAAGTGATGCTGAATGCTTTGTTTGACTCCCGCGGTGTGGTACACCACGAGTACGCACCACAGTGTCAAACAATCACCAAAGAGTACTACAGGGATGTCCTCCGTCGCCTACGTGATGCTGTGCGTCGCAAGAGACCGGAGTTGTGGTCAACAGGAAATTGGCGCCTCCATTATGACAATGCTCCAGCACATTCCTCGCACTTGATTCAGGCTTTTTGGCGAAGAACAAGACTCCTGTACTTCTTGTTGTTCCCTAAACTCAAGAGGCCTTAATATAACATCCTTTACTTTTCAGGGCTGAAATATTGGAGAAACTAGTTCTATTGAATGCAAAACCGATTATGTCTTTATTTTCCATTTCCTCGCTCTGGGACCGATACCAATCGACTCTAGATGGACTCAAAAATATAGTGAATTCATATAATTTTCACATTCACGTGTTTTATGCACGAATTAGCGTTGAATTATTATTTCGTAGCCTTTGATTTTTTGCAACAGGTAACAGAAATTTGTAGACAGTGGAGTCGTTTGAGAGCAAAAACTTGTTGACAGTTTTTTGAAAATTGCTTTCACAAATTATAATTTTTTTCGGGATCCTGTTTGTTCATTTCTAAAAAACCGCAAGATGTAGTTGATTCAAAGAGTTGTTTGTCATTATCAAATAATAACAAATTGACTTTTATTCTCGGTCTTGGAAAAGAAAATATTTAATTTTGTACTTACTTCGATTACACTTTTTCTATATTTTGCTATTATTAATTCAAGTACAGGTGTTTGTAACTGACAAATAAATATCCGTAAGAAAAAGTTATTGTATAACTGAATTTGATTAACATTTTATGAGGAACAAGTTTAAAATAAAATGTTTAATTTATGGTGTTTTTAACACCACAACTATGAAAAAGATTAAGGAAGTCGACATTGAATACCAAATATGGAAGTAAAGTTACAAAAAGTTACAAGGTTGGTGTATAAAATGGGCGATAAAAATTTAGATATCTTAAATTATTTCAACTTTTTGTATATATTACTTTTTGTATGTTTTTTACCTTCCGTCACCTTTAGGTAAGGAAGGTATTGTCTTTGGTCAAAAAATTCGGTGGTGAGTTTTTAATGAATAAGCACGTTTTAAGGTCTCTAGAATACGATTTTACTAATTTTACGATGATGTCTGTATGTATGTGTGTGTGTGTGTGTGGATGTGTGTGTGTGTGTGTGTATGTGTGTGTGTGTGTTTGTGTGTTTTTGTGTGTGTTTGTGTGTGTGTGTGTGCGTGTGTGCGTGTGTGTGTGTGTGTGTGTGTGTGTGTGTGTGTGTGTAACAAAATTTTCGTCTACAATAACTCTAATACTACAATTCCAAAAATTATAATTCTTTCGTATTCCTCTTCGTTGCATCCATATGAAGAGCTGATTAGATTTTGGTTAGAATTGGTCAACCGGAAGTACCCTTATTTGCAGATTTAAAAGTTTTTCTTGAAAAAACGATGTTAAATATCATTTTTTTACATTTAATGTTATCTATTATAAATATTAAAGAACATTGTATTCTCTATACGATTTGACTGCATTTTATACTTCATATTAAATGGATATAGAGTTATAAAATTATAAAGAAATTAAATTTCATAAATTAGCCAGCTATGCTAGAAACAGCTACTATATTAAGAAAATTCAGATTGAAAGATGTCAGTGTCAAGTGCAATTGACATAATCGTAGTATATTTGTGTTAGGATCTTTTTGCTCGAAATTTTCTGTATGGAATTTGTATAATATACATACAACTGTCGAAAGGTAATGTACATACAAGAAATTTAGAATCTTTTGCAAGGAACTTTCTGTATGGATTTTATAGAAAATACAAACGCATTTACGAAAATTCTACCGGTAGATACCGCATCTACCGACGGTGTTCGAAAACACGAGTGGTAAAAAGTTACCGTGTTCGAAAATTGTTCAACATCTACCAGATCCATCTACCGGATTCATGAAGAATCTAATCTCAAAAAAAGGTATTGTTGCAAAGCGAAGCGTGCGCGGTAAAAGTGGAAATGTGTTCAAAATAGGACTCTGCTCAGTTTGTTAACTACGTCAAATTTCTAACCTGTTTTAAATTTTCAAATTTTTTCATAGGTTATAGATCTACCCTGTTTACCACTTGCGTTCTTAAAATATCTATTTCGGAAGCTATAACCTGGTAAAAAGCTGTTTACCGGTAACAGTTCACCGGTAGAATTTTCGTAAATACCTCATATAACTGACGGAAGGTAATGTGCTGGCCACATCAGATTTTTTAAATTGAAATATAAGATTAAACTTTTATTCTAGCTTGTATTTCAAGGTATAATTGTTTCGTAGTCAAAATATATTTATTTATCCACATGTACATTGTTATTGTTATTATTAATATACTCATAAATATACATAATACATTTTTAATTCTTATCAATTACATAACAAACGAGTAGATAAAATTATTTTCCACGTTGCTTAAGGTACGGACCTCGTCATTTAGCCTTGCTGTAATCTATTCGTTAACTAGTACATGAACGCTACATATTCTGGCTTCGTTTTTCTCTTTCTAATAATACACATAATGACAAGCCATTATACGGGTAGTAATTACGCCACTCGTAAACAATGCAACGCGAGTAAACAAAAAGACTGAGTGGGATGCCATGGTAGAAATAGCAAGAGAACATGGAATGCGAAATGTTGCTAAACGCCCCAGAAATCACAATAAGTTGATGATTTTTTTATATTGTACATTAAATATGACGTATTGATTTGAGTCGAGCAATATATTATGCCTAGTGACTTCGCAATTCGATTCTGCTGGTAAAATTATATAAATATACAAATTCGCAAAATATACCTATATATATATATATATATATATATATATATATATATATATATATATATATATATATATATATATATATATATATATATATATATATATATATATATATATATACGGTGTCCCAGGACGAGTTTACATCAGAAATAACAAAAGATGCTGTATATGCACTCATTTTATTACCTTTGATAGTTTTTGACATTTTCATGCTTACAATTTTGATTATCTTTGTTTTTACCTTCCGTCACCTTTAGGTAAGGAAGGTATTGTCTTTGGTCAAAAAATTCGATGATGAGTTTTTACTCAATAAGCACGTTTTAGAGTCCCTAGAATACGAATTTACTATTTTTACGATGATGTCTGTATGTGTGTGTGTGTGTGGATGTGTGTGTGTGTGGATGTGTGTGTGTAACAAAATTTTCGTCTGCGATAACTCTAATACTACAGTTACAAAAATTATAATTTTTTCGTATACTTCTTCGTTACATCCATAGGAAGAGCTGATTAGATTTTGGTTACAATTGGTCAACCGGAAGTACCATCATTTGAAGATTTTAACAGTTTTTCTTGAAAAAACTATGTTAAATATAATTTTTTCACATTTGATGTTATTATAAATATTAAAGAATATTTTATTCTCTATACGATTTGACTGCATTTTATACTTAATATTAAATGGATATTGAGTTAAAAAATTATAAAGAAATTAAATTTCATAAAGTAGCCATACCTGTGGAAAGAACTACTATATTAAGAAAATTCTGATTGAAAGATGTCAGTGTCAAGTGAAATTGACATAGTGTGTCTGTTTTATAATTTTACTGGAAATATAGGATCTTTTGCTTTCTCTATGGAATTTGTATAAAATACATACAACTGCTTTAAGGTAATGTACAAGAAATAATAATAATAAATCTTTTTTTTCTGCAGATACATTACACTGTATATAGAAAACGTCACAAAATAATAATTTTCTGTATGAAATTTGCATAAAATACATGCAACTGCCGGAAGCTAATGTACAAGAAATAGAATATTTAATTTAGCAAGGAACTTTCCGTATGAAATTTGTACAAAATATATAGAACTGACGGAAGGTAATGTGCTGGCCACATCAGATTTTTTACCTCTCGCCAAGAGAGGTATTGTATTCATGGCAAAAATCGCATATCCAGATTTTAGTGAATAAGCACGTTTTAAGGTCCATAGAATCCGATTATAACATTTTTACGATGATGTCCGTATGTGTGTGTGTGTGTGTGGATGTGTGGATGTTGGATCCACGATTTCTCAAATACTATAAGACTTAAGACATTTTTAACTACGGATTCTTCAATCTAACAATAATGGGAAGATTAAGTTTTGGTAACAATTGGACAACCGGAAGTAGTAGTTACAAGAAAAAAATCATCTAAATATTATTTATCGAAAATTTATATAAATACTTATATTAAAGAACGTTAAATTCTTTAGTCGATAAATATAAATTCATTATTATATCATCTATAGATTTAGAGATAAAGAAATGCATATAAAATAATTTGATGTAAGAATTCTCAGATCAAAGTAATTCAAGGCAAGAATTCAAATGTTTGTAATTGACACATATATGTCACTGTCACAAATATTTATACATCATTATGAAGATTATGAAAATAAATAAAAAATCAACAACGCAAAAGAATATACGTAAAAAAGAATATAAAAGGAATTTGCGAAAAAATGACGAATATAAAGAAAAAAAAACGGAAAGTAGAAAACAAATTCAGGATATTGAATATAAAGAAATTGTGAGAATTGTACATAATTTATATTAAAATATCCCATAGATTTAGCAAATATATATGAGAATTCTTTTGTAGTGAGACATGAATATATGTATTTGTATTTAAAAATATTTTTCGTTTTATGCGTACAACCAGGTATAAAATATCTGGTGAGAGGTTATGTGCTGGCCACATCAGATTTTTTAATGTAATGATCTGATTTTTCACCTATACTTTAACTATCCCTGATGATGATTCATTTGGAATCGAAACGTAGGAAAGTTAATTAAATTACTATTTAATAAACACTGTTCACCACGACTGCATCTCCAATTATTCTCATCATCCCTACTACATATTAAAACAAAATGTTCATAGCCAACTAAACTGTATTTATAAACAAATACTAACGCATTCAATTTAAATATTCTCCATTTTACTAAAAATCTATCAACTTTCAACGAGGGGGTAATCACCAAGGTAATTTGGTGTACAAAATTTTGGTAATGTTGGTAATGTCTTGGTAATGTTGGTAATTTTTGGTAATGTCTTGGTAATGTTGGTAATTTCTGGTAATGTCCCGGTAATGTTGGTAATGTTTTGGTAATGTTGGTAATTTCTGGTAATGTCTCGGTAATGTTTTGGTAATGTTGGTAATTTTTTGGTAATCTTTCAAATTTTTGTGGTACCTAATGTGTGTTATGGTGTAAGATGTTTCTGTATTATTAGGTTTTATTAAATTGTTATTATTCAAATAATTGTGAAATATGACAAATTCATAATATGTGTTTGATGTTTGAATGTAATAGACTTGGTTGTAGACGTCACATAAAACTTTTTCAGCTCTGTGTAAATAATTGTAAATTATTACTTTTAATACAGTGTTTAAGTAAAAATTATTCTTATTGCTATAGCCTGCTATAACCGTTTAAAAAAATTACAATTACATAATGATTGATTCATAAATTTGCAAGTAGGTATTAAAATCAGTAAATGCAAGATTACTATTATTTACATCTCTTATTTTCAATTTTAATATTGTTAAAACTCTTATGGGGTCTCGTGGTCGCGTGCCTGAGTGTCAGGTCGCAAATCTGGGGAACCGGGTTCGATCCCGACCGACGCCAAATATTTCGAATTTTAAATGGCACAAAATTGACCCCTGTGGTGCACTCTCCACGCTAGCAGTGAGTGCCCGTGAGGTGACGCCTGGTAAGCGCCCGCACGGTGCAAATATTTCATCATTACCGCATCTGTGTACAAAACAGATTGGCACACCCAGCAATGGGTAATAAGCCGTGATGATATATATTTTTTTAATTTATAAAACTCTTTTATTGTGTTCTCTGATGTAAAAACTGAAGCTTAGTTTTCATATTCTTGCCACTTCTTATTAACTAAAATATTATATTATTTGTTTTATTATATGTATCTGCAAAATTTTATTATTTATATATTGTCATTCCTTAATTAATTAATAATACACTTTAATTATAAATACGTTTTACGTTTAAGATTTTATAATTTTATTTTATTTTAAACAAAATAAGTTTAGCGCTCGTTAGTGGGAGGAGTTTCTTCCGAATCTGTTCGCCGTCCAGAGTATAGTAGTGACATCGCGTTCTCTTATGGTAGTGCAATATCCCAATACCGAGTAACAGAGCTTGTGTTAGAATTCACGCTTACGTACCTATGCAAGACAGTTGTAAGATTTTAGCGATTTTTAAAATATATTAATATCGAGTTATTTTTGTACATTATAAATATTATACGTATTATCGTGTAAATTCTTCGTGTGTTGTCATATTATTTCTTTATTGTAAAATGACTGGGGATAATTCTGAATTATTCTTTCAAGAAATCGAAAAGAAATTATATTTGAAAATTCCTTTATTTATAAAAAATATATTGAAGATAAATATAAAAAAATAAATATAAAAATAATACGAGTATTCATAATTTTGGAATTGTGTCGATAATTTATCAAGTAATTTATAGTAATGTTTCAGTAATGTCAGTAATGTTAATTTTTTGGAAATGTTTTTAATATTTAAATAGGTTATAAATATGGTAGTTACTTGATAAATGCTTTTTCGTGTAGAAACAATCACTGAAGAGCAGGTTAGGGTGCATGCTTCCCCTTCATTGTTAAATATGTCAATTTTCAGGAAATCAATATGAATCTTCATATATGTACACATATGTTGGAAATAATAATGTCATAAAATCTTGATAACACATCGATAATGTAATAATATATCAATAATGTCTTGGTAATATTTCGGTAATGTTGGTAATGTTTTAGTAATGTTGGTAATGTTTCGGTAATGTTGGTAATGTTTTGGTAATGTTGGTAATTTTTCGGTAATGTTGGTAATGTTTTGGTAATGTTGGTAATTTTTCGGTAATGTTGGTAATGTTTTGGTAATGTTGGTAATTTTTTGGTAATGGTAATTTAGTGTACACAATTTTTGGTAGTGATTACCCCCTCGACTTTCAACATAGGACATTGTACACAAACTACCCTTATTTTTTGACTAAGAATTCATTTACATAATAAAAATGGGTGTTCCATTTAAAAAATTACGTTTTTTGAGTTTTATGAACTTCAACTTTACGTTCACGTAGAAATTACAATTTTCAAAAATTGTCGACTAATAATTTATATTATTTTAAACAAAAGCTTTCTTTATAAAACTGTTTTTACAGATTATAGAAATTCGTTTCCATTCTCGAGATATAGTGTGATAAAAAAGGTCGTTATTAGTGAAAAAAACAAAAAAGTTTAATTATGCCGGAAATGTTTGATCATGAGTAATTTTTTTATGATTTCATATGTAAAATTTTCTGCTGAATTAAATGAAAATAAAAAATATAGCATTCCATTTAAAATAAGAATGTTAGAGTCTACAGCCGGTGATACCGGAAGTGCTACTGTTTTGAAAATATTTTAACTGAAACAGGCATGTCAGAAAACCCCTAGACACCAAATTTTGTAAAATAATATTGAATAGTTTTTACAATAACGATAGCGTAAGCTCGTCCTGGGACACCCTATCACAATTCAACAAACTCTTGGTTTCATAATGACAATATTTTTTTGTTGTTGAATATTCCCTGGAAAGTTTCTTGCAATTGAGTTAGACTTCCAATCCAACTTCCAAGTTCCTGTGGAACAATGAGGCAAGTTGGATATTGGAGCAGACAGCAGGCAGGTAAGTTGGGGGCGAGGTGCCCTTTCTACCTGCCCTTTAGCCGCGCCTCTGAACTGCGTCTGCGTTACATTTACATATGAAAGTTTAACGTCAGTGATAAATGGATTTTGTTTGACTCGTTCCAAACCGCTTTTATGTTTTGTTGCCATATTCCAGGCTTTTTTATTATTCAGTGATGAGTTCGGTTCGCAGGCTGATAGATTTTTAGCAAAATTGTGCACTTTATACTTTTTTAGGCAAATATACTGCATAGCGTTTTAAGGCTCAAATAGAGGATGCTCTGTTTCAGCGATGGTAAAAAATAGTGCCATATTTCGTACATGCATTTCAATTTAAATAAAAATATACATAGCTAATGAGTTACAAACTTAAGTTTGTGTCCCAATGGGACTCCTCTGTAACACGTACGAAAATGAAATGGCGAATAAAAGACACATCTATGCCATGTGCTTACGACAAAGATGCTAGATAAAAGTTTAGTAATTCAAACTTCAAACTCATATGAGATCAAATTATAAAACCTACGCAAATATTAGTTTAAAATATAGATTTTAAAAATTGAATATATATATATATATATATATATATATATATTCATTCAAGTATTGCGCCATTCAATATTGGGTTACATCGCCTTTATTAGTAATACCAGCTTTAATTCTATTAATCATTGTATCCCTAAGGATTTTTACGATGTTGGCCCTTTAAGGGGATCGTCTACGCTTCGGTCTACGCTTTTCCAAATGAACGAAAACAGGCTCTAATTTTTTGCAAATTATGCAAAATCTGTTACGAATTTGTAACTTATTTTTACTTCCGAAGTAAAGGAAGTATTGTAATCGCGAAAAATTTCTGTTTTGAGATTTCAACGGAAATATCCATTTTGACCATCCCTGAATCCATTCTGACTAATTTCGTCGTGACGTCTGTACGTACGTACGTATCTCACATAACTCAAAAACGGTAAGCCGTAGAAAGTTGTAATTTTGTATTTAGGACTTCTATAACATCTAGTTGTGCACCTCCCTTTTTGGTCATTACATAATTTCCAGAAATGGTACTTTATTTGAAGCCTATAATAGATTATAATGAAGAACTGTATTAAAATATAATCCAAAACTTTTCAAATTTGGTGAATAAGACTTTTATATCAATTAGAATAACATAGCAGATTTTGGTTAAAACAGGCTAACCGGAAGTGATATATTACCTGAAGTTGTTAACAGTTTTTCTTGAATAAAATGGTTTCATTTTGATTTTAGAAATAAATGCTTCAAATAAGAGTTTTAGAGAATTAAATTCTGCATGTAGCACATCAAGTATTATTAAATTAGCCTTTTATATAAGCGAGATATGTAAATTTAAAACTTATATACTTTTTGGTTTTTGTAATGAAGCTTGCTTATGGATTAGGACAAAAAATAACAAACAAATAAAAAATAGATGTTAATGTCAAATTACGTCAAACACGTGCAATTTTATAATTGGGTCTATACTTCATCTTCATATTGGTCTTGCGTACAAGGAAGTTGTGTGGTGTCCACATCAGATTTTTTAATGTTATTAAAAAAAACTTGATATTATGCCCATAACTTTTTATTGACTCTTTATCATTGAAAATACACAAAACGCATCTCAGGTTTTTACTAATAATGACTGGACTTGTCATTCATTTGTAATAAAATTTAAACCTTCGCTTTTATAAAACATGAAATTAGATAACTTTTTAAAATTTTAATATATTTATTCTTTATTCGAAAAATTAACTTCAAAATTTACCAAAAATCGACAATTTCAGAGCTTTGTCACAGATATAAGAACAATGATATTGAAAAATAAAAAGTTACAGACGCATTAGGCCCGTCGACAGGGAGTTCAGCAGATGTAAAAGTTGATTTAAATCGGGAAAAAGATTTATCTATTGGAATCGGATTGTCTTGCGACAAATAAGGTGAATACCAAAATTTATTATTATTATTATTATTATTATTATTATTATTATTATTATTATTATTATTATTATTATTATTATTATTCGGTAGGGTAGGGTCTAAGCAACATATGAGCCAAACGGCTTCCTTGCATCATAAAATGCGGAGTGGAAGTGGAAGCAAATTTTCGCTCTTAACATTCCGACTAGATACGACACGGGATTTCCTCCGAATGTAGCTCGTAGGATATTAATGTTACGTAAAAATGTGTATGTACCTTTTCGATAGAGAATTTATTTGTCTTTAATTTTGATATTTACCTTATTTGTCACAGGACCATCCAGAATCGAGATATTAACAAAAAAATGATTTTTGAGCCATATTTAGGCAAAATTGTGGATGTTTCGGGGGTTGCACGAAGGGAAAAAATGAGTATGTATAAAAAAGGCTTACAATAAACCGTTTCAAACCGTGAAACCTTCAAATCAGATGTAAAAACTGTTTCTCATAACATGTCTCCAAATCACCTGAAACGGCGTGTTCTAAGCGAAAAACGTGGTCGTAGAGTATTTTGCAGTAACTTCAATAGTTCAAATCGGCACTTTGGCTGCGTGGGCGAATGCATTACGGTGTGACTCCGAAAGCTTGTTTTCAATAATAAAAAAAAACAGTGTATTTTATCATATTATACCCAAAACTACCAAGTACCACTGAAACTACAGGTAGAATATGTGTCTAAAGAGTACTTGCAAATTGGTCGTTTCAGACCGCGAAACGTTCAAATCAGATATAAAAACTGTTTTTCATAACATGTCTCCAAATCACTTGAAACGGCGTTTTCTAAGCGAAAAACGTGTTTTTAGAGAGTTTTGCAGTAACTTCCATAGTTCAAATCGGCACTTTAGCTGCGTTGGCGAATGCACTACAATGTGACACCAAAAGCTTGTATTCACTAAAAAACGGTGTATTTTGTCAGATTATACTCCAAACAACAAAGTACCACCGAAACTGCAGGTACAATATGTGTTCAAAGTGTACATGCAAATCACTCGTTTCAAACCGTGAAACGTTCAAATCAGATGTAAAAACTGTTAACATGTCTACAAATCACTTGAAAAGGCGTTTTCAAAGCTTACTACGAGTTTTTAGAGTGTTTTGCAGGTACTTCAATTTTTCAAATCGACACTTTGGCTGCGTGGGCGAATGTTAATTTTCTTGACGACTGGCCTATATTATCAAGTTTTCTTAATAAATATGTTAAAAATAAGTAACAAATTCTTAACAGATTTTGCATAATTGGTTAAAATATATAGCCTCTTTTCGTTTATTTGAAAAAGCGTAGACCAGGGGTTCTCAAAGTTTTTCTTAGGCGGGCCAATTTAATATTACCGAATTTTTTGACGGGCCAAAAAAAAAACGGAATAAAATCAAAACAATAACCACGATTTTTTTGTTTTAAATATATTTAACTATTTCTTATTTTAGCACATGTAAACACTACTGCATTGTCGTCTCAAATAGAAATAGAACTGCGCGAAAGACGCATTTCGTTCATAATTTGAGCAACCAATAAGAAAAGACGATCTGTTTGTGCTTGCTTGCTTCGTTACTGACTCCTTGAAATTGTGTGTTGCATTAGATGCGCCAGAAATGATTAACAGTTCTGTATCTGTTTGAGACTACTATATTATATTTCTGTACAAATATGTAATAACTAGACATACTACAATATTTTTTTAAATATAAACTAAATAATATTTTATTAATACAAACGCTTATGGATAAGTTCTGTAAGAATTTTTTAAAAATATTAAAATATGTTATTGTATCTTATTTGTAATATTTATTATTTATTTTACTATTTACTTATTTATTTTTTAATAAAAATATAATATATCGTATCGATATCGCGGGCCGAATTCACAGGCTTTGCGGGCCGCACTTTGGGAACCCCTGGCGTAGACGATCCCCTTTAATACCGGTCGAACTATTGTTTTAAGTCTATATTTGAAGTATAGTCAATAAATTTTGTAGATGTATTTCACCATTTGCGTAGGACCTATAATTTGTTGAAAATGTAAGTCAGTCGAAATATTATGTGCTGTGAAATTGAATTTAAATTTTATTACTATTGCTCATACATATGTAGTGATAGCCTATACTTTTGGGCGGTCCTGTGTATCATGGTCGCGCTGCTGTATATCGTAGCGTGAACCTGTAATTATATAGTTAGTAGTATCTCCCATCTGTAAGTAGGTAGTATCTTTCAAAAACGCATTCTCGTCTAGCATCATTCCAACAAATCACCGTGACAATGGTCTGGCTACCGGTGCTCATTGAGGCATCCCCGGGTTCAGGTTGACAATAGCCGTAGAGCGTGTAAATCACTCCTTGTACCTCCCGTCGCGTTGCCATGGCGATGACTTATTCATGTACGAATGTTCCACATAATGGCCACAAGGCCCAAGACACCAAGAATATACCATAGCACGGGGCACTGGTCTCTCACATTGACAATGCAAAGAAAACACATAAGAGTGAAGGGCGAGGAATGGTCAGCTGCCAAGCAATAAATGTCGAAGTCGCTTCAAATCGATTACTGACTCACTAATAATTATTACAGACAATAAAATGTGGGAAATTTATCGACTGTGGTATAGATTAAGTGTTAACAACCTTTTTTACTTCCTTGTACGAAGTAAAGGAAGTATTGTAATTGCGAAAAATTTCGGTTTTGAGATTTCAACGGAAATATCCATTTTGACCACCCCTGAATCCATCCTGACTAATTTCGTCGTGACGTCTGTACGTACGTACGTATGTACGTACGTGCGTATGTATCTCGCATAACTCAAAAACGGTAAGCCGTAGAATGTTGAAATTTTGTATTTAGGACTTCTATAACATCTAGTTGTGCACCTCCTTTTTTGGTCATTACATAATTTCTAGAAAAGGTACTTTATTTGAAGCCTATAATAGATTTTAATGAAAAACTATATTAAAATATAATCCAAAACTTTTCAAATTTAGTATATAAGACTTTTATATCAATTGGAATAACATAACAGAATTTGGTTAAAACAGGCTAACCGGAAGTGATATATTACCTGAAGTTGTTAACAGCTTTTCTTGAATAAAATGGTTTCATTTTGATGTTAGAAATAAATGCTTCAAATAAAAGTTTTAGAGAATTAAATTCTGCGTCTAGCACATCAAGTATTATTAAATTAGCCCTTTGTATAAGCGAGATATGTATATTTAAAACTTATATACTTTTTGGTTTTTGTAATGAAGTTTGCTATAGATTAGGACAAAAAATAACGAAAAAATAAAAAATAGATGTTAATGTAAAATTACGTCAAATACGTGCAATTTTATACTTGGGTCTATACTTCATCGTCATATTGGTCTTGCGTACAAGGAAGTCGTGTGGTATCCACATCAGATTTTTTATAAGAGAATAAATGCTGTTTATCTAAGATTTCGAGTAATACCGAATAAACCTGAATATTTTGTATTAATTTCGCCACTGTTTACTGTTGCTTCCTTTAAACCCTGTCGAATTTCTATGAGATGAAATTATTATTATGAAGAGACAGATTTGTAAAATACGAAAAGAGAAGATATACATGTGAAAAAAATTATTGATTTCAGAGAAATTTCATAGCGCAGGAAGGTCCGAGGTTCAATACTGGTGAAGTCCATTAACTTTTCACAAAATCTTTCTTCGTGTTTAATTGTTACAATAAATCTGTATATATATATATATATATATATATATATATATATATATATATATATATATATATATATATATATATATATATATATATATCATGACGGCTTATTACCCATTGCTGGGTGTGCCAATCTGCTTTGTACACAGATATCGGTAATGATGAAATATTAGCACCGTACACCGGGCGCTTACCAGACGTCACCTCACGGGCACTCATTGCTGGCGTGGAGAGTGCATCACCATGGGCCAATTTTGTGCCATTTAGAATTCGAAATATTAGGCGTCGGTCGGGATCGAACCCGGTTACAATAATAACTATAAAACAGTTTAATATACAGGGTGTTTAAAAAAGGGTATAATTTTTAAAGGCATCATACTGACCAAATGAGTAAAAAAACGTAACATGCGTCCGATCTTTTATAGTTTCCGAGGTATAAGGCAGTGAAAAATGAGTTTTTGCGGGGTTTACCTCTGCTATCTCGAAAACTGTAAAAGTTACGACTTCGATGCTTGTTTATCATTCAGAGATCATCTTAGATGTTTTTCAAAACATAAATCAAATAATTGTACTATTTTCTATCCGTATTAACTATACAGTTCTGAGAAGAGAGAGGTGTTGTTTGATTGGATAATATCGGGGTATTATCCAATCAAAAAAGAAGATCAAACTGTACCTATCTTCCCATCACTGTATAGTTAAAACTGATAGAGTGTAAGTTATATGTTGTGGCAACCTTCGTAACTATTAGATTCTAATTTTATTTATAACATTTTATTGTTTTTACCTTCCGCCAGCTTTAGGTACTGTCTTTGGTAAAAAATTTCGGTGAATTTAGTGAATGAACACGATTTAGGGTCCCTGGAATACGATTTCACTATTTTTACGATGATGTCTGTATGTGATGATTTTTTCTCCATCGATAACTCCAACACTACTATTCTAAAAATTATAATTCTTTCGTATTCCACTTCGTCACATCCATTTGAAGAGGTGATTAGATTTTGGTTACAATTGGTCAACTGGAAGTACCCTCATTTGAAGATTTTAACAGTTTTTCTTGAAAAAACTATGTTAAATATAATTTTTTCACATTTAATGTTATTATAAATATTAAGGAATATTTTATTCTCTATACGATATGACTACATTTTATACTTCATATCAAATGAATATACAATTAAAAAGTTATAAAGAAATTAAATTTCATAAAGTAGCCAGCTATGGAAACAGCTACTATATTAAGAAAAATCAGATTCAAAGATGTCATTGTCAAGTGTAATTAACCAAAGCCAGTAGATATACTAAAGTACCGCCATGGCGGCCATCTTGGCCTTAAAAAGCAACAATAACTATTTTTTCCCCCGGTGAGGCGCTTTTATTTGTATTTGTGTTATTGCAGGGTTCTGTAATGTTGAAAATGTCAAGTTATTGGTTACCTACAAAATATGTCTGTAACAATGGAAAATGTTAATTTCAATATTATTCAAATTAAAAGTTCTTACTTCACAATGCATTGCATATTTCGATTAAATATCGGCTCTACCAATGTTTGTAAACCACTGATAACGATAACGCCTCTTTTCAACATTTGGTATGCAAAAAAATGTATTATATTTTTATTATGATGACAATTAATTGCACAGCAACAAGGCATTACCTGTGGTAAATTATCAGTTTATTTTATTTTCTTTAACACACCAAAATTAAAACTGATGAATACCAATATGACATTTGACACTTGCAACAGCAGCGCCTCTTAACGACACAAAAATCGTTACCGTTGCTTTTTAAGGCCAAGATGGCCGCCATGGTGGTACTTTAGTATATCTACTGGCTTTGCAATTAACATAGTGTGTTTGTCTTATAATTATATTGGAAATATAGGATCTTTTGCTGGAAATTTTCTGTATGGAATTTGTATAAAATACATACAACTGCCGGAAGGTAATGTACAAGAAATAGAATCTTTTGCAAGGAACTTTCTGTACGAAATTTGTACAGAATACATAGAACTGAGGCACGGATCACCTCAACTACAGATAGGACAGTTAATGTATTTTTTGAAATACAAAATAGTGACATCTACAGATTGCTTCCATGAACTAACGCAAACTGTGATGGCTTGGTCGGCTTGGTAGTTTGTGACATAGGTGACATGTCGTGTATAGATAAACTGAAATTTTGAATTTTTAAATTAAAAGACAATAAGAAAATTAAATATAAGTACATACATATATTTCAAATAATCACTATACAATAACTATAAATTCATTTTTAAATAAATTTAAAATTACTTGTCACCTAGACATACACTTCTATTTTAATATTTGTTTATATGTAAGATAAAAGGATATTGGAAATGGTACGACATTTCATCATTAAATATAAAAGTAAACGCCTATTTGCTTCTTTGCACTGCACTATACATCAAACAGCACCTACGAATGTTCATCAGCTTATTGAATTTCAATTCCATATTACGTCAAAAAATAAACACAGTTAATACACTTTAAAACTAGAGAAATTACGAAATAAATCACTACTGGCCCTATAACTAACACTATGAACTATTGTAAATTGAATTACCAAATAATTAAAGATGTTAAAGCGTAAGTTCAATGACATGTGTGATGACTTATGTGTCTTAACAATTCAAAATATTGCTACATGTTTTAAACTCAAAGGTGACTCAATCCATTTTCTTAAAATTTAAGCACTGTCGCGCCTCTACAGTTTGCTTCCTGGAACTATGATAGTGTTTTGGCACATTCATTTAGCTGTCCGGTGCCTGAACTGAGGGCAGGTAATGTGCTGGCCACATCAGATTTTTTAAAGTTTGTTTACTGATATTATGCCAGTGTCATAGACAAAATTTTATTTTGTCAGTTTTTCATCGATTCTAAAACAAAATAGCCTGTGTCGATTATGCTTTCTCACACATTTTGGTCAGTACTGTATATCTTCAAAAAAATACCATTTTTTTAACACTCTGAAGAGTTACTTGGCTGGGATTCCTAAACCACCAAGTATGTCGCGCTGTCTGACAAATAGTCATTAATACTCAAAACTAACATTAAGAGAGATGACAAAGTTATTGACTTCAGAGAGATATCATAACTCAGTTGATATATATAAAGCATCCTAGTAGAAATAGAAAGATTTAATAAATAGAATTTGTAACACATTTGGAAATCAGCTTCTAATAGTGTTTTATAAAAAAAAAAAAATATAAGTTTAGAGTGTATGTCAAGCCGTTATCAAAGCCAGAAGAGACTTTTCCCTAGCACAAATCGTATCGTTATGCATGTTCTTCTCGCAAGAGCACATGTGTCTGTTCGAACGGCGCCAATTCTTTTTTTCTGACAAACTGTCGTTTCACCAGAAACAGTTAATGACGCTCTGACAATTTACTTCAACTCTACACGACATAATTTTTATTTTTCCCTATGTTTCTAGATGATTATATGTTTTCTGTCTGTCACTCTGTATTATAATGATTTAAACACTTTGTAAAGAATTTAAATGAAAAGTAAATTTTAATTATAAAATTAATGAAAAGCAAATACTTCCTGATTTTCATGAAACAAGAAAGAGAAGGTTAATACAGTGCAAGAATGATTAGATATTAAATTTATATAAGTTTGTTATACACAAAAGAAACTATTATTGTTTCATTTAAAATTAAAAAATTTAATTCAAAAATATTTGTCGATTTCGCCATTTCATAATTAACGCAATTAACGAACTGTAACAAGTTTTTATTACGTGTATAATTCAGCATCCGTTCCAATAACATTTTTTGCTGTAATTAAATTTGAAATTTATAAACAGCGTTCTCCAAACATCCCATCCTCATCAGCGCAAACGTGCCGAATTAAAAAATAATTCAAACAAAACCTCGTCTCAATGCCATGGTAAGGTCTTTAACCAAGCAAAAACTACCAACCGCCGATGGATGGAATAGTAACTCGAAACGAGACATTCTAAGAAGCGAACCATGAAAATATTAATTTAACTAATTGTTTTTGTTGTCGCAATGAGATAACAAATTTATTTAATTTTTACCTCCCGCTACCCTTGGTAAGGGAGGTATAGGGATCGTGCTAAAAATCGCATCGAGATTTTGGAAAATGACAACGTATTAAGGTCCCTAGAATCCAATTTTAATATTTTCACGATGATGTCTGTGTGTATGTGTAGATCCTCCACTCTAACTCAATTACTATCATTCAGAAAATTTTGAAACCTTGTATTTCGAACATTTTCTGTGGTGGAAAGAGCCCTTTAGATTTTGGTGAAAATCAGATAACAAGAAATGGCACTTTACTAGGAGCTCAAAATAGTTTTTCTTCGAAAAATACCTTTAAATGTTATTTTTTCGAGTTTAATGCTATTATAAAAATTAAAGATTATTAAATTTTCTATAGATTTACATTAATACTTTGTCTATAAATTTATAAAATTATCTAGAATTTAAATCCCAGAACCTACGCTTTAAACAAACAAAACGCAGTTATTCAAATGTATGTAACTGACAGATAAATGTCACTATCAAAGAACTAATCATTTCAAAATAATATTAGTAACGTTTTAAAAAGGAAAAAGTAAATAGAACAATAGAAAAGGAATTCATTACAGTTTCCAGCATAAGTAAATATGTAGGTATGTATTTAGATTAATAAAAATTAACGATTCACAAAAATATTTTAGTTAATTCTCATTTTTGGATTAGTGAATTCTATTCTATCCCGCTATTTAAAATTTAATCTTCATTTTATTATGGTGGCTCAATGGTTACAGCAACGCCTCATGTCATGAGGGTCCTCGCGGCTCTGAGTTCGAATCCCACTAAGGCATGGATGTGTGTGATTGTGAACCCACTCTGTAATTGGGATTTAATCCTGTTGAGGGGTTTAAAAAAAAAAGTAGTTACTTGGATTAGATTAGACTATATTTGAAGAAATAAACTGCCAAAATTAGAGTAAAATCGCTAATCCAAAAATAAGGATTAGCTTAATCTTTTTTGCGACTCGGACGTTAAATGGCGGGAGGTATTGTGTTGGCTACACCAGATTTTTTGTTGTCGCAATGAGATAACAAATTTATTTAATTTTAATTCAAACGTACGTAGGTAATGTATTTTGCAGTATATCACGCTTCGACCCAGATTTGTGAAATTGAATTATTGTTATGTTCTTTGTGTTTGCATGACGAAACAGTGAAACATGGCTCTTTTTGTAAAATTTTAAAAATTGTCATAAATCTTAGTTAATTTCATATTTTAAACCGGTATACAGCTACCTGGAATTGATGAATATACATCGAAAACTCAACGATTTTTACGCTTTTAAAACGAAGAAATTTTTACGCTTTTACTGATTTCTTTGAAAATGTTTTGCCGATTTTATACTGTATACAGCCGGGCTACGTAAACAAAGAAGCCGCGACGTGTTTAATTACTTCCGGTCGCCTGAATCTTTTGTGCTCATTGTTATTTTGCGGTCGAACATTCTAGAGCTCTCTGGAAGTTAATGGCAGCTGTATAAAAGGAACGTAGCTATGCTCAGGAGTTAGTTAGATACATGGAGAGACATATAAAGACATTCACATATAGTCGTATTCATAGTAACTGAGATAGACCCGGTTTAAACTGGGTCTAAGTAGACTAGGTTTAAACTAGGTCTAACTTAAACCACCCTGGACTTATTCATAGTACATTTTAGACCCAGTTTAAACCTAGTCTACGTAGACCGAGTTTAGCCCTTGTATCCATCTGGACATGGTCTGCGATGAATATGAAGTAAGCTTCAGATATAAATATTCGAATATTTTCAAATGTCATTTAGTTATCAGTGTAAAAATTAATACTTAATATTATCTAAAATAAGAATAGTATATAGTACAACAATAGGTTTATAGAAGCGTGTATTCATATATACAAGTACACATGAGGAAAAATGGGAAGAAAAAAAATTATAAATTAAAATATGAATAAAACTGTTCGAGGCTAACGGCGGTGCTTGTTTTGACGATACATCAGAACTTTTATTTGGGTATGAAACTGGTTGCAATTTACAGGAAACGTGTGAAATTAACTAAAAATCATTTAATTGTACTCCAAATTTGTCTAACACATTAAATTTTATATAAAAATATTTGTCAACTACATGTGAGGTTTGAAGTGTTTTCGTTTCCGGATCTATTGTGATTTTGTCTAAATATGCTTCATTACATTTGGCATTATTTAATTCAGTATTATCTTCATCTGAATCTCTGTCTCTCATTCATTTTCTAAAATTAAATACAAATTTCAATTATGTATATCAAATTTGCAGATATGATAAAAATACCTTTAACATTAACATCTGATCTTTTCTTCATCTTCTACATCATTTATGTTGCAGAAATTTCTTAAATATCCTCAATTTTATACATTTAATATCAAAATAGTCAATTTGATAATTAATAAATATTTTTTGTCTTACGAATACAATTTTTTACCTTCCGTCACCTTTAGGTAAGGAAGATATTGTCTTTGGTCAAAAAATTCAATTCGGTGGTGAGTTTTTGATGAATAAGCACGTTTTAGGGTCCCTACAATACGATTTTACTGTTTTTACGATGATGATGTGTGTGCGCGTGTGTGTGTGTGTGTGTGTGTGTGTGTGTGTGTGTGTGTGTGTAAAAAAATATTCGTCTACGATAACTTCCATACTACAATTCTAAAAATTATAATTCTTTCGTATTTCTCTTTGTTACATCCATGTGAAGAGCTGATTAGATTTTGGTTAGAATTGGACAACTGGAAGTACCTTCATTTGAAGATTTTACCAGTTTTTCTTGAAAAAACTATGTTAAGTATCATTTTTCACATTTAATACTAAAGAATATTTTATTCTCTATACGATTTGACTACATTTTATACTTAATATTAAATGGATATAGAGTTAAAAAATTATAAAGAAATTAAATTTCATAAAGTAGCCATAGCTATGGCAACAGCTACTATGTTAAGAAAATTTTGATTGAAAGATGTCAGTGTCAAGTGAAATTGACATAGTGTGTTTGTCGTATAATTTTACTGGAAATATAGGATCTTTTGCTATAAATTTTCTGTATGGAATTTGTACAAAATACATAGAACTGACGGAAGGTAATGTGCTGGCCACATCAGATTTTTTTAAAGTTGATCTTCTTGATAAGAAAGCGGCTTAAACTAGATTTAAATCAACCGTTACTATGAATAAGGAAAAACCATAGACCTGGTTTAAACCACGTCAAAATTACTATAAATACAGCTGATACAGTGTTAGTGAAGCACAGCAGTATCGTGGTGAGCGTATGCAGTATAGTGTTGAGTGGAGGACTCGGGAAGTTACTGGTTAACTGGGATAGCTGTGGATGTGGATACTCGGTAGTGTTGACGAGTATTGGGAAGCTATAGTGTACAAGGACAGTAACGGCGAGTCGGGAAGTTACTGGTATGCCGGGATAACTGTGGAAGCGAATACTCTAGTATTGAAGAGTATTGGGAAGCTAGGTAAACGAGGACAGTAACGGCGAGTGAAAGTGGATACTCGGCAGTAGTTTAGAAATTTGTGGCATACCGACAGTCGGTGATACTGAGGCTGTGGAAGGTGCAGGCAAATTTTCGCCCTTCACATCCGGACTAGATACAACACGGGACTTCCCCCGCCTGTAGCTCGAAGGATTTTGATATTGCGTAAAAATGTCTATGGACCTTTTCGATTGAAAATTTATTTATCTTTAATTTTTATTTCTGACAGGACCATTCATATTTAGGCAAAGGCGCGAAGGGGAAAAATGAGTATGTATGAAAAAGGCCTGCAATAAACCGAATCCAATAGATACATCTTTTTCCCGATTTAAAACCATATTTACATCTTTTGAACTCTTTGACAACTGGCCTATACTTCGTTTCACGTAAGAAAATAGCGTTGGTTTATATAAGGATATAAGTTCTACCCTTTGATTGATTCGTCAGTGTAAAGTTATGACTGATTCTTCCCAGTTTTTGATTGACATATAATGGTAATTTGGCTTCCTTTTCTAGCGAGCTCATGTGCCTTTCAATGGTCTAAAACCCATTTTTGGGTGTGTCAATCTGTTTTTATTCGCAGATTCATCTAATAACAATAAACTATCAGCAACCTAAAAGCTGTCGTGGGGAGAGCACCATAGCGGTCACTCTTAGAAATAATTTTCAACTTCTCTAATGTAAAATACATAGTCGTTTGTTAGTCACTATCCTTTTCCTGTATAATTTACATCCCGATTACGGGTCCCTGTTCCTGGAGGAATTCCCGGAGAGTCCTGAAGGATAGCTCGGGGTCAGGGCGCGTCTCTCAGCTCCTATTAACACGTGTACACGCACGCATTTCGTCTGGAAAGCAGAGAGGACGTCAGCTTGTTCCAGACGCTAGATAAAGTCAGCACGCTCATGTTAACAAAGCCATTACAACGAGGATATTTGTCAGGCATAAAATACAAGCGAACAAGATTCAAATAATCACAAAAGGAAGATGCGAATAGTGTGGCGGTTATATGTATGTACGAGTCCAAATTCATATTAGTTGGGCCGATTAACATTTTCAACAAATTATAAAATCTACACAAATTATTAGAAAATTCTACAAAATTCTTTCGGCTACTTTACATATAGACTTAAAAGTTAAAAAAAATCTGATGTGGCCAGCACATAACCTCTCCAGATATTTTACCTGCTTGTACGCATAAAACAAAATATATTTTTAAATACAAATACATATATTCATGTCTCACTACAAAATACTTCTCACATATATTTGCAAAATCTATGGGACATTTTAATATAAATTATGTACAATACATACATTTTCTTTATATTCAATATCTTGGAATTTTCTTTTTCTACTTTCCTTTTCTTTTTCTTTATATTCGTCATTTTTTGCAAATTCCTTTTATATTCTTTTTAACGTATATTCTTTTGCGTTGTTGACTTTTTTTATTTTCATAATCTTCATAATGATGTACAAATATTTTTGACAGTGGCATACAAATATTTTTGATAGTGACATTTATGTGTCAATTATAAACATTTGAATTTATTGCCTTGAAGTAGTTTGATCTCAGATTTTTTACATCAAATTATTTTATATGCATTTCTTTATAAATCTATAGAAGGTATAATAATGAATTTATATTTATCGAATAAAGAATTTAACGTTCTTTAATATAAGTATTTACATAAATTTTCGATAAATAATATTTTGATGATTTTTTTCTTGTAACTACTACTTTCGGTTGTCCAATTGTTACCAAAACTTAATCAACTCTTCCCATTATTGTTAGATTGAGGAATCCGTAGTTAAAAATGTCTTTAGTCTTATAGTATTTAAGAAATCGCGGATCCAACATCCACACACACCCACACACACGCACGCACGCACGCACGCACACACACACACACACACACACACACACACACACACACGGACATCATCGTAAAAATTTTATAATCGGATTCTAGGGACCTTAAAACGTGCTTATTCACTAAAATCTGGGTATGCGATTTTTAGCATGAATTCAATACCTCTTTTAGCGAGAGGTAAAAATCTAATGTGGCCAACACATGACATCCCGTCAATTCCATATTTGAAATAGCAATGAGCTTTAAGTAAAGTATCAATTCCAGTTGATCGTTTGTAAACAAAACCTAATTTGTTGTCCAATAAATAGAAAAGTCTGTAATACCAAAGTTTGGATTAAATTTTATAATGTTTTTCCTCGAAAGAGCTCCAAATTAAGTACCACTTCCGATTTATCATATAGGTATAATCAAAATCTAATGTTGTTTCAAATTATACACGAGTATTAAATACCAAATTTGAGTAGTTTTGTATTGTTTTAATATATTTTTTCAAAAAAATCTGTTTTTAGCATCCTGTAAAGTAGTTTATCAATTTTATAAAACATCTAGTATGTCGATCTCATTAATATAAAAGTCTTAAATACCAAATTTGAAAAGTTTTGAATTGTATCAATTTATTTTTCACGAAAATCTGTTCAGAGCTTTAAATAAAGTATCACTTCCGGTCTATCAATTTTAGCCAAAATCTAATATGTTGCTACCCTTTATATAAAAGTCTTAAATACTAAATTTGACAAGGTTTGGAATATATCCTATTATATTTTTCACGAAAATCTTTTCAGAGTATCACTTTCGCTTTATCAATTTTAGAAGAAATCTAACATGTCGTTCTCATTAATATAAAAATCTAAAATACCAAATTTGAAAAGTTTTGGATTATATCATAATATATTTTTCACGAAAATCTGTTGAGAGCTTCAAGTAAAGTGTCACTTCCTGTTTATCAATTTTAGAAAAAATCTAACATGTCGTTCTCATTTATATAAAAATCTTGAATACCAAATTTGAAAAGTTTTGGAATACATCATAATATATTTTTCATGAAAATCTGTTGAGAACTTCAAGTAAAGTATCATTTCCGAATTATCAATTTTAGCCAAAATTTAGTATGTTGTTCTTCTTCATATAAAAGTAATAAATACTAAATTTAACAAGTTTTGGAGTATATCATATATTTTCACGAAAATCTGTTCAGAGCTTCAAGTAAAGTGTCACTTCTGGTTTATTAATTTTAGCCAAAATCTAACATGTTGTTCCACTTGATATAGAAGTTTTAAATACAAAAATTGAAAAGTTTTGGATTATATTTTAATATAGTTTTTCATTAAAAACTGTTATGAGCTTCAAGTAAACAGTCACTTCCGGTTATCCAATTTCACCCAAAATCTAATCATCATCATCATCATCGTAAAAATAGTAAAAACGTGTTGTGAGGACCTTAATTCATGCTTATTTACTGAAAACTCACCATCGAATTTTTGGCACGATTACATTACCTCCCTTACCTACGGTATGACGGGAGGTAAAAACTGTGGGCCGAATGACGGTGATAATAGTTCGACCGGTAATTTAAGGGTCATCTTCTAGTCCAGATTTAGCTTCTACCGAGACCCTTTATTTTTGGCACAATGAAAAGCAACTTCGTAAAAAATCAGTGCATACAGTAAAATTTACCGTGGAAGACCAATGGGACAATACTCACAGGAAAACGTGCAGGACTTAGAGATCCAATGCTTGATAGCATTAAAGCTGGTATTACTAATAAAGACCATGTAACCCAATGTTGTGACAACCAGATTAAACCTTATTCAGTAATAAAATTTGGAGTGTAAAATTTTTCTTGAAACTT